>CM053508.1:14429148-14459878 GCA_028627145.1 Eidolon dupreanum
TTTTTTAATACATCTATTAAATATAAAATGAAGAATATTAGAAACTTCTATTTTAACTATGGTTTCTTCTATTTCTAAGTTCTATCAATTCTTGCTTCATGTATTTTGAACCATCTGTATTACAAATTTTGGATTGTTATATCTCCTTAATTACTGATGCTTTTACTTTATAAAACGTTCCTCTATTTCTAGTAATTATCTTTGTCTTAAACTTTGATTGATATAAATATAACCCTATTAGCTTTATTATGATTAGATTTTACATAGTATAAATTGGTCCCAAACTTTTACTTTTAATCTGATTCTTTATATTTAAAGTGCTTTGGGGAATCTACCTAGATATCTTTTTGATAATTATTAGTAATTTAACATTGAATGATTTTATTATTTAAATGTATATAGATTCATTTTATGTCACAGCCTATGGTCAATCATGTATATTTAAAAATAAGGATTACTCTGAAATGGATGGTTGTATTGTTCTATCCATATCAATCAGATCAATGTGGTTGACAGTGTTTTCACTCATCTATGTGTTTTGTGACTTTGTCTACTTGTTCTATCATTTATCTACATAGGGGTTTAACTCCTAACAATGATTATGGAATTATTTGCTTTTGATTCTGTTGATTCTTTTCATGTATATTGAAGATCTGTAATTAGTTGCAGGTACATCTATAATCGCTATGTCTTCCTGATGAAATGACTTATTTTTTCAGTGTGTAGTGTCTATTTTCTCTGTTAACAATTTTTGTTTGACATATATGTTGTCCTTACAAACACAGAACATAGTATATTATTTTTTGTCATTTTTTAAATTATTTGTAGCTTTTTATTTAACATGTGTCTCTTGTAAAAAGTACATAATTCATTATTTTTAATCTGTAAATGTCTGACTTTTATTAGGATTGTTTGCTCATTATGATTTCAATGTAATGATAAAACATAGGTTCACTACTATAATACAAATTTTCTTTGTCTTCTCTATTTTTGTCTGATCTTTCCTAAACAAATCTTAGATTAATACATATTTTGTAATGATATTTTAATTTTCTGGTTATGTTTTTAAATATATTTTATATTTTTTGGTTAGTGTTTGCTCTAAGGGTTAAAATATAAATTCATTAATTTTTTGGTTACTTGCATTTTATATTGTAATCATTCACATAAATGCAAAAAACTTGCAATCATATATGTTTACATATCTCATCATTCTCTATGCTATAACTTTCATAGCTGCTTAAATTACAAACATACAATTTTTTACTTGAAACTCTCACATGTATTTTAAAAATATTAAGGAAAAATAGTTATTTATATTTACCTACATATTTATCATCTCTGGTGTTTTTTCGTTCCCTCCTAAAAAATCAGCTTTTCATTTCATATCACTTTCCTTCAAGATTAAAAAATACATGCTTTAGCTTTTCTTCTAGCAGTGCTGTACTGGCAATGAACTAAATTTTTTTTCTGAATTATTTTTAAACTGAATATAAAATTCTATGTTGGCATTGTTTTTTTCAGCAATTTATAGATTTTCTTCAATTTTTTACCATTCTATTTTCCAGATAGCTTCATATGAGATGTTCATCATATTTGAATGATATATCTATCTATGAATAATATGTCAATATTTTTCTTCTGTTCTTAAAAATTTATTTTTTATCTTTGATTTTTCAGTTATTTAATCTGATCTGCTTAGGCATAATTTTATTTACATTTCTCTTGATATCATTCTTTTGGTTCTAATAGGCATCCTCTCTCATTATCTTCTCATTTACACTGTTTCTAATGATAAATCAATCATCATTAGCATTTTTGCTCCCTGCTATGTGTCTTTTTTCCTCTGCCTGCTTTTAGAATTTCTCACTTGGTTTCTGAAAGTTGACTCAAGTGTGGCAGGATGTGACTTTCTCCATATTCATCCTTCATGATTATGGTTTTGCTTTTGCTGCTACTATTACTGCTGTTATTTGTGTTATTGTTTTAGCTTTCTGGAACTACTGGGAGCTATTTTAAATCAAATTTGGAAAACAATGTGGCCATTTCTTCCTCGAATAATTTTCCTTCTTCTGTATTCCTCTCTTTTTCTCTGAGATTCCAACTACTGTTGATATTTTCTCATGTTTATTGATGCTTCTCTCTTGTTTTTGTTTGGATAATCAAACTTTATTGAGCTACCATAGAATCCTATGATCCTCTCCTTTGCTGGCACAATATGCTGTTGATTTAATCTAATAATTGATCATTTCAGAAACTGTACTTTGTTCATTTTTTTCTCACTTTTTTCTCACATTTTTCCTGCACTTTCTATTTCTTTCTTGAATTAAACATATCTTTACCATTTAAATATGTAATTATTTAACCTAATCTAGTTGTTTTGAAATATTTGCCTACTGTTATAGACTGAATATTCATGTCCTCTCCTCCCAAATTCATGTTCAAGCTGTAATCTCCAGTGTGGGTATATTTAGAGATGGGACCTCTAAGGAAGTAATTAAAGTGAAAGAGGTCATAAGGGTGGAGCCTGATGCAATTGGATTAGTGTCCTTATAAGAAATCCAGAGATCCCCTCCCACTCCCCCCCCACTCCTCTATGCTGCTCTTAACCCGCTTTCCTACTCCGTGCCCTCCTTTCCCTTCCTCCCTCTCCCTCTCCCTCTGTCTCTCTCTCTTTCTCTACATGTAGACTGAGAAAAGAGCACATCCAGAAGGTAGCTATCTGCAAACCAGGAAGAACCTTCAGAAACCAAATTGGCCAGAACCTTGATCTTGTTGTTATAGTCTCCAAAACTGTAAGAAAATAAGTTTCTGTTATCCAACCCATGCTGTCTATGGTATTTTGTTATGGTAACTTGAGCAGACTAATGCAATATATCAATAACTACTTTATCTATATGTTTGCTTCTATTGACTACAATTTTTCTTTTTAATAGGTTATAGTTGTCTTCTTCCTCCACATCTCATAATTATTAGCATAGTCAGAACTAAGCAGAGAGTATTTTGTCTTGTATTATTTTTCCTATGTAGAGTCTGAGCCATTTCCTCTGTCAGGAATTCAGGTGAGAAACTGTTCACTCGGAATTTTAAGGACTTCAGTTCAAGTTGAGGTAGAGCTGAGCTATGGTTTAATTAGATTGAGTACAATCATGATTACTGTAACCTCAATCTACTTTATTAGTGCTGCTGCAACTACTGCCTTTTTCATCATATCAGTATTTAACCTGGGCTTTAGAAACAGATTTTTTTTTCTAATTTAATGGTTCTCACTTATATACAATTTCATCAGGAACCCATATTTTAGACATTTTCAAAGTATGTGTGACTATGTGATTTTTTTCTCCTTTTTAGCTGTTTTATTGGCAGAACCAGGAGCATGGTGTAGAGAGGACAAATGTGAATCAAGCTATTTCTTTTGAATTTTGGCATTTCTCTATTACATTCACCCTGCCAACCTATACCATCATTAAAGTTTGACTAATTTCTCCTCCTTTCTAGAAAGTCACCCCCTATGATAAGGTCACCAATTTCCAGCTCATATCTAGATTATACACCTGCTCCAGGTATGAAAGCTACAATGACTCCATGTTCACCTATGACTGCTTTCTGCCAAAGTTATATCTTGAAACACAAACTTTATTATACTAATTACCTGCTCTAAAACAGTTATCAAGAAATACTCAGATCTTTAAGAAGTCTTCAACCTTGAGACAAATGTTGTATTAATATCAGGCAAAGAGAAAATTAGCAGGAGTCAGAAAGATCTGGCATTAGGGAATGTTTGGTAACCTCTGGAACAGAAGCAAAGTGGGAGGAGTGAATGTAGGATTATGGTAGATAGAAGAGTGAGTGGAAAGTCAGAACTTCATGTGTAATGCCTGGAAATGGCTTAGGCTTGACAAGCCCATCATGGAATTTACCCCTTCTATGCAAAACTGCTCTGCTTTTAGCTCTCTAATGAACTACACAGCTTTCAGGGAGCTTTGTTATATGACTAATAAGACCTAAAGTTAGTCTAAATTCAGTTATCCATGGGTCTATGAGTTGGCTTATCATGAGGCATTAGGTCAGGCAGAAAGAGGATATCTAAATTGGACAAATTAGATTCCTTCTGCCAAGAAATGTGAATTTTAAAGAAAGTCAAAGTTGATGGCAGGCATAAGAAGCTGGGAAGACAAACAACTAGACATAATTGGTAACTTGAGAGCTTTTGAATAAACTTGAGTTGTAAGTAAGTAGGTCAAACTTACAATGAAGCCAGGTCTATGCTAATCAAAACACAGGAGAAAAGGAAAGATTTAGACTAGTCATGAGTACTGTTGTATCACATTGCTCAAAACCATCATTTTAATGGATGACTAATAACTCATCACAGTAGAAACTCAAATCAAGTTAGCGTAAACAAAAGGAGAGGTAGTTTATTAAATCATTTAACAAAACACCAAATCTGTCATTAAAATGAAAAAAAAAATGGAACAGATAAACTGCAGGGAAATTTATTTCAAAAGTTTATCATCAATTTTGCAAAATGAGAAAAGTTTTACTTCTGCACACTGTGAAATATTAGAATCATCAAAGTTGGCAAACTTGACATAGTTCTATAAGTCAATAGACAAATGATATATTATTGAACTGTACACTTGAAATTTATGTAATTTTATTAACCAATATCACCTCGATAAATTTATTATAAATACATACATACATACATACATACACTTTAAAGGTGAAGAAAACTGTTGGATTTGCATTTATCCTTGATAAGTAGAAATTACCCATGTAGCCTACTTGCCTGGTTGAGTCTTAATATAGAAAGAAATTTCCAGTACTGTGTTCTACAGGTTAAATCAATATTGCTACTGTATGAAGGTGTAATAGTTGATCCCAATCAAGCTATCACTTATGATGTTCAATTGCTTTCCACTATTTTTCTACCCCTTTTTTTGTAATAGGTATTTATATTAATCAGTGTTATTATCAAATGTTATTAAAATAGGTAAGAAAAAATATATGTATGTGTGTATGTGTGTGTGTGTGTGTAAAATCTAGCCCTCATGCTAAAATTTTAAGTATTTCCTCATTTCATATTCATTAAATATTACTTCTTTCATGCTCATGAATTTCACTCATTTGTATATTACCTTTTTATTTTATAGCTAAAAAATAATTTAGAATTTTAGCATGCTACAAAAAGGAGTAGTTGAAATAGTGATATTTATTTCAATTTGTATAATTTTTTGTTTTTGATTACTTCTCTGATTTGTTACTTTTAACAGTTATTTTTAACAGTTTAGCCACCTCCACTTTCTGACTATCTGTACTGAATTATCTAATATTTGTCTTATAAATGCAATTACTTTTATTTTACTAGGGATTTATTCATTTAATTGTCCAAAAGATTTATTAGAGATGTTTGAAATTAACTGTGACAGAAATATTGTAAATTAGTTTCACTAGTTACTATACATAAATAGTTGAGCTTATTTCACAAACAACTGTTGAAATATTTTCTCTAATTAGGAAAGGTTATCAGAAAGTAACTTAAAATAACCATGTTATAAACATAGGAGATGTTCACTGTCCAAGTGAATCAGAGACACAACAGAATTATAGACTATAGTAACATGTTTTAACGTAGTATATAAATTCAGAATGCTTAAAGAGAAAGGACTATTTAAAAATAAGCTTATTACATTATGAACCTATTCTGTCAGTAAAACTGTGGTCAATAACTCCCTTTCCTTAAGAGTGCTTCTGTGTAACTAATTTATTCTCTTTCTAAATCATCCTGGGTCTTCATTTCTTGACCATTTTTTTTTTTAAATACTATGTTATAGTTTAGAGCTAGTTCTAGCAATGCCCAGTGAAATAAAACTAAAACATTTATTTTATTTTTCTGATATAATCTCTGTATTGAGCTAGAGATTCACAAATACACAAAGATGGCAGCACAAGAGTAAAAATGTTAGGGTGCTGCCATCCATTTTGCTTTTATTTTCCAGGGACACCTCCATTCTCTACCTCAGCAATAACTAATTCATATACTTTACTATGCCTTGCTCTGCTCAAATACACCATTTTTATAAACAAATAACTCATAATTTACTTTCCCAAATTCTTATAAACAATGTTTAAGAACAAGAACTCTGGAGTCAGATGGCCTGGGTTTGAAATCTGCCTTTGTCACTTACGAGCTATAAGACTGAGTTTTCTATCTCTCACTGTGTTATTTATCTCATCTGAACAATAATGCTTGGTTTGGATTATTGATAAGATTAAATGAGTCAATACTTTAAAAATGTTTTAAAAAGTGAATGACACAAAAAATGGCCAAGAGTTTTACATGTTCTATTTATGTCAATCCTTTTTTTGTTCTGTTTTTCTCATCTTTTCTGAAATTATGCCTGACTGGCCACATAGATACTTGCATATTCTGTGTAAACAGAAAGACATTTTACTTACTTATTTTTGCATGGGGCATGTGTGCGTACATCTATTATTAACATTATAGGACAAATTCTCTGATGTTACTATGCTGAACTACTTGTAAATAATTGAACAACATAATCCATTACATACACTGTTTTTTAGTAGTATGGTGGTCCTTTCTAAATTTGTCTATTATCTAGAAATGACCCATATCCCTACATGTAATTCAGAGTTAGTTGGGGATCCCAGGCCATTGGGAGATTGTGAAAAATTTGATTCAATCCTCAAATTCACAACTTGTGAGAATCTAGATACTGTGATTTCATGAGAGCTTTTTCCTCATGACCTACAAGTTTCTTGTTCTGGATTCTCATTTCCCAAATCAGTTCTTTCTCACACTAACTTGGATTCAGAGCTCATCCCCTTCAGCAATTTCTAGAAAAATGTTCACTTACATGAAATATCTAATGAGTTTTAGAATTACTGAAGATTTAAATATGAAGAAGTTTATGTCATTTGAAGCATTCTATTTTCCTGTAGCTCCAAGATCTATTTTTCTTTCTCTTTTCCTTTATCTGATGCAGTAAAAAAAATCCTCTCTTGATTCATGTATAGCAATTCCAGGCCCCCCTGAGATCTGATATTCTAACCCAGTTAGTTTTTGCAAAGATTTACAGCTAAGACAGACCTTTCCTTGTGAGTAAGTCTCATGATCACTGCTTAGAGGAACAAATAAGCAAAACCCTTTTTTTCTGATCTCTTCTATAAAGGAACATTGCTTTGAACTTCAGAAATTGTGATATGCCTTTTCACAGATATGTCATATGTTTTAAAATGGCCAGCCTCACTGAACACACTGGATAATTTTGGACGTTTCCTAAGAAAGCATGGGAATCTGAATGTTTATCAAGAGTCTCACAGAGGGTCTTGCCAACTAAAAGCTGCAAAAAAGCACAGTCCTATAGCAGAAAATTGCATCCAAAGAGCAAAGAACTAGGTAGTACAGGTCAATGGGCAGTAGATTCACTATATGGCAAAAGGGTGTCCTAATAAGTAGCTGAGACAAGATGAGAGAAATGATTTGCACTTTCCTGTCAGGAAATATTTTGAATTTCTGATAGTTAGTATATGGGAAGTTGGTCTATGGAAAGCAGGATGACAATAACTCTAGGAGGAGTAAGTGTTCAAAGCTAGACAGAGAGCGCAAACTTGAAGGGACTTTGGTGCTAGGTGGTAACTCTGATCAGGACTGCAACTCCAGGAAAAAGGGCAGGAGCTTAATCAATCACAGAAGTCTTAGAGTTGTGTCCTGGAAGAGCTAATAACAACGTTAAATCGCAAACCATGGTATTAAGTTTTTCCAGATGGTTTCTGTCTCTAAGGGTATGTCAAGCAGAGTACTGTGTGCCAACCCCAAGGGAGGACTCCAAACCTTTCTGTCCACCACATCTTGGTATCAAAGTCACCAAAAAAAACAACAGAGTCGATCGAGCACAGGATGGAATGACATTTTACTGACTTAGAGAAGAGACAGTGCCTCACCTGCTCCAACAGTGGGTGACTGCCCACCCCATGGCCAGTGGGTCTCTCCCTGTGGCCAACACAGGGAGACTGGTCCATGGTGCATCCCTTTCCTGCTGCCCTGGAAGGAACACAGTTCCCTCCCTGAAGAGGACATCATCACAGTGGGGTTGGCCAGGAGCCAGAGCCACAGACCACATATGTTTAAGCAAAGACAAGAGACTCATTGGGCCTGAAACAAGAAAAGACATTTCCACACAAGTGTTAAGCCTGAAATTGGCTATGTGGACTCTTTATCTCTTGGTAAAAAAATATTTTAGTCCTAACGCCCATTCTCATCTGACTAAGTAGGGATAGAAAGACTGCATTCAAGAGACTGTCTTTCCCAAAGAAGTGTTCACACAAGCTAGGAAAATTTTGAGAGCTCTTAGCCACAGTAGTTTAGAGTCAAGATCGCAGTTCTAGAAGTAATTAGACAGAATTAAGAATCTTAGCTCCTTCCAGTATTTACTGCTGGATCTCAAGTATGTTAATTTACCTCATTAAAGTTTGGTTTTCTCATCTGAAAAAGTGTGAAAACAATATATATCTGATGGGAGTTTTTTGAGAATTAAATAATAGTATATAGAAAACACCCAGCAGAATGTCTGGAACACAGAAAGCAGCCCCAATGTGAGATTTTAAAGTATCACTGGCATAGATTGAGCCGAGAAAAAGGGAGACAAGTGCATCTTCACCTTCACGGACGATACAAATTTAGATATTAAAAATAAAGACAATAATCAGAGTATACAATTGAGTATATGTTTTGGTATATGACTGAGTATTAAGGCAGGGACTATAAAATTTATCTTAAAAATCATTGGGATCAAATAGGTACTTCGAAGCAAAGAAATGATACAGTAATATTTGCATTAGAATGCAGTCTGAAGAGTGGTTTGACAGGAGGGTGTAATGTAAGGAAACACATGGAAGGTGTGAAAAGGAAATAATAAATGGTCATCTAACAGTGAGCTTGGAAGAATACCTGGAGTCTCAGGTAAGATGTATAATCCTGGCTAAAACTTTTACTTTATTATGCCTAGGACCTGAGCAAAGAAACAAGCTACACCATTTAAGACTTCTAACCTAAGGAAGCTGTAAGAAAATATATTTCTGTCGTTTAAATGTTTAATGACAAAAAGAGAATGCATGCCACATGTCGTTTATTCAATATCAATGAAATATTGCAGGACAAATAATTTCCCTTATGGTCTAGTGGTTAGCATTTGGTGCTTTCAGAAGTACTTTTGAAAAAACTTCTTAATTTTGATTCTAAATATTTTATATCTCAACATTTTGCTTATACTATATATATATATATATATATATATATATATATGTGTGTGTGTGTGTACATAAATGCATGTTTACATGTAGATTTATATATAATTTTATAAAGTTTCCTCTGTTATATTTTCTCTTCGTCATTAAAAAATTATTTTTGTTTCTTTAAATCACTGAAATAATGGGGAAAAATTTTTAGCCCAAGATAGTTTTCAAACACTTTAGCTACACTGATACAATAAAGCTAAGAGATTATTGCCCATCAGGTCAATAATTTGTGAAACTAAGAAGGATTAATTGGATTTATGTCTCCTTTCAGCTACACGTAGCACAAGCAATACTAATTATATTTTCATTAACCTTTGAGGCTCTATCAGTTCTAATAATTTAGTTTTATTATGGACTAATTCATGATTTTATTGTTAAATAAAGTATAACCAAAAATAAGGTCAAAATACATACATATTTCAAGAAAAAACAAAACCATTGTCATAATTTTAAAATCTCATCACAATATATCAAATTTTACATTTATTTTGAATTTGTCAAACTCCCTTCAGTTCCAAAATAAATGTCATTTCTAATTAGTGATTATTTTCTTTAGAATGTGCAGAGTTTGAGTATCTCAAACCTACTGAGTTAAGACTTTACTGCACAACACCTATAGGTAAAACCCATGCTATTTTGCTGAATAGTTTCCCCTAAAGAAAAGTAAGATGAATACATGAGGGAGCTATTAACATGAATAACATGAGGGAGCCTCCAATCTCTTCTGTTTTCTGAACACAGATGCCACAGTGCTTATGACATAACCTGCTAGCTTTCCTTTTCTCTGGTAATAGTTGTAATTAGGTACATGAGTGATCAGAAAAAAAAGATTACACATTATCAGCTCTCTTGCAGCTAGATATGGCCATATACAAATGTTCTGTCCAATGGGATACAGATGGAACTGCTGAGCTCAAGTTCTGACTAGAACCCTTCATTGGAAAGCAAAAGCTCTCTCTTTGTTTTTCTCTCCTTTCTTCTGTCTAGAAGGTAGATGTGATGGCAGGAGCTGGGGCATACCTCTTAGAACATAATATGGAGGCTGACAATGAGGCTGGCATGGCAAAGACATAGAAAATTTTTCTCTCTACCACCAGTTATATAAACTCTGGACTGACTGTGTTACACTGCTTCATGAAAAATTATGTTTTAATTAAGCCATTGTCATCTATGATCATTATTTACTACTGCTAAAATGACATCCTAATACAGATATTTATTTTAATCATTTATCTTACATATAACTTTAAACCCCTATGGAGAAAGTAGGGGTTATATATAAAAGAAATGATTATGTTCATACAACTACCCGTAATATTCTAATCTCAGATTAAGCCAAAAGATTCTCCTCTTTGCCTGATGAAGAAAGTCAGAAAATAGGAAAATTTAAAATTGTTACACAGTTGCAATCACCATTCTCAAACATTCATGAATAAATACAACGTAATGAAGTTTTGTTGTAAACTTTTCTCACGAACTACAACAAATATTTCATTCTTTGCTTTCTAGCTTCTAAACTAATTCCTTATTCTATGCCTCCCCTATCCCAACTCTTAGCTACCTTCATATTCTGATGAGAAAAAAACAATAGCTACAAGACTCAGACTTCTCATCTTCCTTCCAAAGATAAAAACAATCTTGTACCATTTTTTTCATCATATTCTTCACTCCAGTTACAGGAACGAAGAGTTGACTCCTTTTAAATGTCCACAAACCCCACATACATTGGGATCTCATCCATTCTCGACATGTGTCTCCATTCTTTTCTGCATTTGTAAAGCTATCTTTCTCTACTAGATATTTTAAGTGATATCCAAACTAGCCATAATCTCTTTCTAAAAAAAATAAGAAGAAGAAAAAAAAAAGCCCACACATGCCCTCCTACTTCATTTCATTTGTTTTCTCTTTATTCTTGTTTTCAGCATAGGTTCTTGAACAAGTTATTCACATAAATAATTTCCATTTCATCATCTATTAACCGATTTACCTATCAACTCAATCTATTTTGGCTTTAACAATCGTTAAGATCATTAAGACTATTAACTTCCTTAAGAACAAGTAACTTGTCAGGTCTCTTCTCAATTTCCTATAAGTATGTTTCGCCAACATTTTCCTTATTTCTTTCATAGTTCTATGTCTGTTCCTTCCTAGTCTCCTTTGTCTGGCTGCTCCTTTACCATCTTTTAAATATTGGAGTTTCATCAGGTTCAGTCCTGAAGTATCTTTATTTCCCATTTTCCACGGTGTCAAAAAGAAATCTTGTCTATCTTCATGGGTGTAAATGTAATTTTATGTCAGCAGTTCTGAAACTGTATGGCCAAGTTAGACCTGGCTACATATAGTTGAACACTTATTTAACATTTCTACATTCATATTTGTACCTCAGCTTCTCCAAAATTAGAATCTTGATATCATCTGCCCTCTCTCTACCTTCCATATTCTCTATATTATGTTCCATTACCACAAACTTCTTTATTCATTATTTAGTTCTCATATTCAATCCATTACCAAATTCTATGACTTCTACCCCTAAATGTTTTTATCGTTTTTTCCATTCCTCTTCATCTCTGCCAATATAAACTTACTCAAACTTGCACAGGCTCCTGTGTCTTCTACTTCTGGTCTCTTCATTTACATTTGTTCTTGCTTTCCATCCACTGCTCATGTGTTGTTGTTGTTGTTGTTGTTGTTGTTGTTGTTGTTGTTTTAAATACAAGTCTAATATATTATTCATTAGATTAAAACAGTTCAACAGCTTTCTATTACTTAAAGGGTGAAATCTATATTGCCTAGGAGACTCTGCATAATCTGCACCTTTTCAGTATTCCTCTCATCTCCCACCATTATCTCTCTTGCTTTCTGCCTTTCAGGCATACCTTCCAGGGGCCTTCACCCAGTAGCCTAGAAAGCCAAGCTCTTTCCTAACTTGGGATCAGCACACAACAGTCTTCTATAGTGAATGTGCTTCTTCTAACCTCTTCATCTAATTTACCATGTTCAGATCTTAGCTTGAACATCATTTTTTCAAAGGCATACTTCCTTTTGACTGCAAACTATGTTATATCCCCATATTCTACATTTTATAATAACTATAAGCCTCTTTGTTACAGTAATGACATTTATTTATTTGCTATTTGTAAAATATCTGTCCTTACCACTAGAAATATAAGCTAACTTATGGCAAGAATAATGTCTATCTTGTTTAATGCTGTATCTTGAACATCTGGGATAGTATCTGACAATAGTAGACATTCAGTAAATATTTTTAATCTCTAAATGAATGAATGCTCAGTATATGATCTCTAGATAATGTGGATTTAAGTATGGTATAACAACAGAAAGAGGAATATAATGGTTAAACTAATTCCAACATCTCATGTTTCCACTTATTCTACCACTTGTAATAATATAGTCATATTTTGTTTTATATACTTCAAGCTTCATGAACTTTACAAACTGAACTAATATCTTAGGCATGGTCCACTTTGGATCAATAATAAAAATAATTTTTTCAGCTCCAAAATTCAAAGTATGGACAATGGTGAATTCCCCAAGTTAGACTATTCTCTATGTCTATAATAATAATGTGGACTAGTCTCATTGGCCAGCTGGCATTCTCAAGTGAAACTCAGTCTTCTCATTGAACATTTATTCTAAACTCTACAGTATATTATAGATCAAATAAGATTTTCTTTCTGGCTTAGGTACATAAATATCACCTTGTAAAACATGTGCATAGTAATATGTACTCCCAATTCAACAAAGAAAATTTTAAAACTTATTAGAATGCAACCATTTATACTTCTTAAAATCTAAGTATAAAGGGATTCTTCAACAGCCTCTTTGGCAGAAAGAAAAACTTATTAACAAAGGAATATGTATTAAACTTCTATGTTTATTCTCTAACAATGGGAGCTAAATGAGAATAGGGTAGCATGTACCAACTAATGAGAGAAAGGTTCAGAAATCAAAAACCTTACAGCTAGATAAGATATTTACCTATCATTATAAAAGCAACCTATGGGATTATATGCATAAACTCAGAGCACATTTCATTTGTGCATCATGTCTAAGAAAAACACTTGGAAAAAGATCCTGGCCTGACACAATAAATTCTTTCTGAAACTACAGATAGAGGAGAATAAAGTTGTAAATAATAAAGCTTTATCTTATATATACCATGTAGAGACAAATTTAAATTCTAATGTGCATGGAATGTACAATATAATCATTCAACAAGGAGTAACAAAGTAGATAGATGTGACATACTAGGAAAAGAGTATACTACTACTAAGATATTTTAAACAAAGTAGATCTTCCTAGAAATCTCAAACAAGATTACAAAACTAAATTCCTTTTGGTGCTTTTAAAAACTATAGCTGCCCTACTAGATAGAGTAAAACCAAATCTCCTATGGTGGAGCCAGATATATATAATTTGGCATTTTAACTACTCCACTCTACCACCAATTTGCTTTTTATACAGACTTTTTCACTCTGTAAACGAGCGTAAAACCACACTTATATACCACAGCTCCAGACAGTTTTCTGTGCTCTAGCTGATGCTAACTGGTTGGTTTGTCTTTTCAAGCTGTTTCGTGGTGATGAGCAATGTCTTAACTCCTCCCCAGCTGTGCTGTGTTTGGTGGTCCTGGCCTCTCTCATTCTCCAACCATAGTACAACTTCACAGTCCCCTCACTACCTGAAGCTCAGTATGTCTCTGGTTGAGATACAGAAGGTATTTTTTTTTATTATCTTTAATTGTCCAGGGCTATCATTCTCTCATCTTTGATTTAAATAGATATACTGAAAGTTACTGCTTTGGATTTACAAGGTCCTATTTCAAGATTTAAGTCTAATGATTCAAGTGACTTTTTACTACATTCTAAATTACATATGCTATGTAGAAAGAGTGTAGCAAGGATTATCTAACTATCTTAACAAACAAGGAAGCACTTATACAGCAGTTTTATCTTTACTCTCACAGTTTTTGCCTTAAGAATGTAAGTAATTAGTTATTCTATGCCCTCTCTGTACCAAGCTAGGGTTTAACAGATGCCCAGTTAATTTGCATTTCAGATATATAACAACTATATATTTTTAGTATAAATGCATCCCAAATATTTCATGGGCTATAAATAAAAAATTAACTGTTGTTTATTTGAAATGTAAATTTAATTGGGTGTCCTGTATTTGTTTGCCAAATCTGGTAACTCTATATCAAGTTCTATTCCAAAGTAATGCAAGAAAGCAGTGAGAAATCAGAACTAAATCATGGTATAAAAGGAATGTTCCAAGTGATTGGCTAAACATTTGAAAATTTAGAACTAATACTAAAACTCTCTGTACTGGGAAAGAGTTTTGTGAAACTATTCTTGAATTCATATGAGTGAAGGTACCTAAAAGTTTTGTAATCTTTTTCTATTTTCTATTTTCCAACTTATTTCCCTTTTCAAAGAAAGTGATGAAAATAAAGGAAGAGTCTAATCTAGTCAATGGTCTTGATATCCCATTTTAGGAGCTTTTAGAAAGATTATCATGTTTTTACTCTATTATGTAATTTGCTTTTCGATATATAAAAACTTAAAGTATTTCTTTTTAAAATGATACGTGTTGTCTCACATAGTACAGAGGAGACCCTTAAGGTTATCAGGGCTCGGACAATTAGATTTAACTTTTTGAAAACATAGTCAAATGTCAATGCAGCAGAATTTCTTATATACATCCCAATACAGCATTCAAAGAATGATACTGGTTTAAAAATACCTTTTCTTGTGCCAGCATAAAAACACAAGGGAAAGGAAGTTCAATTTTTTTCCTGACACTAAAACTCTAAAGCTTTGGGAAATTTCTTTATTACTTAGTACTGTATGTTCTAATCAAGCATAAAGAAAGAAAGTGAGTACTATCAAAGGACCCATAAAAAGAGTTTATGATGTTTCAGAATCAGACAACATAAAAAAGGACATATTCAAATTAGAAACACTATTATAAAGTGTGATTCTATAAGGAATCTCCATAACAGTCTTAATAATGTGATTAAAGAGACAAAGTAATAGCAATATACACAAGTACTAATTAGAACATTGAAACTATTACGCCTCATGTGGGAGACAAGTCATAAAATTCAAAGAATATTTATAAGAAACATTATCAGACTGGCTTTTAAGTTTTTTATTGCCTGAGGCTGATTTTGTGAACTTGTGGTATGCGCTGAAAACGTTTAAGAGAATTCAACTGGCCTAATAATGCATGCGTTTCAGAATCTTATTATAACATAAAAAATATAGATATTTTAGAGAAAAATACTTTTTTCTCCACTGGGCTCAGTGGTACAGTTTATGCAAGTCTAAAAATTGAATCAAATTTCAAAATATTCCAGACGATAAAACTGTCCTAAAAGAAAAAAAAGAAAACTATATATACCATTCCTGTACTACCATGAGGTCTAGGTGGCTAGGGGTGATAATAGTAAGAGTTCTATAATTGGAACAAGGTTATCAGTTCAACATGCATTATATTTAAAATTATTTATCTTTAAAAATGTATCAAAAGTATCTAAGTACATAACATAAAATGAAAGTAATATGCAGTTGAAAATAATATTTGAGAAACTCAGTAAAGAAATACTGAAAACAGACAGTCAAGATTACTATGTAGTCTTATTTTCTAATATGGGGGTGTAACAAGCTATCTACATTCTAGCAGTTAAAGAAAAATATATTCAATGAAATTAGTTTTACTAATATTGGTTGATTCACTGAGAAAAAATAATAATAATTTAAGGAGGTAAACTTTTTCTCAATCCACATTACACTCTTTTCAAAGAGGTTAAAATTTTACATAGTAAAGGTTGGAAAAAACATTATAAAATATAATCTATATTAACTTTCCTTCTTGTTAAGCCAACATACTTAATAGTGAAAGGGATTTTTTTTTGAACCCTAAGACACTTATTATCAATACCCAGAACAGACTTTCCTAAAAGGTATTTGGAAAGCCTGAATTAAATTATTCACAATTACCAGGAAGAGAAAGAAACTAGTTACTTGAAAAAGGACAAAATATCTGCAATGAGAAGCAGAAATTTCTTTCTATGTTTATGTAAAGATAAAATATTACATTTAATTAACAGTAGTCTTAACAGCATTTGTGATTATAGCAAACAGTTTTACAGAGTTTTTTTTTTAATTAGAGCTTTCAAAATAGGTCAATAATATAAAGGCTAGGTGTAATTTACCACAAGTGATATTAAAAGAAGCAAACTATTGAAGGTTAGGTAGTAAGGCTTCTTCCAGTCCTGAGCAAGGTAGAAAAAAATAACTATACAGAACACACATATTTAAAGAATGGACTGAATGTCCATCATGCTGACCATTATATACTTTATTTTCTAAACTACAGAGATAAATGAATGTGATCTACACTCTTATCAGCTAGTCTACATAGCTGGTTAATAACAGAGCTATATACTTTAAAGTCAGTTCATCTGGAGATAAGGCTGATACTTCATAAAAGTTGAGGAGTCTGATAAAAATACTTTTCTGAAAAGACCACATATTGACATTCAAGCTTCATGCACTTACTTAACATCTCTCATCTATGTAGATTAAGAATATTAAAAATACCAACTATTTAGGGCTATTGTGATGATTAAATGGTGTTGATATGTGTGTACAGAAGATAGTGAACATATGATAGGTTTTGTAATTATAATAATAATGATGATGATGACAGCTGTGGTGGTGGTGATGACAGTGTAGATACAATAACCTAGAACATAGGACTTCCATCAAAAAAATATTCTAAAGATATTGTCAAATTTACAGAAAAAAGAGAAAATATAGTTCATGCATATGTAGATGGATGTGTCCTGGCATGACAGTGACCTTGTATGTTTATATATAGGCCAAACAGTCAAAGCTCAACTGCAGCTTCATCGAAGACTTAGTGGACACCCTTGATTCGCCAAAGAACATGTCAAGATAGGCAGTCTTGTGAGAAGCTATGCCAAGGTTATTTCTCATCTACCTCTCTAAGTTGTGGGTAGCTCTGCCTCTTCCAGGCAACTGCCATGAGGAAGTTTCTCACCCACTTCTCTACTGCTAGTAAAGCATGGGAATTTCCATCGTACCTCCCTTATAAAACTATAGAATTGGAATTTTGGTGACAGAGCAAACCATTGGCTCATGCCATCAACTATCTGGTCCCTCTGGTTCAGTGTTGTCCTCTCATGACATCAGTGACAGACATCATGCTGATCTTTCTTATTTATGTCTGTGTAAGTAATAAACTACCCATAGCCATTTGCTCATTTCTCCTTACATATCAAATATATGGAAGATCAGCAAATCTACCTAGCAACTGTAGTAGTCACTGCTGCTTAGGGACTGCTGGATCTTTTGACAAACCAAAGATTCCAACTCAGCTTTGGACAGATGTCTAACAAGATGAAAATTCTGTGGCTACACTGAACAAAATGAAAACATGTTGTCTGTATAAACAAAACAGCACATACTTATAAGATTATGTTGATGGAGTAACAATAGAATAGTTGATAAAATAATGATAATAAAATTATTATTTATATATTTTGACTATTAACCCTTTATCAGATGGATCATAAGGAAATATCTTCTTCCATTCATTAGGTTGTCTTTTTGTTTTGTTGATAATTTCCTTTGCTGTGCAAAAACTTTTTAGTTTGGTGTAGTCTCATTTGTTTATTTTTTTGTTTCCTTTGCCCAAGGAGATATGTCTGAAAAAAATTACTACTAGCAATATCAGAGAGATTACTGCCTGTGTTCTCTTCTAGGAGTCTTATATTTAAGTCTTTAATCCATTTTGAGTCTATTCTTGTATATGGTATAAGGTGGTCCCGTTTCATTTTTCTGCATGTATCCGTCCAATTCTTTCAACATCATTTATTGAAAAGAGAATGTCTTTACCCTATTTTGTTTTCTTGCTTCCTCTGTCATGTAATAAATGAGCATATAGATGTGGATTTATTTCTGGGATCCTTATTCTGTTCCATTGATCAATGCATCCGGTTTTATGCTAGTACCATGCTGTCTTGATTACTGAGCCTTATAGTGTAGTTTGATATCAGGTAATGTGATACCTACGATTTGTTCTTCTTTCCCAAGATTGCCATGACTATTTGGGGTCTTTTATGGTTCCATATAAATTTTAGGATTATTTGTTCTAGCTCTCTGAAATACACAATTGGTATTTTGATAGAGATTGCATTGAATCTCTATATTACTTTGGGTAATATGGCAATATAGATGTTGAGTCTTCATACTCATGAGCACAGTATATGCTTGCATTTATTTGTATCTTCTTCAATTTCTTTTTTTTAATGACATAATTTTCTGAGAATAGGTTTTTTACCTCCTTAGTTAATTTGATACCTAGGTATTTTATTGTTTTTGATGCAATTGTAAGTGAGATTATTTTCTTATTTTTTTCTGAAAGTTCATTATTGGTGTATAAAAATGCAACTGACTTCTGAATATCAATTTTGTATTCTGCTACTTTGCTGAATTCACTGATCAGTTCTAACAGTTTTTTGGTGTAATCTTTAGAGTTCTCTATATATAGCATCATCTGCCAATAAGGAGAGTTTTATTTCTTCCTTTCCAATTCAAATACCTTTTATTTCTTTTCCTTGTCTAATTGCTGTGGCTAGACCTTCCAATACATTGTTGAACAGAAATGGTGAAAGTGGGTATCCTTGTCTTGCTCTTGATATTAAGGAAAACACTTTTAGCCTTTCCCATTGAATATGATGTTAGCTGTTGGTTTGTCATATATGGCCTTTATTATGTTGAGCTATGTTCCCTCTATTCCCACTTTGCTGAGAGTTTTTATCATAAATCGATTTTTTTTGCATCCATTGACATATCATATGATTTTTATCTTTCAATTTCTTAATGTGGCATACCACGTTAATTAATTTGCAGATATTATACCAACCTTGCATCTCAGGAATAAATCTAACTTGATTGTAGTGTATATTTTTAATGTATTGATGAATTCAGTTTGCTAATATTTTGTAGAAGTTTTTTTTATCAGTGTTCATAAGAGATATCAGCCTATAATTTTCTTCTTTTGTAATATTTTTGTCTGGTTTTGGAATCATGGTAATGGTGGCCTCATAAAAGGATTTAGGGAGCACTCTTTCTTCTTGAATTTTTTGTAATAGTTTGAGAAAAATAGGTGTTAATTCTTCTATGAATGTTTGGTAAAATTCACCTATGAATTTTAGGTGGTCCAGGACTTTTGTTTTTGGGGAGCTTTTTGAGTACCGATTTGATTTCATTGGTGGTAACTGGTCAGTTCAGGTTTTCTGTTTCATCTTGATTTAGTTTTGGGAGATTGTATATTTTTAGGAATATATCCATTTCTCCCAAATTGTCCTGTTTTTTTTTTTTGTTTTTTTTTTTTTTGGCATATAATAGCTATGCGTAGAGCCAGAGGGAAGACAGAGTAACCAGGGAGATAGTTCCATAAACTATAAAATGTCTAACTTATGTACTGTATACTTGAAAATAATAATTAAATTAAAATTTTTAAAAATGATTATTTAATATTTCCAAAATTTATTGTTAAATCCTTAACATGCAATAAATTATTTAATCACCAACAACATCTTAAGAGTTATTATTAAATGATGTTCTAAAAAATAACACAGGATCAAACAGTTTACCAGTCACTGGCATACTCTATGATCCCAACCTATCTGAACTTATTGTTCTTCAGATTAAAAAATATATTTCATTATGTTCTGGAATGTATAGTTTTATTAAAAAATAATTAAAGATAACAGTTAATAAAATAACTTCATAATTATCAAGAGAAAATAAGGTGAGTCAGTGGTTATGCCACCTTGAACATGCCCGATCTCATCTGATCTCAGCAGCTAAGCAGGGTCAGGTCTGGTTAGTACTTGGATAGGATAGGTGCTGGAGGAGGAGGAGGAGGAGGAGGAGGAGGAGGAGGAGGAGGAGGAGAAGGAGAAGGAAAGAAGGTGAGTACTATAATAGATTGCTAAGTTTGGGATTAATTAAAGCATTTAAACACAATTATTAAACCCTTGGATTTCATTAAAAATGGATAGATATATACTATATATCCTTATTTATAATTCACTGAATCACATATTATGATTTTCCATCAGAAGAAGCCTATGCCACAGAAAACAGAAAAGAATCAAGCTAAAATTTTAAAAAGAGTCTTCTCTAAATTATAAATTTGCTGTAGTGTCAAATGACCATCTGTCTTATATACTAATTAGACCTGTACCATTTAAAATACATAACTTATTCCATTGTATATATGTACCACATTTTCTCTATCCAATCTTCTATTGTAGGACACTTCAGTTGCTTCCATTTCCTGGCCATTGTGAATAATGCTGCAATGAACATCGAGGTGCATGTATCTTTGAGGATAAATATTTTCAGGTTTTTTGTGTAAATACCCAGGAGAGAGATTGTTACACTTAAAGGCATTATTTAAAACACAGATTTATAGAGTAAAACTTCAAGATCACATTAAATTTCCTAAATCACAGAAATATTTTGGCATACTAATAAAGTTATTTTGAATATTCTCTGCAGAAAATGTTAGGATGGAAAAGAAATTGGTTGCAAAAAGAATGCTGTATTAAATGTAGTTTATTTTCCAAATATAAGTTTCAGTTAAATTAAATAGACAAACGTATTAGGGGATACGGATCTATGTTGAAAACTATCTACTACAAAGAGGTTCAATTATTTCCAATTCACTATGAGTCTATAGAGGTCCATTATTAGAAGCACATATTATGGCAAATTTGAAGAAGGTAGTATTAGAATCTAAATGTGGAGCTATTAAGATTATCTGTTTCTTCATGAGAAAGCTTTGGTAGCTTACATCTTCCAAGGCATTTAAAACCATGTCAAATATATTGATATATAATTATATTATTCCCTTATATTTTTTTAACATCAGTAGGTTATGCAGTTATCCTTCCCCTCTATTTCTGATTTTATGTGTGTATCCATCCATATGGCTATAGATTTATCCATTTTATTGATTCTTTAAGAAGCAGCTTTAACATTTATTTTTATTGTTCTTTTTCTAATTTATTGATTTTTGTCAATCTTTGTTATTTACTTTATTCTGTTTACATTGGATTTTTTATGTTTCGTTTTGTTTAGTTTCTTAAGGTGGATGTTTAGAGCATTGAATACTTATTTTACAATAAAAACACTTAAAATATAAATTTCCCTTAAATTCTATCACTTTATACTTCTTGTTTTTTGAATCACTATTATTAGGTGAATACATATTTAGGGCTGCTATGTCTCTACTGGATGGAATGACCCTTCTATCTTAGATAAAATTTCTTAACCAAAATATACTTTGGCTTATATTAATATAACCAATCAAAATTTGTTTGAGTTACTATTTTTATGGTAGTTTTCTATCCTTCTACTTTTAATGTGAATCTTTATATTTCAAATGAGTGTCTCATAAATAGCGTATGTATTGAACATATGTATCTATCCAAACTGATATTCGTTGTCTTATAATTGGAGTATTTAAATCATTTACATTTATTGGAATTACTGATACAGTTGTGTTCCAACACACTATCTTGTCCTTTGTTTTCTATTTACTGTTTATTTCATGCATATATGTAAATTTCCATCTACCATTGTTTTCCCTTTGTTTGATAATGTTTTCATTTCATCTTCATATTTTCAGTGAGGAATTTTCAATGAATATTTAATTTTACATTGGTAAACTTTTGTTTTGTTCATCACTACTGTAAAGACTCTCCTTGGATATATGTATCATATGATAACAGATGTATTCTTTTTCTGGTTTCTCTGTGTGTGAAATTTCCTTTTGCTCTGGCTTTTTTAAGACTTACCTTTTTATCATTGTCAGCAAATTGCCATGTGCTTTGATATGTTTTAATTACATGATCTTTCTGCTTTAGGTTTATTGGTCTTCTTGGATCTCTAAATTTATATTCTTAAACGAAATGATAATGTCTGGTCATTGTTTCTTTAAATATTCTATCTCTCCTCCTTTTTCTTGTACTTTAATTTCACTTATATTACAACATTTAATCTTTCTCCACAGGTAATTGATGCTTTTATTTTTCTATTTATTTCAGTTTGGATAGTTTCTAGTCAAATGTCTATAATTTCTTTTCTTTGACAGTGATTAATTGCTGTTAACAGTCTTAAAACTGAGCAGCTTAAAATAATCACTTATTATTATGAGTTATCATGATTCTGTGGATTGAATGGACTCCAGCAGGTAGTTCTTGCTCAGATTTTTCTCATGCAGTTGCAGTAAGACAGCTAGAACCTGAGTCACTTCAAAGGCTTCCTCACTCAGATTTCTCACAGTTTATTCTGGGTATCACTTCAGACCTCAACAGGGCTGTTAGTGGAACCCCTACATATGAGCTGGGTTTCTTCACAGTGCGGTGGCTTGGCTTAAGGGTGGGCATCCCAAGATGGCTAATTCAAGATGTTTCTTTTTCTATCCTAGATATGGAATTCATGAAGCATGACTTTTGACACTCTTTAACTAATAAGAAAAAGAGTTATTATTTAAACCCAGCTTGATCAACATGTAAAGTTCATTGAAAGAAGATATCAATATATGATTTAAAATTGTGTGTATTTTTTGCATTTAATAATGAGTTATTTAACCTCTCTTAAACTTATTGTATTGATCTTTGGAAATGTCATTAAGTCTGCACCACAAGACTCAAGTAGAAATATTAAATGTTAAAACCAGACATTTAGTTACTATTGGCTAAATGTGTTTTTACAATTTCTTTTCATTATCTCATCACATTATTGATAATATTTCTGTAATATTATAAATATCAGCTTCTTTAATTTAAGCCAGGCATGTCAAATATTTATTGAAGATTCTTTCATTCCACAAATGTCAGGAACAGTCCTGGTACACACATGAAATGACGTAGCAAGCTAACTGGTCATGACACATGCCTCCTTGGGGACTACAGTCAGAGGAGCACACGGATAAATAATTATGTAAGCAACTTTGAAAGAACTTCAAGAAAGCCATGAGAGTATAAATCAGGGGTGATATGACTAAGTCTAGGTAATTAGCAGTTTCCTTAAGGAAGGGATATCACAGATAAAATTTATTGGGCAAAGAAGAGTCAAAATGAGGAAAGAGAAATAACTTCGAGCAATCCTAAAGTAGAACATAGGATGGCTAAAATAAGATCAATGTGAGTGATTAGCCAAGAGGGATGAAGGGGCTGATTAGCAAGGATTCTGAAGAAACTGACAGAAACCAGATCATGTAAAACCTTGTAAAAAAAGTAAAATATTTTAATTTTTATCTTAAGAGCTGTGTAGAGTATTAAAAAAGAGAAGAGAGGCAACCTGAGCACATTTATTTATATATATTTAAATTAGCTACAATCTAACTGAGAAATGAAAAGGGACAAGAATATTTTCACTTAAACAACTTTTTCATATATTATGTTGTGATTCCATCATTTATATTCATTATGTTATTTGTTATAACATTATAGATTTTCTGTAATATAGTATTATATATTTATTATATGTTCATTGTATAATTATATTTAATAATATCTTGGAGGGAATTTGGATTTTATCTTATCTTTAGGTTTAGATGTTCATGTGTCACTTTAAAATTCCAAATTTTATAAAATAAACTCATTTTAATAAGCAAAACAGTATCACTTCATATTCTAGCATGTCTTTTCAAGGCTTCACATGAAGTTATATTTGGATTCAGAATCAATTGGCTCTATGCCTGTGGCAGCCAAGAGAGAAAATATTCTGTCACCTGTATAGAATCACAAAGGCAGTATATAATTTGCCAAGAGATCAATTTTGCTAATGAAAAATATGTAAGCTCTTCATAAAAAAATGTTTTATATCCTTTAAGTTTCATGTAAAAAAAATCCTGATATAAAACAATTCTGTTTTGTTTAAAGTAACATTTGTATACGGTTTTATATGCACGCAATTTGTTATTTTCAATTATCATAAGAAACTCAATGAATTGAACAGATATCCAATAACCCAGATAACAAAGGCATAAAGAAATTTCTTAAAAAATTCAGCCATATCTAACATTTCTGCAAGTTTTCACAAAATTTACATTATTTCAATTACTTCTGACTCCATTCTGTGCCATGCAGATCCACAGAAATGAACTCCCTTCTTTAAATCCTCCCCACGATGAATATCATCCAAATAATTCATAAGTGCAACATAATTTTTTAAAATTTATTTGTTTACTTAAATTAGTTTCAAGTATAAAGTACACTGGTTATATATCTATATAGTTCATAAAATGATCCCCCCAATTGCACCCTCCCTCCTCTGGGCCACCTAGCCAACATATTAAGGCTAACTGCCTTTCTTCTGCTGTGTTCCCCATCCCTGGGACCAACTATCAACTACTAATTTGTACTTCTTTAACTCTTCACCCCATTCTCCCAGTCCACCTAACCCCCTCCCCTCTGTCTATCACCAAATTGTCCACTATATTTGTGAATCTGTTTTTGATTAGTTTGTTCTTTTTGTTCCTTAGATTTTGCGTATAAGCTAAATCATATCTTTCTCTGTCTGACTTACTTCACATAGCATAAGAATCTATAGGTCTCTCTATGTCTTTGCAAATGGTAGGATTTCATCTTTTTAATGGGTAAGTAATATTCCACTGTACTTTTGAACCATAATTTCTTTATCCAATCATCTGTAGATTGGCATTTAGGTTGCTTCCATATCTTGGCTATTGTAAATTGTGCTGCCATGAATATTGGAGCACATAGATCTTTACGAATTATTGTTTTGGTTTTCTTTGAATAAATACCCAGAAATGCAATTGCTGGGTCAAAAAGTACATCTATTTTTAATTTTTTGAGTAACCTCCACACCATTTTCCAGCAGCTGTACCAATTTGCAATCCCACCAACAATGTATGAGAGTTCCCTTTTCTCCGCATCCTCGCAAACACGTGCTTTTTGATTTATTGATGATTGTCATTTTGGCAGGTGTTTTCTCACTGTGGTTTTAATTTGCATTTCTCTGATGATTAGCAACAGTGAGTGTCTTTTCATATGCCCATTAGCCATCTCTATTTCCTCTTTGGAGAAATATCTGTTCAGGTCTTCTGTCATTTTTTAATTGGATTGTTTTTCTGTTGTTGAGTTGTATGAGTTCTTTATATATTTTGGATATTAACCCCTTATCAGATGTATCATTTGCAAATATCTTCTCCCAATCAGTCATTTGTCTTTTTTTTTTTTGTTGATGGTTTCTTTTGCTGTACAAAAACTTTGATGTAGTAGTGCTCCAGAATTTTTAAAAGATTAGTGAGAGAAAGGACAGGTTTAAATCTCAGGAAAGCAAAGAAATCATTTGAATATTAAACATTAGTCAGTTCCATTATTAGAATATATTTGGCTTCCCCAATTTTAAACATTTCACTAGACATTTTTCCCACTTCCCTAGGTCTTGTGCTATCTCCTTCATTCCTTCTCTTCATCCTTCCCATTTAGAGTGGACAACATTCATTGGACAAGTTCTTGTGAGAAACCTACCATGCTATAAGCTTAATAATAATAATAATATAAAGCCTCAGTATGCATAAAATCTAGTGCTTGACTTGAAGAATTTCATAAAGCCAACCTAAGGGACAACAAACAACCTTAGTGTAAACAAAATTAGTGCAAGATGGATGCACTCAGTATTGATAGGGACTTACTCAGTTTAGAAATTTTGCATGGTATAATGTAAATTGCGTTAATCTTCAAGTTATCAAGACATAAGTTAAAACTCTAGGCTTCTCTTTTCCTGATCATGAAATGTGAGACAAATAACATTTCTCTTTCATCAAGTTAGCACTGACCATAATTGTCTCCTTCTCATAATTTTACTGTTGTATGTGAGTGTGTAAATGAAATGAAACAACTTGGTATGTGGCATTTGCCTAACAATTTTGATTGCTTAGATTGCTAACTATGAAATATTACAGTAGTCTAAATGTATGTATCATGAAATAATAGTCTAATGATATACTCTATGACGTAGAGATTTCATGGAAGTATTTATTTTAAGGGTAATAAATTATAAGATACCTCAAAATTGTATACATTACTTACTGTTACTAATGAAACATCAGAAAAGTCAAGCAACTTATCTGAAGTTACAAATGTTAAAGTAATTTGTCTAAGATTACGAAGGTGTACCAAGGCAAAAGTTTCATTAACGTGCCACTTCCTAGATTATACTGCTTTGGAAGAGACATTTTGCATTTTATTCCCCACCAGGGCATTTGTAAAGATTAGACTGTTAAGAGTTTGGATAAGTGCTAAAGTTATAATAGCTGTTTTACTTTAACTTTAAGGTAAGTTTATTTTGCTTAATTTATATGCAAAATTACTTGATAACAACCCTCTGGCCTTTTTTCATAACCTTTATCAGATTGTTAATTGTTTAGAAGAAAAAGTTCTATTGAATGCGCTATGCAAAAAAACTGGTTTATTACGTATTTGTAATATATAGAACAAATAAAATATTAAGCCTCGATTATCTTATTAAATAATAAAAATAAGAGCAGAAAAGACTAATAGATAAGTTGCTATAAGTTAACACAGATCTTGATAAATCCAAAAAGGATAAAATATCCTGTGGAGCAGAGATCATTTGTTATTTTTTTTAGCTCTTCGACACCTGGTAAAGTGTGATGCTCTTTAATGGAGCACAATGATTATTTTCCACTACGAATTTAAGATTTAGCAAACATGTGGAACACAGGACTTAACTACTTCTGTTTTTATTTCTCTAATTAGTTGAATTAATATTATTAATCTTATGATTTCTTTAGTGCCTATTACCTACCCCAACTACAGAAAGTAATATTTTCCATTACAAGATAATTCTGTCATATTTGGTAGTACATTTAAATGTTAATCCCCAAGTTCAAGGGCTCTGTAGGCCACCAGATGCAGATCTATATTTTTACCTCTGTGTGCTTTCCACAGTGCAAGATAATAAAATATAAATGCATTTAGCTTTCTTGATCCTCTACTACTTAAACAAGCAGTACTTAGGCAGTATAATATAAAATAAAATTCCTGGACCAGGATTCAGGAAGTGGGATCCTATATCTGATTCTGTTTCTATGTAACTATGTGATATAAATCAAGTTAATTCATTTTCCAGAATTATTACTTCCTCTTTTGCAATTGTGGTTAATGATACTCTGCTTAGCTTACATTCTTATAAAACATAAAATGAGAAAATGTGAGTTATGAAAAAAATAACCAATTTCTTTACAAATAGAAAGTGTGCTTATTTATTTGCATTGTCAGGCTGCTTATTATTTGTAAAGTATAGGGATTTCCATAAAAATATTATTTTTTAAATGTATTTCTAAGATAAAATTTTATGTCTCCTACCAAGCACTGCCTTTCATATTGCTCTGACTGGGCATATTGAAGCATGTTTCTTCCATGAACAAGATTTCCTACTGGGTTTTGTCTTTTTAAATGGAACTAAATTTATGAGATGATATCAGGATGTGAAATCAATTAATTCTCATCTTTCTATAAAAGTCTGGGGTTTAAGTTTAAAAGTTAAAACATTTAAAAAAAAGGAATTTTCTTTAAATCTTCTTATATTCTCCCGTCAGTTTCTTCTTCTTCTTCTCCCCTGACCCTCCCAAAATCTGTTCTGGCCTAAAAAAAAAACAAAAGCTTTTTGGCATTTATTCTTTTCTTTCCCTACTTTCGTTTTAAAGAATATTTACATCCTCAGATATTGGGGCAGTTTTGAATTCATAAGACAAACCACCTAATGTGTAAAGGATCCAAGAGATGTCATAAAGTCTGCTCCATAATGATGTGACAGTGTGTCATTTACATGATTCTCATGGGGTTGGATCGCGATTTTTGAGGATTTCACACTGGTAGCCTAAAGTAAGGAAACTCATTTTAGATGAGTTACAGCTAACCTGACTAACATGTGAATTTTTTATTCATGTTGGGAAAGAATAACTTGGAGAACATGTAAGCATAAAGTAGATTAGGTTATAACAAAACTCAGGAGATTGACTAATTTTAAATGCCATTAATACACATAGAATAATTCTTATTTGGCATGTCCTCAGAAATTAATACGTTACCAGCTTCCTTAAAAGATTAATATGTTATAAGTCATTTTGCTTTTAGAATGTTTCAGTGGTTCTTATTTAAGGGACTATTTCAATAAACCAAGATGAAAACTCTCCATCGTTGCTCTGAGTAAAATAACATTAGCATACATAGTTGAGCATTTTTCTACACACTTACTACTTGTTTTGGGAAGTGGGGTGAATTCGTCTTGTTCTACCTGTTGCCTTCACCATGCTTCTCCTATGTCTTTCCTACTACCTATTTCAAGACTCAGTTCCCTGTCTGTCTCCAGATATATTAAGTGAGTAGCAAGGGTCTGTAACTATAAGTAATCACATTTGATTCCTTATGTGTAAACATTATCAAAAGCATTCCTCTCTCCCCTTGAGTAATATACAAACCGTTTTTTCTTCCACCTTGGGAAACATGGAGCAAATAAAAGTGTTAGAATCAATAATGAATTTAATGAGGAATGATAAAATGATAACAATGATGTGTTTGTTTTTACCATCTGTTACAGACATGCCTGAGTTCATTTTCTGCTTTTCCAGTCAATTTATAATGTTTTTTTTTTTCTCTCAATTATTAAAACATTAAAAGGTAAGTGAAAAAACTACATAATGGAATAACTTACTCATTATTTAGGTTGCTTAATCATATTAAAATAAAACAATAATAATATAAATTCTATCAGTTTTAAGATTTATGAATAAAACTTTCTCATTCAATTTTAGGGGCTTCTATTTAATAGGATAGTAAGTCAGTTAATAAATATTTACTTACTATACAAATAGGCACTTCCATATACTGGGAGTTGTAAGTTGCATAAGTAGACCATACAACTTCACTGTAATGATAGAATAAAAATACACCAAATTTATGGACTGTATATCTATTGCCTTATAGAATCACAACTGTCTTTTAGGTGCCTCTTCTACTTTCTGTGTAGACAGGAGAAAATTAAATTCAGATACTTCTCTGTGAGTACTGAAAACAATCTTTGTGCAGCCTTTCCTGTGAATTCCAGTAAAGTCGAGGCGGATATATGACCTGAGATGGCCCATCCAGTCTTTACCACTTGAATCTTGAGTGAATGAATGACCAAGGAAAAGACAAGTCTGCTGTGATTCGTTCACCAAATGCCTGCACCTTGACTGGTCAACTGTTTTTCGCTTCCTCCTTCTGTGCCCTCTGGAAGCTATTTGGACCTTTGGCATACTCAGGCCTACTTTACCCAGCCTTGCCATCTATTCTATGTGTTCCTAATATTTTCCAATAAATTCCTTTTTGTTTAAGATAACCTGATTTCTCTTCTTAGTTCTTGTAATTAAAACACCAAAGTTTATACAAAACTTCCAACATTTTTCTAATTATATACAGACAGATAAAGGAGAAATTAAGATATTTCAGAGTACTTTATTACCAATGTATGGCTGCAAAATTTTACTCCTATTTATTGGAAGAAACCCAAAATACTACTATGAAGGGACATGTGTATCCATATGTTCACTGCAGTATTATTTACAATAGCCAAGATATGGAGACAACCTAGGTGTCCATCAGTGCATAAATGAATAGAGAAGAGTGGTAAAAATTAACAAACAAATAAATAAAGGAATGAAATCTTGACATCTTCAACAGTATGGAGGGGCTTAGAGTGTATTGTGATGAGAGGCGTAAGTCAGACAGAGAAAGACAAATGCCATATGATTTGACTTACATGTGGAATCTAAGGTATAAACAAAACAGAAAAAAAACTCATAGATACAGAGAACATTTCTATGGTCACCAGATGGGAGAGGGGTGGGAGAGGGTGGGGGAAAAAGGGGAAGGAATTAAGTAGTATAAACCGGTTGTTATAAAATAGTCATGGGAATGTAAAGTATAGCATAAGGAATATAATATTATAATAATATTGTAATAACTATGTTGGTGTCAGATGGGTACTAGATTTATTGGGGTGATCACTTTTTAAGTTATATAAATGTCTAATCACTATGTAGTTGTACACCTAAAACTAATATATTATAGTATGCCAACTACAATTAAAAAATAAAATACTTTTTAAAAAACTCCCTCTCAATTTCTTCACCACACTTGCACTAGAAAGATCATTTTTCTCACTATGTTCTCATACAATTTCAAGTAAAATATTTTCACTCATTCCCCAGTCATATCTGAGTGCTTTGTGTTTGTCTTGAA
>CM053508.1:14460378-14571018 GCA_028627145.1 Eidolon dupreanum
AAAAAAGCAAGACCAAATGATGTGCTGCCTACAAGAAAGCCATTTTAAATACAAAGACAGAAGAGTTAAATATGAAGGATGGGAAAAGATATATGATGCTAACACTAATCCTAATATCAACACACTGAAGTTGCTCTATTAAAATTTCAGAGAAAAATAATATTTCCTGAGGTAATCATTTCATTTTGAGAAATGGGTAAACTCCTTGAGAAAATATTACAATCCTAGACATTCAAACATAATTTCAGAGATCCATATGAAGTAAAAACTGAGAGGACTCAAAGGAAAATTAAACAAATCCTTAATTATAATGAAATATTTTAACACCCCATCTAAATAGTTGACAAATTAAGTGAACAGAAAATTAGTAAGAGTACAGATATGAAAAACAATATAGACTGATTTATCCTAACTGATGTTTATTTCAAATTCTCCACCTAAAAATAGAATACATTCTTTTCAAGCACATGTTGCATTTACTAAGACAGAACATATTCTGAACCATAAAACACATTTCAATACATTAAAAAGATCTGAAACGTGTGTACTCTCTTCACAATATCATTAACTAGAAGTGATTAATGGAAAGATATCTGGAACCTCCTAAATATTTGCCAAGCAAATAACAATTCTAAATTACCCATGCATCAAAAAAGAAATCAAAAGAAAATGGGAAGTATTTTGAAGTGAATGTAAATAATAAACTACATAAACATTTGTGGTATTCTGCTAAAGCAGCTGCACTTAGAAGAAAAAACATAGCACTGGATCTCCATAAAAATAAATATCTCAAATAAATAAGATTATATATTCAAAAAATTATCAAGTTAAACAAACTCAAAGAAGAAAAACAATAAAGAGAAAATGATAATTAAATAAAAAACAAAGAACAACAAAATCGAGAAAAATCAATGGAACTATAAAGCTAATTTTTTGAGAATACCAATACATTTGACACATTTCTAACCAGACTGATCAGGGAAGAGAGAAAACCTAAATATTGCCATTGTCAGATATTATATCCAGGATATTACTAGAGATCAATCTTATAGTTTCAGTGTCACAGATATTTTTCAAGATTTGAGATGAGAAAAACAGTTTATTGTATTTATTCAGATAGACTTTTACTACCATTCTTTCTTTATTCAAGAAGTACCAAGTTTCCCTCTTGTATCATGTTCCTTTAGACTAAAGAACCTCTCTAAGAATTTCTTTTACAGCAGTTTGGTCATTAAAAATTCTAAGTTTTCCCATATCTGAAAATGTCAATTATCTCACCCATCTTTCTCAAGACATATTTTTGCCTTATATAGAATTACTGGTTGACAGTGTTTTCATTTAGCACTTTAAAAAATATTGTTTATGGTCTCCTGGCTTCTTTCATTTATAAATAGAAGCTCAGACACTTGAATTATTATTATCTTACATGCATTAGGTATTTTTTCTTCTGGATGCTTTCAAATAATTTTTCTTTTATCTTTGGTTTTTGGTTGTTTGATTATGATATTTCTGGGTGTGCTTTTCTTTCAATTTATTGTTTGGGGTTTCCTGATCCTCTTGGTCGTGTCCTTTAACAAATTTGGGAAGCTTCCTATATATATATTTTTTTTTTCTACAGCAATCTGAGAAATCCCTAAGATTTCAATGGCATCAATATTAGACTTTGAATATCATTCCTCAGGTTTCTGAGACTTTATTCCTTTTCTCCCCAGTCTTTTGTCTTCCTGCTCTTCAAATTGGATAACTATGTTCTATCTTCAGTGTCATTGACTCTTTCAGTTGTGTTCTCCATTCTACTACAGATCTCATCTAGTAATGTTTTTTGTTATATTTTTCAATTCTAAAATTGCTATTGTAGCATTTTATATATTTTCAGTTTTCTAGGGTGACTTTCTGCATCAATTTGTTTCAAAAATGTGCTTCCTAACTGCTTGGAGTATGCTTAAAACAAACAGCTGCTTTGAAGTCTAATAATTCCAACATCTGGGTTCTCAGGTTTGCATTTACTGACAGAATTTTCCTTTGAATGTTTATTAGATATTCCTGGGCCTTTCTTTGTCTAGCCATTTTAGATTGTAGCTTGTATATTTGGAATACTATAATATCAGCTCTAGATTTTGTTACAAATTCTCTAGAGAAGGTTTTTGTTGTTGTTGTGTTGTTTCTGTTTATTAGATCTTTTTTTATTTTTTCCATTCTAGTCAAGTTCAGGCAGCAATTTCTGTCTCATCTTCTGTGGGTTCAAATATCAGTGAAGCTATCGAAACCTTTGCATTGTTCTTTGGGTCTGCCCTGCACATCCACCATTCGTGGGTTATTCTGAGAACTGTCATGGTTTTGTTTGTTTTTGTTTCTGTTTTTATTCCATTTTGTGTTCACCACCTAAGGTTAAGTTTCCTTCCGTCACCTTATATTTGACCCCCTTTATCATTATCTACATTCTCCTCTCCCTGCTTTCTCTCTGGTTATCAGTAAACTGTTGTCTGTGTCCGTGAGTCTGTTTGTCTGTCTAATTTATTTGTTTCTTTCATTTTCACATTGCACATATGACTGAAATCACATGGTCAGAGTTTATACTGCAGTTCTGTTATCAAATCTTTTCTACACTGCTTCATGTCTGTTGCATACATGCACAACTTGAGATTTAGCACAGAATTTGTATTAATCCATATACAGAATTAAGCATCTCCTTCTATAGAGCTCTTTTTTTTTAAAATAATTTCCTCCGTAGTCTGGTTCCCAGAGTCCCTCAAGAGTTTCTGCCTTCCATATCCTCTTTACCCCTTTATTGTCCTAATTTTTTCTCAGTCTCAGGTTATATATCACTTTCTTTGGCAAGACTAATAATAAATATACTTCTAGTTAGACAATTGCACACATAATTCTTTTAATATTGTTTATATCATACACACGTGTCATAAAGTATTCATGTATTGTCCATGCTTTAGAAAATATGTTTAAAATGCTTTTCACAGGATAGGCATACAACAATATATTATTTTATGAATCAGTAAACATGAATATAATTGAAATGGGATGATAGAAAAATCATGTCAATCATACCAAAGGATAAATTGATAGAATATTGGAAGTTAGAAAAAAAGTTTTAAAATTTAGAATATTTTTATGAACAGAAAATAAAAAGTGTCTAGTTGCAGTGCTATTAATTCAATCACATTCAATTGTACTTTTCCTGATATCACATGTTATTCATTTGATAACTAAAACTCAGCACTGGAGTTATAATGACTCTGCATTCCACCAAAGTCTTTCTATTAAGATTTACTGTGTTGGAATATGACAGAGTCATGATGGAACAGTACTCAGTTAAATGACATCTCACTATATGCCAAGAATTGTAGGACTTGGCACTTAAATTTTAATTACAAAAAAAAAATCATTGTCAGATATTAAAGCTCTACAGGGTAATAGTATGAGTCACAGGAGAGAATCCCATTCTCGGATGCACTTCATATAAATTTAATTGCTCATATAATACAAACATCCAGATATATTAGAAAATCAGTATCTGTAAGATATTTCAGCCATTCATTCAAAAGAAAAGAACTCATCTAATTAAAAGATACTATAGATTAAAGGTAAACGTGATCAATGAATAATAGAATACCTTAACTAAGAAGCTGAATTAACCAAAACTGTAGCAGTTTAGAACTTCTTCGGTGTTGTGAATATCTGACATATGGTCAACTCTGAATTCCTTCACAAAAATTCAAATTTGTAAGTCATACATATTTTGTGAAAGAAAACAAACCGTAAATGAAAAAAATTAATTAGCCAAGGAAGCTGAAGACGTTATTACCAAGTGAGGGGCTGCCAATATCATCCCCTTCATGGGCGCTCTGCCTGTCTCTCAGTGACAGACATCATGGCTGTGGTGAGTAGAAATGTGAAAGAGAAGCCAATTTGTAGGGAAACATTTCCTAGTTAAATAGAGACCAATTTCAGATTTGGGAGAACAATAAAACAGTTCTGTCACACATGATTTAGAACATAACAAGCAGTGACAGTTTCCCTTTGATACCTGCAAACTGTTTCAGCTGTACAGTTCATGATTGATCTACTGTAGATAAAGAGTATTAGTCAAAGTGGTCAGAGAACAAAAAGGAAAACAGAAATATTCTGAATATCCTATGTAAGTCTATCAAACTATGATCATCACTCTTCTCTTTACAAACTAAATTGAATTGCTTAAGTATTCATTCTATACGTAGAGGACCGTGTCCCTTACCCACCAATTCCTTTACTATACATGTCAGTGGTCACCTGTGATATCAAGGAATGGTTGGCTTAATGTTTACTTCTGAGTCTCCTCTCTCTGCAATTCACTTACCCACTATTGCTGAACCCATAACCATTGTCCTAAGTCAGCCTCAGGCTTCCGCTCCCTTTATCCCTGGTCACTGTCTGGAACACCAAGATGTTCATTCTTTTTCCTTCAATTATTGCAGGACTAGGTATGTAATGTTAATGTGTAGCAGACTGATACTGACTTTCTACATACAAAATAGAGGTCTTATCACTCAAATAGGAAATAATTTTGAATCTAATTCAACTCATCATTGTTCCTAGAAATATATCAGGCTTCCCCTCCATATGGAATTCCTCACCATTTCTCCTTGCAGTTTTAAGCCTCCTGCCCTCTTGCTTTATGAGATCCATAAGAAGTAAACGAACTACAAAAACTGTTTAAATTAGCATTGTTTTTCAAATAATTAGTTTTGATTCTTTATATGTTCTTTATTTTCCTTTGTTCTTTCATCATTTAAGCCTTTTGTTTACATTTTTGTTCATTTTAAATTGTAGAAGTATTGATTTCTATAAATTATTTCTAGGCATTGATTTAGCAATGTCTCATAGATTCTCATATATATAAGATTTTTACTATTTTTTTCTAGATATTTTCCAAATTATTTTTTGTACAAATAATGTACACTAGTGTTTCTTTTGGGTTTCCAATTAAAAGGAGTTTTTTCATTGTTATATTTTTGTTGTTAATATTTTTAGAAATTAACAATAATTTTTATTGCTTTGTGATTAGATAATGCTGGTTATATCATTTACATTTGAGAGATTATAATGTTTCTTTCACATAATACAAAGTCACATTTTGCAAAAATTCTATGTGCAACTGGAAAGACATTCACTACAGCTGAGATTCAGAGTTAGATAAATATCACTATTAATATTTACCATATTGATTATGCTGTTTGAGTGTTTTACATTCTTATTAATTTGTTGCCAACTAAATCCATTTAGGTCTGAAAGAGGTATGTTTATATCTCATATTATGATGTTTTATGTATTTCTCTTGGCCTGTTTGGTAGTTTCATTTATATGAAAGATATTGGTGTGTTTTCATTACAAATTGTAGCCCTTGACACTATAAAAAGTCTCTTTGTCTTAAATAATTATTTTTTGTGGGAGTTGTATCTTGTTATTTTATCTTATTCTATTTTAATTTTCATTTCCTGGTATGTTCAGGAATATCCTTTTTTTCTATGAATGTTTTTGTGTTTTTCATTTTACGTATGTCTTATAATAATACAGACTTGGATTTTGCTTTTTTAGCAGGCTATAAATATTTTTTTCTTTTAATTGGTAAGATTAAGGCCATTTACATTCACTAACAGAACCAATTTATTGGATTAAATTAGCTGCCCCTCTTCTTTGTTGTTGTTATATCTATTTGTACTGATGGTTTTCTCAACATTATATTTCTATTAATTAGCTCTTTTAGATACTGCTTTTCAAATTCTATAACCCCACTATGTGCAATAAACTTGTTAGTAACTCCACCATTTACTCACTCGCTTCACATTTATTTCATTTTTTTACTCTCAAACTATGAGAGTAATCATTCATCTTACTAATGAGGTAATCATTCATCTTACTTTTCAATTTATTAAAGTATAGTTGACAAATTAAAATTGTATTTAAAAATACCAACCTATTTTTAAAAATAGCATTTTCTATATACATTGTTAGAATATATAATTCTGTTAGAACCATAACACATAATTTTTAGCCCTATAATTTAGTTTACATATATTTCAACAATCCCACTAGATATTTTGCTAACGTTTGTTCTAGGTTTTTTCTTGGTTGTCTGAAGTTCATTCTTGGATTGTTCAAGAAGCACTCAAGAGAACAAATACTTTTGTTTCTAACATGTTAATAACTTAAAACTACTAGTCTCTGGCTATTTATCCTTAAAGTCAGTTTGGCTGAAATAAAGATCTTATTTCATACTTCCATTCCTTGACTACCTTAAATATGTGGCTTCATTGTGCTTAGGAATTAGGGTTGTTATAGGAGTTTCTTTCCTTGATAAGAGACTTAAATGTTTGCCTTGGCTGACAGATGTAAAACTCAGCAGTCTGAGTTAAATATAATCTGTTCTAGGACTGTTTTCCTGTATACACAGTAGCGCCAATCAATGTGAAGGTTCTATTATTCCTTCTAGGACTATCATTCCTTCAGAAAACTATGCTAACATAGTCACACATATGCTTAATATGTCAAGTACATGTGTTTTGTTGTTGTTGTTTTTTGTTTGTTTTAATCTCTATGAGGATCTACAGTTCTAAGACAGCCTGAAATCCTCATCAGCCTCGACTTAGTAAACATGTCTTCTATATCTTCACTCGGGATTGCAATAGTAATATAAAAATTTACTTTTAAGGGGCGGTTATCAAGATAGTCTCAGAAATCCTCCTAGGGATTAACCTTAATACATACGTCATTATCTGCATATTGACTTCATCTAACAGCATGTCCACCCAAGTAAATTACAGTAATGTCCTCTCTTTTCCACTTTTGTTAGCAAATTATAATAATTACATTCATTGTTGTAAATAGTTATCTAGCCGTGATGTTTTAAATATTGAGTATAAAAGTTGCCTCAAAAGAAAGCTGTATATTCATTTTAATATATAAAATATTTTAATACAAACACACACACACACACACACACACACACACACACACACACACACACAAAGCCAAACAAAAAAGAATAGTAAATACAACTAAAAAAAAAAAAAACATAATTCCCTAGGGTTAATTTAATTTCCAATATACTATATACATTGATAAATGTGTGGAATAGAATTGAAGGAGAAAGTCTTTTACATTGAAATGAATAGGTCATATGAAACCAAAAAAAGTTATATTTAGTAAAGTTCCTTTATTTTAGAATTAAAAAAGCTATAATGACAATTCTATTCTCACATGAATAATGATTATTTCAGACTATATTCTTTGTTGTTTTCTTTTTTTTTTTTTTTATTGGTAACTTAGAACTAACTTTCCCTTGGATTTCGGTCAAATTGGCAAAAAAATTCATTAAAAATAAAAGCATGACTGTTTGTAATACCATATCAAGAAGATTGATTTGCACAGCATTTATTATAGGCTAAACAAATGTTAAAGGTTCACAGTCCATACAACTGCCTTAGGTAAAACACTGCCAGAATCATTTATCCAACTGACAATAAATCTAGCCAGTATATGTTAAAAAAAAATTATATTATTAATTTGCCATGATTCTGTAAATTAATCTGAGTTAAAATAATTTTAACTAAAATATAAATAATGTCTTTTGCGCATCAGGTTAGATGTAATTTAAACACACAATCACTTTTGTTTTAAAAATTTTTAAAAATAATGTATATTATTAATTATTTCTATTGTGGTAAAATGCACAAAATGTGAAATTTACCACTTTAACTATTAATAAGTATATAATTCAGAAGACTTAACTACATCACAGTGTTATGCAACCATCAATATAATCCATCTCCAGAAATTTGTCGTCATTCAAGACTAAAACTCTGTGCTCATTGAACAATAATTCCCCACTATCCCTTCCTCTTAGCCCCTGGTTACTGCTCTTTACTTTCTGACCGTATGAATTTGCCTATGCTATGTAATTCATATTAAAGAAATCATACAATGTTTTTACTGTTGGGTCTGGTTTATTTTATTTAGCATAATAATTTCAAAGTTCATCTATGTTGTAGCATATATCTGAATTTCATTCTATTTTAAAGCTGAATAATATTTTAAAGCTGAATTATATATAAGTATATATGACATTTTATCTATTAATCAGACGAGGAGAATTTGGGTTGTTTTTACCTTTTGACTATTGTGAGTAAGCTGCTATAAACATTGGTGTATATAAATATATGTCCAATTCTATGCTTTCAATTATTTTGTATATATACTTAGAAGTCTATGTTTAACTTTTTTGAGGAACAACTGTACTGTTTTCATATATATATTTAAATATAATTATGACTTTATTTTACTTTAATGGCTAAGGTACATAACCAGTAAGCTAGCGAAATAAAAATAATGTGAAAAATTTTAGAATTAATTATGTTTGCTTTCTATAGAAAAAACAAATTAATTGAATATTAAAACATTCTATCATATTGTTTTTCCTAATCCTGCATGACCAACTTGCTTCTAAAGTCTTTGAAAGCAAGTATAATTTCATATATAAATTGTTATAAATAAAAAGGAAAAATCCAAAATATATAGCTACCATTTTTGTACACTACATTCCCAGATTGTTTTCTGTGTGCAAAAGTTTTTTTATTAACACAAAATGCAATATTTTATATATATACCAATCTACATATTTTACTTCTTTTATAACATATCTGTGTATCTTTTTGTACTACCTTATTATTGTAAATCATTATATAAATAGATCATCATTTATATAACAATCTTTAATGTTACTTTTACAGACCGAAGAGTATATTATTAATTCCTGCCCTCAAAGAGGTTGCAATATATTTTAAATCATATTATCCTACACCCAAGAAAAAGGGGTCAAATGTATTTGTAAAATTAAGGCACAGTAACATTTGTTGATGTATACCAAAAGCTGATATGAAGAAAACATGACTTAGTCAAAATATATCTTTTAAATGCTCATGATGGAAGTGTAAATACAGGCTCACTATTGAAATGGTTTATTAATCTTTCATAGTATAATTTAGCACATTATCCAAGCTTTACCTCATGTATTTTTTTCAATTCAGTTCATAAATACTTTTTGAGATCTCTCTCTCTCACACACACACAAACACACACACACACACACACACACACACACACACACTGGAGACATATACTGGAATATAAAATGATTATTAACCAATGATAATTTTAAAAAACTGGAATCTTTTAAAAATAGCTTATCATAGTTCCATAGTTTAATAATAATCAAAGGACAGCTACTAAATTTACATGAAAGACAAGTCACACTTCTCAAAGTGTATTATGCTTACTCACAATATGAAAAATTTGGGAAAATACAAATCATTGCTTTCAAATTTTGCCTTTCAAGAAGATTTTCTATAATTATGAAATTAATTTCTTCATTTTAATGACCATGATGTCAGATATTGTCCCATTTTTATCTCCTATCTCTGAAACTTTATTTCTTAAATGATTTACTACTTTTAAAATAAAACCATATTTGCAGAACTACATGCCTTCATATGCAGAAATAAAACCAAGACTTGGATATCTATTAACTTATGGAAGTTTTATCTTTTCTTTATCTTGTCCCTTTTTTAATGTTGAAAAAATGATGATATAATGGGGTTCATCATAGACCTAAGTCAACTTATGGATGGAAGTTAATGACAGGAAAATAATGTAACATGGAGTTCTTTGTGTGGTATTTCCTTAATGCAAAAAATAAACTGCATCATAGTTTTCAGTTTCAATGATGTGGGTTATGATTTCTCTGACTAAGCATAAGTTTATTTAATAACCTCGATTCATAGCAGAAGCCAGACAATTGCTGTCAACTTAACGCAGCCATTGAATCTTTCTATCTGCTACTAACATCCTAGCCATCCTTTAGTTGATTCTTACATCTCAGCTTTCAGAAAATGAGTGATTATATCTTCTTACCCTTTCTCTTTGGCTTTATAGGATGAACTGAATTACTTAAAAGGTCTGTTCTGCCCTTTGAATTCCAGGTCTGAATTCTCTGCTGAACTATCTAAGAGTCTTAAAAATAAATTCTCAATGAAGTCATAGCCTACATTTCTCTCTGAACTTTTATACAAATGTCACAATGCTCTATTATATAAAATTAATTCAAAACATAATGTTACTTATACTCTTACCCTTTAGTTAGCTTTCAACTTCAGTGATTCCTCATTGCCACTGTTATGAATTTCAGAGATATGGACAATTGGACATGAGGGAATTAACTAATAGAAAAAACAATATTCAACTTTATTACAATTCTTTGTGAATCATGAGCAATATACTATTTTTGAAAAAAAAAGAAAGAACAGGGTTGATTATGGTTTTATCCTTTCAATAGTACTATTTCAAAAATAATTATTCCAACTCTGTGATAGAAAGCATATAGTTAAGTAATAAAGCAAAAACTGACACCAAGTAATGGAGTTCGGGAAATAAAACTGTGGCGAGATGAAATCCATAATATTTAATGTATTACCAAATTAAATGTAAGCCATATTTGTATTTCTTAAGTGCAAGTTATACATCTTTGAAATTACGTAGACAAAATATTATCCAAATGACCTAAAAGAAATAATGGTAAAAACATATTGTTACAATGGAAAAAAAGAGAATAAAAACAGAAGGATCATACACTCTTAGTTGTAGATGTGAACTCAGAAATAATCTCAGCCAACTATGTCATTTTAAAATGGTGAAAATATAACCCAGAAAAAAAAAAACCTAAATTGCATAAGTTATAATGCCATAGGAACTTGAACTAAAAACTCATGTTCTTTATCATATCAGCAAGCTACTAAGGCAATATTATTCAAGAGAAAAAGATAATTTATTTTTGGTTTCTCAAAGCCCTTATCAAATAAAAAAAAATATATATATATATACATTCACTGGCAGTTTAATCAATTCCTTTTATTCTCCTTTGCTATAATTAAATAATTCATAAAACATGACTATAATATGAAGAAAATAAATTTCTACTGGTTAAATTTGAAGCATATTTGCTGTGTTCTGTTTTATATCCTATAAAGATTATTAGGTTCAGATTTAATTCAAATATTCTTATATAAATGTTGCACATGCACAGATAAAATTTAAAGGAAAGAGAAGGAAAAGTAATTAGAAATGAGAATAAAATTTGATAATGACCAAAAAAAAAAAAAAACAAACAGAAAAATTAGTATGAAAGTGTGGAAGAATAAAATAGGACATGTAGAGTACGTACAAATAAAGATGAATAATTGTGATTCTAAGTGAATCCATAGTTTTTAAATACAGTCTGTACACAACTAGATGCTTTCAAATCTTAATGTATTTTCTTGAGAAAACAGCACTTTTGCGAGGTAGATACTTTGGTACATGTACCCACTCTTCAAGTCAGTAATATGAGAGTCTGTTATTAAGTCTAGCAGGTTGGAATATTAGCTCAGAGCTCATTTTCATTGGTGGTCTTTCCTACTGTGATGCAGTATTAGTCTTCTCTAGTCTTCAACTTCTCTACACAGATGGAAGAAAAGGTGTGTTCTATAATAGAGATGGTAGCAACAAGCCTCCGATTTTCTAACTTTCTCTGCAATCTCAAATTCTTGGCCTTATATATTTTTACATAAAGGTAGGAGGAAAAAAGCATGATTAAAAAAATGAGCAGGGCCTTATTTCAACAGTAGAAATAACAGTAGAAATAATGAATTACAACATTGGTGGGGGGTGGGGACAGTAAATTTGATTCTCTGTGGCCTAACCATTCATGAGAATAATCCAGAAAGTAATTCAGATGACTAAACATAAAGATACACATTCCACAGGTATTTATTGAAAAGCTATAGTTCATTGTTATAAGCACTAGATTTGCAGAGGTGAACAAAAAAGAAATGATCTCTTTCCTCCCTAAGCTGGGGAGCATTCCAAATAAAATCATACAACAATTAATTTTACACCTGTGGTAAGTATTCTGAAGAACAGAGAGTGCCACAATATCACATCGGAGGGAAAACTGACCAAATTTGGGGACTCAGAACTAGTATGTCCACATCTTTAAGGGTGCAGGTAAATTCATAGTAAAGAGTTAAAAAGACATATATGAGGAATTCAGAGGACAGAGAAACTTGAGAAGAAAGGATTTCAGAAAAAAGAACAAAGAATTTTCGTTATCCTTTCTTGTCAGGGTATACATTATGTATCGTTGAGTTCTGTTAAGTTAAATAATTATTCAATATAAGGACAGCCCTAAGCTGGATACCACGTCAAAGTCCAGATTGTCTGGTCCATTCCCTAGTCTACTTGCACTTGTAGTCAAAAACAAATTGCTTTACAGTGGTTGTCCTTTTTGATGCCTGAGCTACTACAAATAATGAATCCTATTTTTAAAGTATATTTTAAGGGACCAAAATAAGTCAGCAATATTAGCTTTCAAGAAAGAAAAACGTATGAAAAGTTAAATATCTTTTATGGTTCTTTTAAAAGTAATGCTTTATGTTGGATCTATTCATTATTGACAGGTAAGAAAGAGTGATTAATCAATTTGAAGGAGAAAAATAAGTCTGCCTATTCTGGAGTTTCTCTTTTTTCTTAACTTTATAAAACATTTGGGCAAAAATTTACTGCTCGAAGTTGGTGACTGTCTTTGACATATCTTCATGTTTCTCTGAAAATTTTCATTTATAAGTCTCTGATGATAATATAATTGTATAGGCATACATAGAAAGGTCACTTAAAACTTCCAATCCATATCCAAAAGAATGTCTAGGAGATAGAAGTTATCTTTTCTATCCAAAAGAGGCAAAACCTTACATCATTGGATAAAATAAAAGATGTAGAATCTATGTATTTTAAGGATTTCATATTTTCAGTGATTTGATTAAAAACATGGAATAAAAACAACTGTCATTTGTTTTCTAAATGATCCTCCAAGAAAGAAAATAATTACTCACATATAATTTTTCAGTTATGTTTGGGAAACACACACACACACACACACACACACACACACACACACACACACAGAACCAAGCAAACTTTTGCTGGATCCCAATCTTGGGCTTTTATGGTTTGGATGATAAATAATCTCGTACTCGTCTTCACTTTTACTTTTTGTTATTTTTTTCCCTTTCACATTTATTGATACAAAAAGTTGGCTAAGTTTAAATCAAGTCTAGACTTATTGATCGCAACTTGTCATTTAATTCTATATTCTGTTATATAGTAATAACAGGAAAGCATTCTGAGATGTTTATATGAAGGGTGTCATGCATAGCAAATCAGTGATGGATGGATTATATACTAGGTTTTTAAAAGTATTAGCCAACCTACTTACTAAACCACTTAAATATATATTTTTTAAATCTTTGAATCTAGGGAGACAAGGAAGATGGGAGAGGAACAAATGCTGTATTGATTATTTTTAAAAGTTAAAAAAGAGTGATCTCAAATAACTTGAAAGAATGACGTCAATACTTAATAAAATAATGGACCAGATATTCAGAGAAGAAATGTTAAGTCCAGAGGCAATAAAATCAAGAACAATAAAAAAGATGAGTTTTCAGGTGAAAATTATGACAGATTATCAATATCAATTCCCAACAGAATTGAAATAAAAAAAAAACTACTAAGTATAAGAAAGGGAAATAGTGTGTATGTACATAAATTCCTTAGTTAATAAATGAGCACTATGATTTTATTAAGTATTCTCAAAGTCATATTCAAGTATAGCTATTCTTATAGTAACCAGCAGTTTTTGTTTATACTCTTAGCTTTAATTCTATGTGCCCATTGAACTTAAAGATTTCATATACACTAGAGATAGATCTTGAGAGAAAATACATAAAAAGGATATGTGTAGGACAAATTTAAATTTCACTACGAGTTTCTGAAAGCAATCTCCTATCAATACTAAGGGGGCACCGGGATATACTAGAATGAGTGTAAATACTGGAGCTGAGACTTTACCTAAATTCTGGCCATTTTAATAGTCTAGATATATAACCTCAAATGATCTGCTTAATTCTTATTAATCTAATCCATATAAAAGGGGTAATAATACATTCTCTGCAGTTGTCATGATCATATGTAAAATGTCCAAATTATGACAAACATTATATCATCTAAAATTAACTTGAAATAAATAGTTTAATTTTAGATAGTCCCATCACCTTAAATGCTGTTATTCAGTAACAATATTCAGTGAAGAACCTTCTTAATTCCATGTACTCTGCTGGATACTGGGAATGTAATAGCTGCTTAAAGAGATAGAGTCCTAAACTAATGAGGATTTGGCCTAGTGGTGGAATCAAACAAATTCACAACAGTAAAGATAACTTAAATATACATACATACATACATATATACATGTGTGTAATTCCAAATTTTAATAAAAACTATGAACAGAAAGAACTCATGCTCATCGGAGCCTTTATTAACTACAAAAATCTTTGTATCAGCAATGCTTTTAAACCCATGTTCATTTTTTCCCCTATCAACCGCTCCCCTGAATGTTGTGGCTTTTTGACCTTCACAGGATGTTCCAGTCTTGTGCTAGCTCACCCTCAATCTCCCACACAATCTTACCTCCAAAAAGGCTGGGCCCTGGTGATTTGAAAGGTGAACAGATACATGTTCCCATTCTCAAGCATTACTTGCCTTTGAGATTTTTGACATTTGAAAAACCCCATACCCACTACCTCACCTTCTTCCCTTTTTGCCTTTTTTATTATCTAATGTAATTTACTCTTTAATTTAATATGCCCCTCTTCAGTTAAAATGAAAGCTCCACAATGATTTTCTTTCTTTTCTTTCCTTCTTTCCTCCCTTCCTTTCATCCTCCCTTCCTTCCCTCCCTCCCCCAATCTCATTCACTCACTATATTCTCCCATCTCCTCTCTTCTCCTTTCCTTTTCCCTTCTCTTCTTTTCTCTTCTCTTCTCTCTCCCTCCTTCACTCTCGCTCTCTCTATTTTGCTGTTCTATTCTGAGCACCGAATCATACTAGGAGTATAATGGAGCTATAAAGTACTTAATAAATATTTGGTAATAAATAAATAAAGACTACAAACATGACTGTAAATCAAAATCAAAAATGCTAACAGGTCCAAAAACAATATAAAAGATTTTATAAACTGCACAATTTCTTCCTCTCTTTTTATCAGTTTTCTTCCCTCTTTTTTTCCTGTTTGCTTTCTCTAAATTTTACCTTTTCTCTGTTAAATATTCATTGGAAAGTAGAAGATGGCCACTGGAAATAAAGACAGGAAGTGGGGAGTGGAGAGAGAGAGAGAGAGAGAGAGAGAGAGAGAGAGAGAGAGAGAGAGAGAGAGAGAGAGAGAGAGAGAGAGAGAGAGAGAGAGAGAGAAGGAGTGAGAGAGGGAGGAAGAGAGGAAGGAAGGAAAAATGAATAAGCATGTGTGCTTAAGTGATAGGGGTAACAAAGTCTTATCAAAAGAGGAGAGAGTGAAAGTTTGCAGAGGAGAAGATAGAGGGGGAAAGGGGAAGAGAGAGGGGAAGGGAGGAGAGTGAGACAGAGTGAGACTGAACTTGAGAATGCATAGAGGCCTTTTCTTGAGAAGATGAAGAAGACAGCATCTGGAGTACAGATAGCAATATGAAACTAAGAGGAAAGTACAAATTTTTCCACTTCATCTGAAAATAAGGAAGTGGGGAGGGAAAATCCTAATATCAATGACTTTGAATTTTTGAAATTAGTTACAAGATTTTTAGGGTATGCTTCTCTGACTGTTACTATTTTTACAGTGCAGTGAGTGCTGAAACTATCTACTGAGTGAGAACAAGAGTCAGGTGGTGAGGTAAGGCAATGGTTTTTAAGGAAAGGAGATGTCTGAAATAGCTGTAGGATATGGGAGAGAGAGAGCAAACAAAAGAATAAAATAATTGAAACTGTAGAATTGTTGTACATGCACCATGTGGAGCTGTTAAATTTTCACTAGCGCTGTTTAACCCCTGAGTATAAGCCAAATAAGGCAGAAATTTGGATTCCTTCAAAATTGAGGAGTTGTAAAAAAGTTAGATTGAAAAAGCAATGAAACAAATTGCTGACTACACTCACAAGAGAATTGAATACAAGCTGGAGCTGAAACAGAAATCTTGTTGAGGTCAGAGTAGTTAAATGAAAAAGCTAGAAGGATAAGAGGAAGTGGTTAGATATTGAAATGTCTGAATGTATTATTTCTGAGATAAGCTAATCTGATTGGTGACTAAGTCCCTGTAGGGTCATGAGTTGAAGGGAAATAGCACTGGAGATACTAAAGTCAAATAAATTTAAGGCCATAGGTAAAATGGTTATTTAACTATAGGCCTTTGATATCACTTTGGACATCAGCAGGACTTGTACACAAGAATATCAGCCAATTGCCAGTTCTTTCTAGATTTCGAATCTATGACCTCGACTTCTCTCCTTGTTATATTAATCATTTTATCCATTTGCACTGTAATCTTTCTTATATATTATTTCATTTAACAATAGATATTTAACTTTTTCAACAAGAAACACACCCTCTTTTTCACTGGATTTACTGAAAAAAACATATTCATAGTACAAAAAATTTTTTCATGGTATAAATTTTCAGACAACTATGATGTAACTAAAGAAACATCATTGATTAATGCAACATCACATATATTTTTTCATAGATATATTCCAGAATCATTAGAGTTTATCATGGAATTCTGATTTTACTTTAACTCTGAAAAAAGTGCTCAATATGTGCTTTTCTTCATCTATAAAGTGAACATTTAATGTCGATATATTGGAAATAGTATTTATTAAGTGAAAATATGCATTAAGAAGTCCATCTTTGTGAATAGAAAAGATGATATACATTAAATCTTCATTATCAACAATTAATATTTATTGCAGATGAAAATAAAATAAAGGGAGATAGTGAACTTCAATAAACAGGTGAATACAAAAAGATTTGAAAAAAAAATCGACAAGGTAAAAATGCCTTCCTCTTAAAATGAATTAAATTAAAATCAATTTATTGCCAAATCAAGAACTATAATTCATTTAGCCATTACTTTCAGGATTTAGAGGACAGGCATTAGACCTGACAGATCACAGAACTCGGTGACTTTGTTGATGTCACCAAGGACTTTGGCTTATTTATTGACAGGGAAAACTTTTAAATAAGGATGACCCTAGGCATCTTCATCAATGTAGATATACTTAAAAAGGAATTCAGATGAATTCAGATGAATTCAAGCTTCTGTTGAGGAATAAGTTTTATTTTTCTCTCTCTCTTTTTTTTTTTTAAACAGAGTTGCTGAGATATAAGTAGGCATAATAACCCACATGTAGAGTGTACAATTTTATATGTTTTGACAAGTGTATGCATCTGTGAAACCACTGCCACAATAAAGAAAATGAACATAAACATTTTTCTCCAAAGTTTCCTTGTGCCCCTTTATAATCTTTCCTTCTTCCTCCTCTCCCACCCCAACTCACACTCCCCCATATCCAATGAACTACTTTCTTGTACTATAAATTACTTTGCGTTGTCTTAAGTTTCATAAAAAGGGCATCATAAAGTATAGACTCACTTTGCCTTTTTTTAATTTCCAATATAATAACTGATCAATGTAATTTGCCATGTTAACAAACTAAATAAAGATAAAAACTGTAAAAAAAATGTCCATCAACAGGTAAAAAAAATGAACAAATTATAATATATCCATACAATAGAATATTACTTGGCAAGAAAATGGAATAAGTACTGATGCATGCTACAAAACAGACGAATCTCAAAATAATTGTGCTGACTGAAAAAAAAACGATTACATATTGCATGACTTCCTTTTTATGAAATTCTAGAAATATTTACAAATCATCAACTCGATCTATTCAGACTATACATATTTTGTGCTTCTGCTGGCAGCAAGTTAAAGACTTCAATGTCAAGAAAAATTATAGTTATTCCTATTTTCTGAGTGTTTTTTTTTTTTTTAATATATTTTTTATGCCTACACAACCTGGTCTTCCTAGGTGGTTTCCCATCCAGGTACTAACCAGGCCTGACCCTGCTTAGCTTCCAAGATCAGATGGGATCGGGCTTGTTCAGGGTAGCATGGCCATAGACCTAAGTGTTTTTAAGTTAGATATGTATTTGAAATTTGTCGAATTTAGTGGGTTTTTTTAACCAATAAATTCTAATTTGACTTTATGTCATTCATACTGAAATTTATATAATAATGTTATGGCATATTATTTTTTAAGGTATTGCTAACATTTATTTCTTATTTTACTTAAGAATTTTGCATTTAATTTACTGGACATTTCTATTTTTGTTAAATATTTGTCAGTTTTTGAGTGTGGTATTATGATTTATAATAAATATATATTTGGTCTTCCTCCCATTTAAGGCATGGAACTCCTAAAACTCTTGAGATTTCCTAAATGATAAGAGCAGTGAAAGTATCTTTTGTTATAATACTGGATCTTTTGTCCTCGATTCCTGAAATAGCTCCAGAGCAAAAAAAGTTAAAAAGAATGTCTTCTGTTATTTATAGAAAGCTTCTTTCAACCACAGCTGAGTCTATGTTAAAAAGATGAGTTTTCCAAAGCCCCTAGATAACTACAGGGTAGGGGCTGGCTGCCTGGAGAAAAAAAACCCTGATCTCTGGGAAGGGGAAAGGGGCTGGAGGCTAAATTAATTGCCAGTGGCCAAGTATTTAATCAATCCTGTCTAGTTAATGAAGCCTACATAAACCTCTCCAAAGTATGGGGTTTGGAAAGTTTCCTTGTAGGTGAACAATGATACCTCTGGGTACCAGGAAGATGGCCACTCAGACTCCACAGGCGCACAAACATCTGTGTATAAGACTTTTTCACACCTCATCCTTCATATCTCCTCATCTGTTCTTTCATAGTCTTTGTAATAAATCGTTAACAGTAAGTAAACTGTTTTCCTGAGTTCTATGAGCAGTTCAAGCAAAGGTTCAAATCTGAGAAGGGGGTCGTGGGGAACCTCTGATTTGCGAGTAACTCAGAAGTTGTGAGAAAACACTACTTCAGATTGGTGGGCCATCTCTCGGGACTAAGCCTGTAACCTGTGAGTTCTTCACTAATTCTGGGCAGTTAGTGTCATTCACTTGTTTATTGTCATGCTTTATTTTTTGTTTTGTTTTGTTTTTGTTTTTTTCCCCATTTGCCTTTCACTTTCTTTTTCTTCCTGGGGACTTGAAGAATTCTTTAACTTGAAGCTCATAGGTTTCACTAAAATATATCTGAGGAATAACCATGATGTAACTGTTGGTACAACACTACGTACATTTTTAACCTACAGTTTCAAGTATACTTTTTCAATTCCAGAAAAAAAAATATTCTATCAAATTTTTAACATGTTTTATTCTCTAGCTTGCTAATATTATTTTCGAAATGTTATCTGCTCTCATATTTAGTTTCCTCTCATCTAATGTCTTTTAGTTTTACCTTTCCTCTTCCATTTCTTTTTCGGCTTCTTTGATTAACCCTATTCCTCCAAGGGAGATAGCATTATTTACTTTTTAAGGTAGTAGTAAAATCTCTAAGTTAAAAAAAAAAAATGAAAATTTACTTCATTGATACTGTTAGGTAGTTAGTCAGACATGAGAGACAGGGGAACAGAGAAACAGAAGCCTAGCCCAGAGACAACCCAAAGAACACCCCATTGGTAGTTAAAGAATCATTCCTGCATCCACAAAGACAAAGGACAGGAGGGCCATACTTATAGCTGATTTAATCCAGCCGCAGACACAAGGCACAAAACGTACTACCCTAACCTGCCCACAACCTCAGCCTCATTATACCATCATTATAATCCCATGTTTATGCCTGAAAGTTCATGAATCTAATTATATCAGACTGAATTCTGGGTAAGCACATGTGCACTAGACAAAGAGCTCTATAGCAGCCACGTGTCAATCAAAATAACCTCATGTGCCAATCACCTAGGAATGCATCTGTAACCACCCATCACAGCCCTAACATAATACAGACCTTCCCACTTCCTCCCTATCATAGCTCTCTTCACTGAGAATCCACTCCTCCCATGGAACGTACTCTTTTATCTTTTCACCTCCTAAATTCCACAGGGCTATGGCCTTCCTTAGGATGGATGTCTCCTTCTAAAATACACTTTTAACAAATATTACTTTTTCTAAATCTCACTGACCTGTAATTTTTTGCTGCATTAGTGAGAAAGAACAGAGAAAAAAATGTGACTTTCACTTCTGCATTGTTACCTCCCATTGCCACTGGGGTGACGCCGGAGTTCAAATCACCCCCAAATGGTAACGATACTATTTTTGATCATTATGCTAATAGTTTTAGTATAAAATGGGTATTCATTGGGATCTTAACTGAGATTTCCATGTTTATATGCTCTCCCTTACCATAAATTGTTTAATAAATTTGCATCACACGCAGAGCTATTTAGATGTAAGCAAAGGACAAATATGTAAGTTTGGCCGGTTATAATTTAGACAACTTTGGAGAATTTGTAAGCTTTCAAACTACAAGGGAACTATGTATTAATGTAGATAACAATCTGTGTCCAATTATATATGTTTAAAAATGAGACTTGTTTCTGAGAAAATACATAATATATTTAAATAGTACCTCATTTAATTTACATGATCTGATCAAATTAACTATTTTAAATTCTAAGTTTTATCCAGTTTACTCACCAAGGACACTGGTCTTTCAATCTTGTTTGGATGTCCTGTGGAATAATTCTGTCTGGTCAATTATGCAACTTTTGGTCATGCAAGGAAAAAGAGCCCTATAAAATAAGCCATGCAAGTGAAATACTGATGAGCTGCATCTATATTGCTTTCCCCCATTGATGTTATTCTAGTAATTTTGTCTCTGTGTTTAAGATGGTTAACCTGGCACTTATTATGATAACAGCATATGTGAATAAAAGAATAAATTACAAAGCGCATGATTCCTATTGATGTAAGCATTTGTTCTCTATCAGGAATGTGCCTGGTAACAACAGTCAAACAATGCTCTTTACCTTCCAAATTGAACACTGCACACTGCCTGACTTTAGATATAATTACTTCACATAATTGTTTCTGTCAAGAATAAATGAAGCCTTAAAAGAACAATGCAATCATTACAAGTGGAGCATCTTAAGATATATATTACACGGGGCTTTTTACCCTTAGTGTTTTCTGGGTTGATATTAATGACTAAAGATTCTTAAGGCATCCATCTTCAGGCACCAAATACAGATAACTAAGCACCTGAGCTATTCATATGTAATTTTAAATACACTCTTGTTGCTCAATGAGAACCTAGTAAAAGCAGAATTTGCAGTTAATTTGTTCAGTCCAAGTGAAAACATGTTAAAGATGCAGGGGTAGAATAAATGTGGAGTCAACATTCATATTTCTAACACAAAATAATGAATCTTTTGCATTGATAGAAGTGGTTTCTTTGATCATTGAGTTTTACCTTACAGTTCCTGCTTTGCATATAATACCAGATTTAAATGAAATGAATGAAAAAATCATAAGGTAGTATAAACTTGAGGCAATTATAACTGCATAACCCAATAATACATGACACTTTACCTGCAGTGATGAGATTTACAGCTCAAAATTCATTGTGCTTGATGGTATTTTGCAACTTTATTCTAAAACAGAAAAGAGACCAAACTTAATAACTTCTGAGTGTCCAATAAAAAACTTTCCTATGCCATGGGTTAATATATAACTATAATTATATATATATATATATGTATATATATATATATATATATATATATATATATATATATATATATTCCTCAGAAGGATCTGTGAATTAACTGTTAATTAACATAATAATTTAGAAAAACTACTGGGACCTTGACCTCATGAAGTTTCCAATCTATGATATAAATATTGAAAAATATATTAGTGTTAAAATATATAAGTATAAATTTAATTGTGTCATGCGTAAAACACAGGGTTCTCTGAATGTTACGTAACTGGGGGAGCTTAAACTATTTTGGAGAAGGGGTTGCCAAGACTTCTCTAAGAAATTCCTTGGTTTTGAGAAAGGAAGACAAGCAGGAGTTAAATAGGCCCAATGGTGAAGATCATATAAGGAAGCGGGAAAAATTCATTTATTGACAAGAAAGCAGGAGGAAATATGAGAATGAGGAGTCTCTGGGCCGGAGTAAAGTAATGAATAGGTAGTGTGGTGTAAGATAAGGTTATACAAGTAGGCTTGTGTCAGATATATAAGGATGAGTAGCTATTCTGAGATGTTTCCTATCTTTTTATTAGTAGAAAAGTTAAGAACTTAAAGTATTTTAAACACAGAATTAACATATTCCTATTGGAGCTTTAAAAAGATCCAACTGATTCCAACATAGAGAAGCAATTGGAAGGGGAGTGTGTATATGCAAAAAATATAAGAAAGCAGCTAGAAGCTGTTGCAGTATCTCCAGCCAAAGATGACAGGAGCTTGGATATAGATATAGATAGTGGGGATAGAAAAAAGCACTCATATTCAATATGTATTTAGAAGGAAAGAAGCAAGACCTGGTAATCGATTATGATGTGGGGACCATTAAATAGAAGGATACCCAAAAGATGGCATCCAGAATTCTGACTTGTCCAACTGCATATTCTACTGAGTATATAATAATCCAAGTCACTCAGAATACAGAGACTGACCAAGATTTGATGGAAGGACCATAATGACCTTTGGACTGCATCATAAGCAAGATCTTTTTATGGCATTTATATACAAGAATTGAAAAAGCAGTTGAACAGATAATGCCGTCGTGATCAGAGGAGATTTCTAAGCAGGAATACAGTTTGAAGTCATTGGAGGATAGAATATAATTAAAAGCATGCACATGGATGTCCCTTCCTAAGCTAAGAGTACAGGGTGGGGAAGAGAACCTACAGCAGGGTTTTAAGGACTTCCAGATAGACCTCATCCACATGGCATGCTGAATGAAGCTATGCCGTTTCTTAGGAAGCAGGAAGGTGGGAAAGTAGCAGTCGCTTCTTAAAAGTTCAAAGGTTGGCCTTGAGGAAATGTTTGTTTGAAAATTTAATAACTAATATCAATAATCTGTATCCACTCACAAATCTGGAACTGATAGCACCTTTAAGTCCACATGCCCCATGGTCAACTGTTCCAACAGTCTCACGGCACCTTCTGTGAGAAATCCATACCTGACCTCCAGTAAAAACTTGCACTAGATTCAAAACTTCATGTTCATCCCTTTCCTCACATTCCACTTCCATGAAAGGAATCTGAACTGAAAACCTGCATATCACATCCCGTGCACACCTTTTTTCACACTCATAAAGGAAACCAGTTAGAAATGTCTATATCACCTATAGTTCTTATTTAGCTTCTCAGAACCTATGCTCATAGTGACATCCAAAGCGTAGAATTTTAACCCCAAGGATGCATCAGCTAAGATATCAAGTAAATGCTTTCTAACCTCTTCATTATTTGATGCTATTGATCTTTTCCTCTGAAAAATTCTATTCTGCCTTTGCTTTCATAACACTACTTTCTCTTTTCTTCATTTTATACATTCTCTTTCACTGGATTCTCTTCCTCTGACTTCCTAAAAGTTATAAATTTTCAATGATTTGTCTGTGACCCTCTTTTTCCTTAACATCCCCCTTTTGTAATCCCATTAATTCTTGTAGCTTTAACTCTTGTCTCTACATGAATGACAACATGTAGATGAGGGAAGAATGTTATAAGTATATAGGTTTGGTATCACTATGGTTTAAATTGCAACACTATTACTTCCACTGCAAAAGTTTTTTTTACTGTCTCTGAGCATTAACTTTTAATTAATAAAATGTATATTATATAAATATAATGTAATATTTTTATGGTCTTTGTGAACTCCTGAATTGCACCTAGTAGGCAATCAATATAGGACTTCTTTTTCTATTGCTAAACTAGTTCTTTAACCCAGAACCCTTATAGATTCCAGATCTATATATCCCATTGTATTTTTAACATCTTCATCTGAATGAATAGACAAATTATAACCCACCAGCTTTCCTCAAACTAACTCCCCTTTCTGGATCTATATCTCATGTAATTGTACTCTTATTTCCCAGTTTCCTTCAAACTGCCCAAACCAGAAACGAGAAAGATATCTTAAATTTATTTAATTGATTATACTCAAATCTAATCAGTCATTTTGTCTTATGAAACCAATGCGCATATCTAATTCCATTCTAATTCCACTGTCTTGATGCTTATTGCACCTTCAAAATGTCCATCAATTAAATCATTCTCGATCAGTCTCTTGGCTGGCTTGCTTCTTCCAAGAATATTCTCTTATAATCTACCTTACTTGAAGATGCCAGAATTATACCTCTAAAACACTAAACTTGTTATGCATTACTTTGCTAAAAAGTTGCCCCTTCACTTTCTAAGCCAGGTCCTTTGAAGTCATTGTTCTTGCCTAATTTTACAACTTCATCTCTCTAAAACTTAATGTTATCTCTAGCCATACCGAAATACGTGTAGATTCCAGATCACGGTGTAGAATTTTAAGCCTCCGTTTTTCCACATTAGCATATTCACCCCCTCACATTCACTCTATTGCCACTAATTTACGACTCAAATCAAACATTACCTTCCATGACTCATCCTCATTTAAGGTCCAACTTGTGTTTCCTTAACAAACTATATTATTGTGCATGGCCAAATATTTGTTTACATTATTTTTTCCATTTGCCTAGGTTGCCCTTAATGTTTTGATCTTGAGTCATTTTTTATTGTTCTAGATACCAAGTATGCATTTTTAATGAGTAAATTAATGAATAAACAAACACCTAACTTTTCTAAAAAATAATTGTTCTTATGATTGTATTTTTTTTATAATGTTAGAGTATTTCTGCCTTTCATTAATTATTTTTATCAACTAGAAATATCTCCCCTGGAGCCAAAATAACTGGAAACAAACCACAGCTTTGTCACTGACTAGATCTGTGACCCTGGCCAAGTTACATAGCCTTTCTATGCTTTAGTCTTCTTATATAGACTATGAATAATAAGCTAATAGGTGTACTGTGTAAATCTGGGGTGAAAAACCTAGAATAGTAAATATTCAACATTTATTATTCTTTCTACCTCCAATACTGTTGCTAACAAAAAAAGATACTAAAAATGATTCTGTCTCCCAAATCCACATTTCACCCAATTTCAAAATAAATATATCTAGTCATCTGATAAGTGCTTGTTCACAAAAACAAAAGGCTTATATGCATACCTAGAGCTAATGTCCATTTTTGAGTGGTTTCATTCAGAACTCTCTAATAAATAAGAAAAATTTAAAATATATCAAGTCATGAAGAATCTCACTGAGAATTTGCTCTCATGAAAAAATAGTTAGTGTTTCAGGATGTCTCCCAATTTCTTTAGTGATCACCTCTCAGAAAAATAATCTAATGAATATATGTTTTGAATAAATTTAATTAAAACTTATTATGGGAATCTCTGGTACTGTTTTGGGCAGATTGTTATACCTATATGTGAGGTACAGAGAGCTTAGAGAAAAATAATATAGATTTATAGTTGTGGTTCTTAAATTTTTGAGCCAATAAGTAAGCAAATTACTTAACTGTACATTCTTAAACCCATGTAAATGGTCATAGGTAATGATCATCATTTTCTCCCTATTAATATTTAGAATTAAATAGCATAATTGCTCAGGGATTCCTTTTGGAAATAAAAAGATGAGTTATAAACTCAGTTGCTTTCAAAGAGAAATACAGAACTTTAGAATCCAAGTTGAGGCAGGACACTTAATAACACTTTACAATTGACTATTGAATTGCCTGAGGTATTTTACAGATATACAGAACAGAAAGAGATCCATTGTTCAATCCTTAGGTCAAATCAAATATTTTTAAAGTCTCAGTCTTGAAAATGATTGTAGATGGCATATGATTTCTTAGAAATAAATTCTACTACAGAAAAGTATTATTTTCTTGAATGCAAAATCTGATATCTAGGCATTCTGTTTTGTTTTACTCTTGGAAGAAAGCCAAATAGTCATAAGATGGATGGTAATATAGCACCATAAACAGGCCATGCTGATGATCTTTGTATATGAAATGTTTATAACCAATGACTTGCATACAAATGTTTGTTTCCAAATTTAATTAGAATGACTGGCATGCAGTATATAGTCTTAAAGGTAGATATTCCTCAATACTGTTTCTGTCTAACCTCTTAGTAAGTGGCCTCCTTCCATGTTTTGAGCTGTCACTGTGTATATATAGTCGAGATACAAATTTCTCTAAGTATAAAATATCAATGACCTTGACTTTTAACAAATGGCATTTAAAATATGAAATTTGCAGAATTAACAAAACCAACTATTAAATAAAAGATGAGGTGGTCTTTTTAGAGAGTTGAGCTATTAACTCTGTGTTAACAGGATAATATCAATGCTAATTTTGTAGAATTTTTAAAATCTTTTTGTTTTAAAAACAACAGTAATGCTACTTGGTCTGGAATATGATTATTTTTTTGAATACCAGCAGATGAGTCCTTCATAATTTAACATTTTAATCATTTCAAGGTGATTTGCTTTAACTGTGAGAAACCCTGTGTTGGCACTTTCCCCACATGTTTCCTAGGAATAATCGCATATTAGTTGCAACTTTCTCTGCAACATAAGACTTAATCATGCGAAAGAAAAATTCTTCTTTTTTAAATAAAAAGGTGTAAAGTACCATAGGTAACCAGTTTGAACTAATACTAAGACTGGAAACTCATTACTCCTAAAAATGTCAGTTCTGATGAAGCATTTAAAAAAATTCCAAGAATCAAATTCAAAATGTCTTTACTAAGCTGTTTTATGGTAGTGTATACCATTGGAAATGTGATGAGTCTTCATGTAAAAATGCTGATTTGAATTAGATTTAGAATGTATGTCATCCTCAATTAGCCTTTCCTTCATCAAAATGATCTCACAAACACGGAGAATGAATCTTTATTTCCTCCTTTGCACATGGGAGGTCATTTGTCAGATTTAATATACTTCTACCTATGTCTTCCTACATGCTTGGAGTTCAAGATGGATGGTCACAGACTTCCAGAAAAAGTTACCAGTTTAAACTTAAATTTAATTTTAACATAATGCCAAAACCATTAATATTAAGGCAGAAAACTAGAATAACATTTACTAAAATAATATTATTTCCATTTGAGGGGAAAAAACACTTTGTTGGTCTTTTCTGCTCCTCCCATATGGGCCAGTTTACATACCAGTAATTATCTAGGTAATCCAGGGCAAAAAACATTATATAGTGAACATTTTTTTTTCTTGAATCATTCAGATAGTTTTATGAACTAGACCTGAACTTATACTGTGAATTATATAAATTCAATCACTTATTTTATGGCTGTTTGTTTAAATTCAATTAGTCTAAAAATGTTTAAATTAGTATTGAATAGTTAGACAATTATGGTGACCTTATATAAAATATAGGTATCAATTTAGTGATTATGAAGTCCATGAAAAATACAATTTAGATAGACTGGTGGTATAAGATTCATACACTGAATGATTTCCTAAGGAACCCCCAATATATAGTTATGACTGCCTTGTAAAGAAATTTACATATCCATTTATCAAAAGGCTATTTGCAAAGCTTAGTATTCACAAGGCCAGTCCCTAAGGAATTGACTGTTTAAGAGAATATGTGAGTTCTTACACTTATAACTCAGAACTTTAATTCTGCTGCAGAACAATTACACCTTGGCAAACATTTATAAATATCTCTCTTGGTTTGCTTGAAGGGTAAAGAATCACCTTCTTCTGCAAGGCTCATCTAAGACCTGGTATGTTCAACCTAACAGCATCTTCAAGGTGTAAATACATAGCAGGATAATAGGAAAATCTTCATTTCCATTTTGGCAATAAGAATGCTGGCTGCAAAATTTTGTTTTGTATAGTAGCTACTACTCACCACTCATACAAATAGTTAGAAAATAATGTGTATGAAACATCTCTATAACACCAATAAAAATTCACATAAAGTTTTAGGAAGTTACAACACAATACTTTGAAAGATTCAATAGAAGATTCAAAGGAAATAAAAACAAAAGACTGTTTACAGCAGTGGTCCCCAAACTTTTTGGCACCAGGGACCAGTATACCTATGAGAATATAATGTCTGATGATCTGAGGTGGCGCTGAGTCAGTGATGCTAGTGCTGGGGAGAGTCTCTAACTACAGATGGAGCTTCGCTTGCTCACCCACCGCTCACCTCCTGCTGTGCGGCCTGGTTCCTAACAGGCCACGGACCAGTACCCGTCTGCGGCCCAGGGGGTTGGAGACCCCTGCTCTATAGGGATAGCAAAGTGATAAATAGAACAGTATATATGTGTGTGTATATATATATACACACACACACACACACACACACACACACACACACACACACACATGTATGTGTATATATATATATATATATATATATACATATATATATATATATATAGTCTTATGAATCTTAAAAAAAAGATGCTTCATAAATACAAAGGTAAGAACAAGTATTTATCTACAGGCATTTTCATATGGATTAGTATTATAATGTTGATAGTAATTGATTTTCAAAATTTCAGGTGAATTAGTTAGAAAAGACCCTAATGCTTCTGCTCTAACAAGCAATCTATTGAAATGACTATATCTCCAGTTGCATTTTAAGTTTCTACTTGAAGTTAATGAAAAAAAATGAACATTGTGCTATAATTTGTATTTTAATGAAGTCATATTATTAATTCTATAATATACTACAATTTTCAGAGAGAACAATGGTAATAATTCTATGATTTAAATATTAAACTAGTTTATAGTTCTTTAGGTTTACTAATTTTATACTGTAATCAATTTAACCACATGCATTGGCTTAATACATAAAAATATATTAGGCATATAAACATTACATTTTGGAAAGCAAAGGATCTATAATCCTGTAGTGAATGTTTCAATAGAGAATTAAAGATATAATCTGAAGATAAATCTTGGTGTTCATTGTTTCTTGGATTTGAAAAAAGTGTGTATGAATATAACAATGCAAAATGATTTGTATTTATTTGATATTAATTTCAATAAAATTTCTTATTAATTATATTATATAAAATAAAAATTCAGACTTCCTACATAATAGGTATTAAGGTTGATATATACCATTAGATTTTTTTTAACAAAAATTTTCTGAGTCTTGTTCAATACTGCACCCATTTTGTAGCATTTCTGCTCTCATGGAATTTACATCCTAATTGAGGGAGAAAGGCAACTAACATAAAATAATAAATAAATAAGATAACTTCGGTTATGGGAAGTGGTACCATGAAAATAAAACATGACAAAGTAGACACTGGATGGCAAGAGCAGACAGAAAAGGCCTATACGGAGGTTAACATTAAGCTAAAACAAAGTAGTCAGGGACCAAAGCCATATAAATGCTGCTGAATGGCTTCCCTGATACAAGGGACTGAATTATAAAAGTTCTGAGAGCAAGGAGTTGGGTGCATAAGAGAGACAGTGTGGCCAGAAGAGATTATGAGAAAGAAGAGGAGGTAAGAGGCATGCTAGGATCAAACAGCAGTGATAACAACACCAACTCTTCTAACTTGCATTCAATGTTTACTAAGTCCCAGCCATGGTTTTAGCATTTAACATGCAGATTATGATGGGCCTTATGTCTAAGGTAAGACATTTAGTTTTTGTTCAAACTGAGATGAGAAAAGGAGATGTCTTTAAGGTTTTATCTCTTACTAGGTAAAATTTGCTATAAGCAGAGGAAATAGAGAAAAACATGCTTCGAGGGAGTGATTCCTTTTACAAAGATGGTTTATTTTAAAGTGTGTTTGCATGAAGATGGGGAAAATCTAGTGAAAAAGTCATGACTCAGTTTCTTCATCATTAAAATGGTGAAAATAAAATCATGGTTTGCTGCAACAATTGAATAAAATTTATGTCCTTGTGTATAGTACCTGGCTTATAGAAAGTAATCAAATAGTAGCTAGTAGCTACTAAAATGATGATGATGATAATGATGATGATGATGATGATGATGATGACGATGATGATAAAAGAGGGAAAGAAATATTCAAGGAGAAAAAGGAGGAAATGACTGTCATAAATCCTTGAGTAAAAGTAAGTGTACAATTTAGTGCCAGCATACATCTTTAGCCTGAATAGAAAGGAAGGCAAATATGGGTAAATATATCAAGAATTTTATAAAGTTGATCATGTAAAGCTGAATTAGTGCCCACTCTCTTATTTTTTTAATTAAAATGCTATTTTTAGATTCAAAGTTCCTATTGAAGGAAGGAATAAGATGTTTGAGATGGAAAAAGAGGAAAATTTTGAACTAGGCACGTAACAGTGTTGGAAATTGATGTACTTGGGAAACAAAGCAAGACTGGCAATGTTGAAAACTTTTGTGAGATTATTATTAAATATTTAAAGTTTATGCCTCTCTTTAGTAAAACTAAATATAATTGACTTAAATGGCTGCAAAGATATTTAAAAGAATCCTCTTTTAGGGATGCAAAAAAAGTAAACACAATCAATGAAAAGAAAATTAAAAGGACAAATTATCAAAATTAGTCAAATAATCTTAAAATGCTTTCAGAATTGTTTTCTCAAAACATTTACTTTATAATTTATATCTTTCTTACACATCTATAGTATCAAAGTATAAATATCTATTTTATAGCCTTAATAAAATGCACTTTGTTAGATAAAACAAAAATATTTCCGTTGAATCTCTATCTCTCAGATGTGTGAAATCAAAATCTAAACAGAAGGTAATTATGACTACTTCAATAACATAAAATAAATAAAAAATAGAAAAAGTCAAGTATCCTTATGTACTGATATCATCTCCACATTAAACTAAAAATACAGAATGTTTAGTGTTAAGTTCCCAATATTCCTGACCTAAAAATATAATCACATATAGTGAAATGAATTTTGTCAGAGCTACAAGCAAAAGAGATACTGAGGCTTAAACTACATGATATACTATGAATAATTTGGCCCTACTGAAAGATCTGCCTAAAATTTAAAAAAAAAAAAATTTAAAAAATCACATAAATGAAACAGAAAGTACTTATTTCTGATTGAACTAAGAAAAAAAAAAAACAGATTAATTTAATGAATAACAAGTATAACATTTTGAAACAGTCACGGTTCACTTAAATTTGATTTCTGGTTTGGCAATATATGAATTATTATAAACAATTTGCAGAAGTGTGGGAGCCATTAAAAATTCAGCTCACAATGATGATAGTTGAAAAATTTGAATGCAATGCATTTATCAAGTAATTTGTTAAAGATTTACTTTAGTCAATATATAAACATATCATAGAAGTTTATGGAAGTGACAATTAGAAATAAGAAGTGAGAGAGTATTGTCAATAGCCTTCTTTTGAGATTAAGATGGTCAAAACCACAAAAATAACAAAAATAATTTCCTCCTGTCTACCGCCTATCTTTTTGGTCATTAATACTTTCCTAATGTGTTCCTCTTGCTTTTTACTGTGTTTAGGTTTCTCTAGAGAAGGGTACTCAATCCAGATTTGAATAGAGGAGCAAAGCTGAGACCGTCTTCCTGCACCTATCTCTTCTGGAAAACAAGATTATGGACAGTTGGTGGAAAAGTGGCCAGACAGTGTTCCAATTACAGATAACAGACTTGTGGTGTCAAGAGACGACTGTGACAAGGACAGGAGTAGTGGCAGTTGCAATATCAGTGCTTGTGGCGATAACTGGAGCATCTGTCTGATCCGTGTACCACAGAGTTAACAAGGTATGCACAAATGAATTTCCTCTTTAGCTCTCCCAAAAATTGTGTAAGTATCCAAATATCTTGTGTTAAATTCCTTTCTGCCCAAAAGACATAGAGTTGTTTCAATGTCGTTTCAATTACTGTAATGAATTCTGCACAATTGCTTTCCATTTTTAGTATGCTTTTTTAAAATAAATCATCTTGTTATATTATATGGTAATGCTATGAAGTATATGACGTAGATGAAGAAAATGAGGCTAATTTTAAAAACGGCCAGTTTGTATTCAACAGATTTTGTTGAATTTAAACCATATTGAGAAAACTCCAAGTAATTTATTTTAATCATCCTTAATACATATGACGATCATCTTTGGTAGTTATTTGTGCAGCTATTTAACTGATATGGAAAGAGACTAAGGATAGTTAAGTCACTTCTCCCAAAGTAGCATAGCTGGTAAGTGGCATATGTGAAATTCGACCCCAGGTCTGTCTGTTCTGAAGGCCATACTTTTACCAATATAAAACAGAAACTTCAGAAGAAGCCTAGTTATGGAGGTGGGGGAAGAAAGAGAGTTGGGGAACAGGGAGTAAAATGGACACTACATAGTGAAAAAGCCTGAATGTCTCAGTCTTACACATTCAAAATCTAGTTCCAATACTTTCTACCTTTGCCATTTAGGTAATTTAAATATTAAGTCAATTACTACCTCTAGAAAAAAAAAAAACTAATTATTTCTAGAGGATCACTGCAACAGTTAAATAAAATAGCAAACGAGTATATTCTGGATCAGAGAAGAAACACATTTTGGTTCCTTGTCCATCTCCCCACCTTTCAAGATCACACATTAGCAAACTAGTATGCATTTTTAGCAATAAAGGGTATATATATATGTGAGTATATACATATCTATAGTTAAAATCAATGTATACATCGTTAAAACATGTAGTTTATTAAACTTATATTTCGTGTATTTCTTATCTCTTTTTCAGAATTAACTCAATATTTATTAGTTTAACAAAATAATATTCTAAACTTGAATAACCCATCTGATTGCAAAGCATATATACTGCCCAAATAAACAGAGTGGTGGTAGAAGGGATATATGAAAAAGGCATTTTTAACTTATTAAACCAAAGGTAGTTCTAAAAGGAAGCAAAAGTTAAACACCAGTCATATAAATTTCACTGCAGATGAATAACCGTGATAGAACCTTGGTATTATATGAACTATAAATTAACACCAATGATGTTGTTATACTTTAAAAATGAATAATCACGGACACTGAAATTAATGAAATCAAAAACAAATATATTTTCTCCATTCTAATTTCCAATAAAAAATTATAGATTTATAATTTATAGGTTATAACTTACAAAAGTTATAGATTATAATTATAATGCTAATAATTTTATGTCCATCAACTTTTCCATGTCCATCAACAATACATTTGTGTAGCAGGGGTATTTTCTACAGGATTAATATGGTTCCAGAAAAAAAATAGACCTAATGACATAAGAGGAGTATCAGCTTAAGACACAGAAAACTGTTTTCTAGTTCCCTGTCTTCTAAAGCAACTATGTGATCCTAAAAGAGTCACCTAATCTCTCTAGTTCTCATTTTAGTCTTCTATATATTGAATTTACCAGATAAAATTTTATACAGTTTAATAAACCTAGCAAACATTTATTTTTAAATGCTATGTACCTACCCACTTGATAGATTTCAAAATAGGTGAATAATTAAAATCTCACTGTACACAACTAATAAAGAAGTATTCCAGCATATAAAATGTAATAATATGTAAATGTGGCAATAAGCAAATTTTTTCTATGATTGAAACTGCATACAGGTGATGAATCCTATATAATATTTTAATAGAACATATTTAACAATTCCTTTAAGATACTTTCTGCTTTCCAATATCCAGATAAGAGAAATAAGCTGGTGAGCTTTGCAAATAAGAGAAAAATAAAGAGATGGAATATCTCTCTGACCTGAGAAAAACTAGCAGAAATCTTGAATTCATGTATTGCTATCCATAATGCACCCTACTCTGTGACAGTGACACATAAGTTGTAATTAAGAAAGGATCTTTAAGAGAAAAATGTATTGAATCCAGAATGCATTTTGTTTAGTAAATCTAAATGAAGGGGCAGTTGATTATCACGTCAAAAGCAGACATGTAGGTATACTACTCTGATTACCAACAAGTGAAACCTCTATAATGGCCTCAGGAAAAAAAATCTGTCTGAATAGAGTGAACATGGCAAATATTAAATTTTTATATGATAACCCTTTTTCCAACTAATTTCTACAGAAAGTTAAACAGTGTAAAATTAAGACATATGTTACTGACTTAAGAGTTAATAAAGATAGAATCCACTAGAAGAATTAATATTCAAATGGCTACATTGTCTCTGAGGCACTTGAATATCAAAAAGGAAGAGAAGATTTTATCGATCTGGGAAATGGCAGCAGGTTATGCTTATTGTATATAATAAAGACTATTGATTTTGTTAAGCAGAAAAATGGCACTTTAAAAAGCCCATTTCATATCTACTGCAACTGAATGGTACTTTCCACTGGTCCAGAAGTTTTCAGAATCATCTTTAATGGAGCAAAAAGTATAATTTGTCAGGAACATCCTTTATACCAACAGAATAAGAGTTCATTGCTATAATGAAGGTTTTCCTCTAATATCTAAATTGAAATTGCAATCTATTCAACTAAGTTAAAATTACAGCCAATGTTCTCCCAGCAATAAAATACTTCACATTAAGAGCAATTTCTTCAGCTTATACCACCTAAGGTGTTTGAGAGGGAAAGAATTGTTTCTAAGAAAATATGGATATGTTTGAAAGTTGATGATACTTAAGAGAAAGCCAGTACACACTATTTCAGTAAGTTGTACTTATTTCAGTGAATATTGTTCTAAAGTGCTGTAGGCTTAGGAGAGGTTTCAGCAATCTACCACTGAATCACTGTTTATTGATGTTTCATAACACGCTAATGGAGGTAACAGAGCTTGCTATGACTTTTATACAATAAATTTGAAATAAAACTAATAATTTTTGTGTAGTTTTATAAGCTACTGAATATAATAGTACTCAATAGTGTTAAAGTATTGTATGGTCATTAGAAGGTACATATTTTGTTTTTATTTGTGTTTTATAATTCACAGATTTATTATGAAATAAGTTGTTGATAGATGGGTTATAATCCAAGAGTTACTTAATTCACCAGATATGTGGTTTATCACTGAGGCTGATCTCAAATTCTTTCAGAAGAGAAGACTAGATTATGTTTTTTAGATTCATTGCTAGTAAAGTATGACCATGTGGTTAAGATGTACTCAAGAGAATATAAGAACTGACATATGCCAATCCAAATCTAGGCCACCAAAGATGCCTATGTGCTTAACCGGTGCTATGTTCCCTTTTCAGCTGACCACAATGAAATGGCCAAGGTAAATGTGAAAGACAAATGTTGAAGACGGCATAACATTTTAAATTCACTATATCTGAACTATTATTTGTAAGAATAACTAGCATTATCTTGACTAATCTAGAATTTTGTTCTTTAAATACTATATACATGTAAATATACATATTTATACTATAACTATGATATTGCTGTAAAAACAATCCTAAATTATGGATGTTGATTGTAAGGCAGGCAGCAGATGAGGAAATAGAATAGACTGGAAATTTTAAGGGATTTGCTATACTCTTGCATAACATTTGGTAAAACTGTTGTTAGCAACAGTTTGAAAGGAAGGCAAGTGTTTACCAGGCCTGCAACTCTACAGAAAAATGTTGGAAAGAGCCAGAATGGTACTATGCATTGTTTTTACAAGTTGCTTTTAGCAGCATATTGCAAGAAAGAGATAACTCAAAAAAGAAACTGGAAGGGTTGCAAACACAAATAACAAAGAATAGAGAACATTCAAAATATTGGGAACTCCCGGGGTTGGAAGAACCAGCAGCTCCTGGATCCTAAACAGTAGGATAGAGTCAAAAAATGTTTTACAGTAATAAATCCCATAAGGAGGCATCAGCTTCAAAACAAACAAACAAAAAAGGATCCAACTTTGAACAAAGATCAAGTGTTTAGTGAAAAGTTGATACCTTCCCACTAGCTCATACTTTAAGAGGATGATAAACACAAAGAAGCAAGAAATAAAACAGACTAAGAATTAGGCCAAGGAAAAAGTCTGAAGTCCATTTACTGGTCCTAGAACTGCTCTGACACAAATAAATCAAACATCAGAGGGATTTTATTTCCCTGCCTCTGTCCTGAAAACCCTGTGTGAATGAAACGAACCTGGGATTCCCAACATTTACACAAAAGAAAGTAGACCACGTGACCTCTGTAGCCCTCAAGAAGAACACATCCCAGTGCCACTTCAGATGTGGCCCTCAGAGGTAATGGATGAGACAGGGCTTCCCAAGGAGTGGGACTAGGGCACAAGAGAGGAAAAACTGGGAAGGGGGTTTATACTAGAGGCAGAAACTGGGTACAATAAAGGAATATTCTCCAGATAGGAGGCATCTTTACAATGCCTGTCCAACAGATTCTATTATGGCTACAGACCAGTAAAGGTCTTCCGTCTCTTATTCTTCCTTTGTTCTAAACTAAACCTGTGTGATTTAATGTGTGTATGCTTCTATAACTTGTTCCTGTATTATATATTGGGAAAGAAGTGGAGCAACTTATCTCATCTTCTTGTTGTTTATGCATTTCCATATATAACTAGAATTTACATAGTCTGTAGGTTCCTTCAACCATGAGAAATTGTGGAGATCCGGGACTTTGAGCTGTATGCAGTTACTGGGTAAGTCGCTCTGGATTGATTTCCGCAGAAAATAGGCGACCGCCTTTCATTGTCTCATTAGGTATGAACATGTGACTGACTTCCCCCTTAAAGAATATGAACAGAAGTGATGGGCACTATAAAACCTTCTCTTACTGTACTCTCCTCTAGTCGTTTTTCTGTCTGGTGGTTTGACCACTGGTAGGTTACTATTATGATTTGGAAGTCACAGTTAGATAAGGCAGAGCACCTCTTATCTTGGGTTTCTACATCATTTTCTGGGAAAGGGCCTCTCTACATCTGTGCAGAATGTTACATGAGTGAGATAAACTGATATTTTTAGGCATTAAAGATTTATGGACCAGAGTTTTTAGGCACTTAACATTAATTTTTTTCCATACTAATGTTTCTTGTTTCTCCCTCTATCTAAAAAAACACTACTAAACATAAAGACAGAAACAAAACTTTTAAAGAAAGATAGTAAGACTCTAAGCACAAAGCCTCTATCTGATGATTAAACCAACTCTAATTAAGAAAAAAAAAATAGAAAGAAAGCTAATAGAAGTACTAGAATACTCAAAGAATGTCAAACATTTTTTGTATATGTAGGTGTACCTATGATTCAGAATTTATGTGAAATGTTGAAATATAAAGAAAATATGATATATAAAAAGATTTACATTTTGGTTTTCTTTATAGTCTAATGTCTATGTCTATCTCTATAATACATGAGTAGATTTTCTTCCCCAAATTTTAAATTAAATTGTTTTCTCTTAGTTTGTTACTTCTAATTTAAGTTGTAGTATAATAATGCCTTTGCAATTCTGTGGAAACTTCATCTAAGAATCGATTGTATTGTATTCACAGAAAGTGACTAATGTTATTACCTACTAAAATGTATTTCTTTACACCTACCCTGTTTAAATAGATGAGTTCCATGATCACATCAGCGAAGTGATTTACAATCTCCTGACCTTCCATGACAATTTGTAATTTTATATCACTTTATACTTTCTGCCATATATTATAGTTACTTTTATAGATCTCTTTATTAATTAATATTATAAAAAGCTCTTTGAATGTTTTCACTTTGTTCATCCTTTGTTCTATTATCTTCAAGCCTCTACAACATATTAAAATTAGAAGTTTTGTTTTGCTCAATAAAATAATCTACACTAAGAAACACATTTATTTCTTCACTTAGCCTCTGTCAGGTCCTGCATGGTACCAGAACGTGACTGAAGCTAAATCTTTCAGAATATCACGTCAGTACAAATCACAAAAGATAACTTCTGTATAATGATGGCTGCACCATAGCCATCGACACATTTCACTTCTTGAGTTTTCTATGTAATGGAAAGTCTGCATCTCTGTTACTACTTGGCCCCCATTTCCCAGATTTGGTAGCCCCCAACTCCCTGTGGATCTGTTCAGTCTGAATTCCCACTTGGCCAAATGTAGTATGTAGAATGAAAGTATACTTCACTTTCCTAAAGGTCAGAATCATTTATAATCAATACAAATAATATATAAAATAATATTTGTGCCTGTAAATATGAGCAAAATACACTTATTTTTCCCTATTTCTAATGAATCTGACATTAGGTTAATTTTAGATATAAGTGCAGTTCTCTAGGAGTTACATAGCTAAACAAGACAAAATACAAAAAACTCTGAACCTTTCCAGAAAAGCAGTACTGAAAATAAACAAAAGAAGCAAAAAATAGCTCTTATTTTTTCTTAAAAGATGAACTTAAAGTCGAATATGGTGGGATGTAAGAGAGGAAATTAACTTCTTTGAGGAATACGGACTAAATGAAAATCTGTCTCTAAAGATCTTATGATATTATGGGGTATCACAAACATAATTTATGTCTATTATATAGAGAGTACATATAGAATACATATATTATTTTTATATTATGTAGTATAGTTTATACATTAAGTGTATATCAATATATTAATGTTTTCTAGACATGTCAGTAGAAACTGTAGGCATATATTTATTATGATCAGAGAAAAAAATGAAGATATTTTCCTTTTTATACCTCAACATTTGACAAGTAGAAGTTTAAAAGGCAAAAGCTACTTTTCTTTCTAAAATCCTTTCTATAATTAAGAAATAACTATGAATAGACCTCTTTTTAAAAGAAAACTCTTGAGGGAAGTAGATAAAGAAAGAAAGGCAGGAGAGGAAACTGGGGGTTATGAAGGGGAATTCATCACTCTGGCATCAATGTTAGTGGATGAAAGCAGTTGATCCCTTTCTGGGCTGCAGGAGAAAGAACATATTGTGCAATTATGTCCTGTGCTGAATATATTGTTGGCATTCAACCAATTAATAATAACAAGAATGAAAACAACTCTGTCTGCGATAAGAATAAGGCTTCCAATATTAGTCACAGTCTGCTTAGCTTTAGGTTGGCTTAGATAAATGTAGTAAAGACAAGAAAAACATCCCACTCCACAGTTTTGGGCTAATTTAATATCTTTGCTAAGTGCTTAGGTAGTACGGTGACAGACACAAAGAAAAATGCATGGATTGATTGCACTGATAGATAAATAGAGTCCATTTTAGCACAAAGAAAAACCCTTATAATTAGATGTGAATACCTGGTTTCTTGCCATCCATCACATATGCAAGTTTAGGAAAGTATTTTTATAATGAATTAGAAATGAGTAATATTTCATAATACTCATGATGTATTATACACATCCTGCCATAAATGTCTCAGTCTGTACTGACAATCATAAGATTCAGAAATGGTTCAACTCTTTTCAAAGACCTTTCCTCATACTTCTCTGCCAAAAACTTTTGAACAACTTAGCATTTTTAAAACACCTGAGTCATCTAAATTTCAGAAATGTTTTGTAAAACTTTCCTGAGGCAACTACTGTAGTTCTATGTAAGTTCTTAGCGAATAGAAATAATAGGTATTTATTCCATAAATTGAGGAGCTACATACCACATATAACTGTTTTATGGCTCTACTTTAACCAAATAATACCACTAAGAAAATAAACTAATATAGCAACATGTGCATTTTAAGTGAAATATTTAGTGAATAAAGCAACAATTTATATATTAGTTTATACTCAGACTCTAGCACTGAACCTAGAGCAGAATCAAAATAATTATATAGTGTAGTCTCTAACTTTGCAAGAAAAAAACAAATATAAAGAGTGGGGTGAGGAAGAGGAGAGGGAGAGGAGAAGAAGGAAGGAGGGAGGGAGAGGAAGGAAAGGAAGGAGAGAGAGAGAGAGGGAGACATGGAGAAAGGGGGGGAGAGGGGGAGAAGGAAGGAAAGAGAGGAGAGATTGATTAAGAATTTACCAAGATTTTTGATTAATTCTGTCCAGGTTTGATCAGCATGAGAACTTTGATCAGATACACCAAGCATCCCAGAGAATAAAAGGATGAATGAAGTGAAAATAAGGAACAGCCTATAGCCTAAAGCAAGTTTGAATTGTTATTACTATTTTGGAGCAGAAAGTAAATAACTTTAAAATCATGAAATAAAAATAATCATCTCTGAGCTTATAAAAAGGTAGAGCACAGGACTGGCCATCGTTTCCAGCTCAACTTTCCCCTACAAAATAAGGAAAATCAGAGAGCAATTTTACAAAAACAAAAAAAAAAAAAGGTTTGTGTTTATCCTTTAAATATTCTTACCCAAAGTTCCAAAGTTAATGAAGCTAAATGGCAATGAGTACGATGATGAAAAGTAAAAAACAAATATAGTAGATTTTTTCTAGGAAAACTTACTAAATATAAATAAGACAATTTATTTACTATCTTTTTTCCTTTAAGCTTCTAGTTACCTTCAGAGCAATAAGGCAAGATTCTTGAACTCCTATTTTTTAAATGTTCATTTCTTATGAAGAATAGATAAGGGAAATTTACTTATTTTTATTCCATTTCATGAGGATTTGGAGGCACATTTAAAAGGTTAGTTTTAAAAGATTTTTATTTATAAATTTATCTTCATGTTTATAAAATAACTTCTAAAGTGAGAGTAAAATAATTAATTAGCTGGTATATAAAATTATTAATGAATCTCAATTGCCTTAGGTCCTTAACTCCTTTCCTCAGGTAAGCCTTTGACAATAAAAATGAATAAAATACATTTGGACAATTAGAAAATAATGAAAAGCATTCAAGAATGACATTTGACAAAGGCAGATAAGGAAATATTGCACTTGAAAAAAATGAGCATTTATAGATCAGCTGCCCCTGATGTGATATATCATAGATTATTAAGAAAATTATACACCAGTATATTGAATCACTTGCAATTAGTTTGGGGACAAAAGGAAAATGGACTACACCTAATTAATAATGACAATGAAAGATGTTGATTTAATGGAAGATGTTTATAAATTACAAAAAAGATAAAAACATATAAAACTAATAAAATAGCTCTACATTTGTGATACACATATAAACGTAGCAAGAAAGCAATAGATATAATACTATTGAAAGAAAGTATACGTTGAACAATAAAGATAAACAAGAAAAAATCATATAATATAGAATGAGCTATGAAAAAAATAAGAAAGCTGCGTGACATGGAGTTAGTTGTAAACAATAGTGTCGATAACTGCAGTCACGACCTTTGGGATACCAGAGTGAAGTTTAGAATCCTAACTTGTTATTTACTGCTGCACGATTTGGGGCAAACTGCTTAATTTTTGACCTTCAGTTTCCTCCCCTGATAAAGATACTAAGATTTGCATCAAGGGTTGATATAATATGGTATTAAAGGCTTAGCTCTTTAATATATTAAGGAGAAACTAATATATGGATTTGATTTAAACCAAAAGCGAGTAAGATTAACTTCTACTTTACTCATACATTTTTCAGATTATCTGTTCATTTTACAATTTCTTTTTCTGAGTTTCTCTATATCAGTGTTTCTGAAACATTATCAGTTTAGATTAAATAATGCATAACATTAAAAGAGGGCATAAAGACAGCCCAATAACTATCTTAGTAATTATGGTTAAATAATTGTAACTATTATAACCATTTTAAATATTATTTTAAATTGGAAAACTGAAATTAGAAAGGCTAGAAAAGTACTTCATATAAAATGTAATTAAAAATAACCTCTTCAAAATATTTTTTGTAAACTCATCTTATTTATACCTATACTTTAACACCTATTTCTTATGAAAATAAGATTTATTTTTAATTATATCCTTGATACTAGAAAGAAATTTCAATTCAATGGATAACACAGTCTTCTAATTCTTTCTGTGCACTAAAATTGGCCCTTATCAAATGATTATTTTTCTTCCTTTGCAATATATACTTTCTGCTTTTAAATTTGTATTTGTTTGTTTTAGGTTACATGATTTAGGAATAATATCTAAAAGTTCTTTGTGAAAAATTTACAGAGGAATGGAAAAAGCAAGATTACATTATTTTGTTTTGTTTATAATAACATATTACATTAATCAAGAGTTTGTTCAGATAAATTGAAAGTGATTCAATTTCCTCTTGTCAAGGAGAAAAATATAAATGTTGTACAATTTTATAATTGATTTTGCGATTCAAAAGGAGCTCTTTGGTAGAGATAATTTATCGAGGTTGACAAAAGTGGTAAATGAGTATTTCCTTGGAATATGGAGAATTTTCTCATCAAAATATTGAATTCACAAATGCTCAATGTTAAAATCATCAAAGATTTTTCTCACAAAATATGTTCCTTATATTTACAATTTTTAACTCGATTTAATTCTTCAACTTTATCTCAATGTTTGGTTTCTTTCATTTAAAAAATAAGCTATGAAGGAAGGACATTGGTACATATATTAAATAGAACATTATTAATAAATGAAGCTTCTCTATTACTCTTTTAAAAAGAACACTTGATATCAGGAAACTGAAACAATGAGATTCCTGAATTTTATTTATAGGTCACATACATTATTATAAGAATATATCAATTCAAATCTTTCAAATATAGATAATTCTTTTTGGTTTATCACTCTTTTTGTTTGTAGCTACATATAGTGTCACCATGTGTATAATAATGGTATCGGGAAAATACTAACATTCAAGGCATCAAATGAAGTCTCTGGTGATGTCACATTCACTCTGACATTTATACTGACTTCATTTATGACAGACTGAAGGTGATGAACAGGTCCGAGCAAGAGGTCACCTTATGTCAAGACTGGTATACGATCTGTCAAATGCAGTGACTGTGAGTCTGCTAATGAGGAATTAACTAGACAGAATGTTGCTATTTGACTGTTTTCATGCAGTCCAAACCTGCTAAACAATGCTAATCAAGTGTTTATTAAGTGAAACCATTATGCCAAATTGCTACAAACCTCACCGTATGTCAGAGAGGTTGTAACATATTATTCATCCATTTTAAAGCTAGATTAATAAGAACCATTCACTGAACTTTTCTTTTCTTGGCCTTTCTCTATGCCTTGGAATCAAGGTTATAATTTTATTTCAACTTTACTTTAAATGGACACACAATTCCACAAAACTATTTTAAGTTAAACAGTCCCTCTTGGTGAAAAGTTATTTTCATTTACTTTGATACTGAACATCTACTATATTAATAAGGTGAGTAAAAAGAAATTTTCAATTTAAGCAAAAGTGATCAAACAGTTAATGTGTTTGATAACAGAATAAAAAAATCTAAAAATCTTTATTTTGTAGAATTACACATTTTAGGCTAGAAGCGGGCATATTAGTTTTCAGTGGTCTTCACTTTACAATTTAGTTAGAAATAAGCAGGCAGTTGTAAATAAATCTCAAATTGGGCACAATTATACTTAAAGATGTCTAAGGATTGATTCCTTCTAACCTAATATTTTATGAGCTAACAGCTATTTTGACTAAATGGGCATTAATTATGAGCACCTTGTAAGAGATACAAAATAGATCAAACATTTCCCACCCTAACCTGATAGCATCTTCCTCTTTTCAAAGACCAATGTCAATATTTGCTTATTCCATATGAACTTCCTAGATCTTACAACAGTTATGTATAAACATAGCATTTAAGTGACAAGATCAAAGTTATTAGTTATTCATTCTACAAAAACCTGCTACAAATGGGTGCCCATGTTCTCTTTGAATATTTGAAGATACTCATCTTTTGCAAAACTGTGTATTTCTAATTTTTAATATTTAGGAATATTTTATATTGAACTTAATTATATTCCAAAAAATTTTAACCGTAAGTTTTTCTTTTTGTTTTTTTTGGGGTTTTTTTGTTTGTTTTTGCTATCTGAAGCAACACAAGAATTTTAGCTGCTCTTCATAACAGCACTTCCCAAACTTGATGACAGCCAGCACTGTCCCCATTTTCTCAAAATTTTTGCTTTATCCCTCTGCACATTACATGTTTTAGACGCTTTAGGCATCACTACACCATATATCCTAATCTAGAGTCCTATTTCTTTCCTATTGTTAATCTTGATATATTTAAGAATGTAATTACTATTGACTTAGAATCATAGTATTTCTGCTACTATTATCATATAATTATTTTTGAGTTTATGTTATTCTTTTGAATTCATGCATTTTTTTTGCTCTCCCTTCCATCTTTAGAATAAATTTTTTCTAAAATATAATTTATTATTAGAAAAAGCACTCCAATACTTAATAAGCCTTCAGTTCATTATATGTGATTCCTTTGCTTTAAAATCTCATTTATTTCTCAGTATAAACCTTCAAAGAAGGTAATGTTTCCTCAATTGAGTACAATTCAAGGTAGTCAATTCACATGAAGAGTCACGTTATATCCAAACCAGTCAACAAACCAACCAACCAAACCACAAATCCTAAAACTACAAACCCTCAGTAGTTGTCCTCAGCATAACTTCCCTCAGCAGTGAAGCCACACGGAATCTTAGGCTCTCTGAGAGGACAGAGGAAAGAAAAAAGCTCTCCTATCTCATCTTTAGTATAAGACATGCTCTCATGAAATTTTTTTTTTCCCCTGGGGTATTCTATTTTTCTTGGTTTATGAGACTTTTGCTAAACAAACATATGGAGTTGAACTTCTTGGGTCAACTGCACCCATAAGGGAAAATTATTGCACCACTGTCTTTTCCTCCATTTTATAAATAAGTTGAAATGCAGAAAAGAAAAAGAAAACTTAGGTCACACGGCTAGATTTGCATTAGTCAAACAACTGACACTAATCTGTGGAATCCTTGAGAGGGAAGATTCTGATTCATGCACCTTCATGATTGAACACATACCTGAACAAAAACAATTTTAATGAAGAAAAAATGAATCCAGGAAAACTGAATAAATTAGGGGAGTACAGAGCACAGATATGCTCTTCTCCATGTATCACTGGCCTCCAACTTAATAGGCTCTTTTCATACACATCTTTTAAATTATTTATAACAGATTAAAACTATGCATGATATATATTAATATCTAGATTTTTCAGATGAAGAAGCTTTGGTTTAGGGAATTCACACAGCCATGAAGTGGTTGAGCCAGGTTTGCAACCGACAGTCTTCAACTCTAAAATCTGAGCTCTTTATATTCCAGTATCTTGCTCCTCTAAAAGAGGGGAATTCTGAAATCTGTTTCACAATAGGTACAGGAACTGGACGTTTTGGAGGAATCTAACTGACTAACATAGTTCAACATTTACCAACTATATGCTTCAGTAAATGATAATTCCTTATAGATGGTTCTGTGTCATTGAAGCCTGTCATTATTACATAGAAACACAGAGATAGCCATTATTTCACCTTTTCCAAGGATTTTCCATGGATTTACATTTATGACTATGCTCTAGTCATATATGATATACATCTGTAACAAATATTAAACTTGTCTTAAGCTAAATAAATTCTTTCATTGCTATATTTTAGTGCTGCGCACCATTCCATCAGTTTCCAGTCATAGGAATAGCTTAATACAAAAAAAAATCTAATTTACTTGGGTTAATATCCATGTTCTTGCCTTGGATTCTGGCCATGATAAACCATGAACATTTTCATGTACCTCTTTACTTTCTCATTTCTTGTTATGAAATTTAATAATAATACCTGTCACCTCCCATTATATTTGTTTTGTTTTACCTAGATTTTGTTTTTCCATTTGAATCTAATTTTACTGTAAAGACTCCATGGCCTTGTGAACAAAAATCATGCTTTCTTTGTTTCACCTCTGTCTATATCATTTGTTTGTGCACGTGTCTATATATACATATGTGTGTGTAAAAAAAAAAAAAAAGATGGATCTTTTAATACATTCTAGGTTTTCCTACATACCACTTCTTCTAAATATAACCTTTAATATGGATGTGTTGTGAAAACATGATATATAAAATAAAAATTTTAATTACTATTCAAAATTTTAGTCATGGGCAATAAATCCTAAGTGTCTTATTATGCATTAGGAAATCAATCAACTTCACACAGATGCACTCTTTTAGCATTGCTGCAAGTTTTTGTCTTAAAAATACAGGGATTGGGCAACATTCTTTTCTAGGTAATTCTCATCCAAAAAAAAAAAGGAAATGGAAACTAATTGTGTGAACAAATTTTCACAAATTTCATAAAATATATAGTTATGTGAACATAGGCTCTGTAGCACTCTTAAAGGCCAAGGCAATTGAAAGTTACTGATGATTAAGCTTCATAATTTCATAGGAAATCAGACTTATGATATGTTAAAAACTTTCTCCTTTTATTAACATTACAGCATTATTATATAGTAGAAAATATATGGGTTTTGAAGTTAGATATACTAGAGTACAAATTGTAGTCTTTGTAGTTGCAAACTTATATGAAGTTATAACTCTCTCAAATCCTGTTTCCTCCATTATAAAATGTGTACAGTAATATCTACTTAATAGAATTTTTTGAAAGTTAATTGAAATAATATAGCTAAACCTCATAATTCATAATAGTCGTCATATTTATTATTTTCTTTCACCTTCACTTCTTGTCGATTCAACAGAATTTTCAATTATAAATAAAAGGTTAACTATCTCTAACAAAACGTTTATAGGAATGTGGAGACTTTTACACTGTGAATGATTATAGTTCAATATTAGAATCATTCTGTTTTTCCCTATCGCTCATGAGCTCTTAACTCAGGTAAACTTAAATCACCGATGACTAATTAACAAGATTGTTTTTCACATATTTAGGAATTATTTCTTTACTTCTCTGAATATTTCACCAAGGTAAATATGTTGTTTACACTATAGGCCTCTTTGTTACTTGTCCTGCATCTGTTTCAAAGTGAATATAAACAAGGCACTCTCTTTGAAGTTAGGAAAAACTCAGTGACTATACATATCCTCTGGGTATAAAACAAGAAGAGAAAGAGGCTTTTGATTGATGGAAGTGGGAAAGTTGATAGAAATTTAGATGACCCAAACTTAAAGGACATATTACAGTTTTATAACCAAAGCAAAAGTATTGGAAATATTTCCCTTTACACATATTAATAACCCCAGGGATATGGCAAAGGAGATTAGTTATGTAGATAGTCGTCAATCTGAGTTACAGCTTCTGTTTCCTTAGTTGCTATTTTAGTTTGATGTTGAGTTTTTCTTTTTATTTTCAATTGTATAAACACAGGTCGAATATATTTTTGGGAGTAAAAATGTAGCCAATTGCTTATCATTCAGCTTATAACTTTTTAGATAAATTAAAACTGATATCAGCACATTATGACCTTCATGTTTCCAAAATCAAACATTTTCTGTAACACAATAGGAAATACATGGTTTCTTTTTTTTTTTTTTTTGAGATTTTGATATAGTGAAGTTGAGTATTTAACAATTTAGACACTCGAGTTTCAATTTTCCCACCTGCAATTAGAAATTTTACCAGTGACACAAACTTGTTAACATTTAAATTGAAAAATATACACAGCAGTTTATTTTAGCTATCAATATTAACAAATTGCTATTTAAATTATTAATTGTACATTCATCATGAAGAATAAGGTCTAGACACAGAAATAGTACATTAGCTATAACCTGGGTAGTAAAAGCAAGAATAATTCAAAAACATTTTAATGGTTTAAATTCATTACATTTTATATTTATACCAACATGATTAAGAAATTACTGAGGGCTATACTAATTTGGAAGGGAAAACAGCACCAATTTTAAAAATTACATTTTCTGCTGAAAACTTATCTGCTCGAATAGTTTCCACTCGCAATTTTCTGAAAAAGCTCTAGCAATGTAGTTATCAATGCAAATAATAAATGTTAAAAAAAAAACTGGATGAGAGCCAAATCCATCAAACACTCTCTCCAAAAGATAACTTCCCACAGTCCATCCCAGATGATAGTGCCTTGAACATCTTTAACTTTTCCATCAGAACCATTTAGCATTACTATGCTTCTGCGCAGCTGGAACATCACAACCATTGTCAGAACCAGGCAAACAAATTTATGATGATGTTCCTGGGAATATGGAACTAATGCAAAGGGGATTTCTCTGTAGTTCTTCATTAACATTTTATTCATTACAACAAGGGAGTTTTAAGAGTTTCCTTTTAAGCAAATTAGGTCACTGGATAAAAAACACACAGCATGGAAACTGCAGTGTATTACTACGTAGAACAAAAGATCTGGTTAATAAATTATGATAATGGGATTAGTTGTTTGCTAATGTTGAAAGGTACATTTAAATATTTTGGAATTAACTTATAGAGAGAATAATTTTTTCATGTGTTTATATTTTGCTTGCCTTATATTTTCATGTACTTACATTTTTTTCATGATTTTTCTTTTGCTATTTTGTTCTCTGCATATCTGTGGAGCTTGTTAGATACTCTGAATCGCTTAAGTAGGCAGAACTTACCTATTTTAATGCTTAGCTAAAAATAACCAAAAGGATTGGGGAAAGCAATGCAAGTAGATCAAGAAACAGAATCTGGGAGATTGTCTTTTGCATGAAAAGTTTCTTTTTCACATAAATATTAAAAGATCCACTAAAAATGAATTTTTTCCAAAATACAAGCATGCCAGTTCTTTGTATATGTCTTCTAATCCAAATGTAGTTTTACTTTTTCATCATTTTTTTTAATGTCTTTTGAAGGGTTGAAAGTTTTAGGGAGCACACTGACACTTTTTTCGAAATTGCTTTTTATGCATTCCAAAATGTTCTGCTCTCTCCAAAGTTGTTTCACTATCCATTCAACAAGGAGGTTATGAGGTTTAGGAGAAAAGAGAGGAGAATGAGGGATGCTAATTCACATAAAACGCTGTGTTAGGCTGAGGTACTCAGAAGTAGACCCAGAGATAACGGGTAAGGACATGTTCAGGGCATGCTCTTAGGAAAAAAGGCGTGAAGGGAGCAGGACACAGCAGGTTAAGGAGCTGAGCACAGGTAGGATCTCCTCGTGTGAACTGCATCTCACAGTTAGCTTCACCTTGAGGCAAGGACACCTTGTATTTTGCACCCTTTTGTCCATCAGTTATTGCATGCAGACTGGGAGGAGGGATGTTGTCTCAGTGACCATGAGGAACTGTTCTTGTTCGGCCTGAGGCAAACTTGCAGAGACAGGGACAAGTCAAGGCTACTATTAACAGCCAACACTAACAGCAGCTGGGGCACGGTACACTGGCTATCTGATGCCCTGGGGAGCAAAACAGGACACCAATAATGCTGCCACTATAACTACCACTGAGATATTAAACCAAAACATCTGGTAATATTATATATCTGTAATGCTTTACAATTTACAGAATATTTTTATGTTTATTACATTATTAGTTACTGATAGGAGCACTACATGCATGGTTTATACCATTAACATATTTGATATATGAATATGCTGTAATTCAGAGAGATGAATTCACTTGCCTCAGTTTACATGGCATTAAATTTGAAAGAGGACTCAATCATATGTTATTATTTTATTGTCTATTATGTTTACATAGCAATGTCCTTCGATGATTTTTATGAATGATGAAATAGAAGCACTATGAATTCAAATAACTTGCCCAATGCTGCAGAGGTAATAGGTAAAACTAAGGTTTGCTTCCAATTACTATTATAACATCACACTATTTCAATGTATGATATATGTAAATTATCAAGTGTTTTATACTCTATATATAATATTAGAAATCTCATATTTCAGAAAGAAAATTTCGAGCATCCTCTGCATTTCAATATATGTTCTATTAGCAAAATATTCAGTATTAAATAACGAAATGCCAGTTACACAAAGAAAAGGATGTTTATGGTACAAAGGGAGCATAGCCAATAGTTATATTACCCGGACTGGCAGAGAGAAGACAAAAATTAGGAGAGCCTCCCTTGGTGAAGTGATGTTAGAAAAGTAAGCATTTACTAAGCAAAATTTTGGAGGATGAGAGAAGAGTAGGCATTCCTAACATCTTATATCATGCCCAGTACATAGAAGGCTTCAATATACGGTTCTGAATGAAGAAATTACTAATTTTAGACAAGCAGGTGGCACAACCAAAACTCAGATGACAAATACCATGGAGCATGTAGAGTGAAGGAATAAGAGTGAGGCAGAAGGTTGACATGGGAATGAAGAGGTAGGTAGAAGTCAGACTGTGGTGGTTTTCACGAGAGCATTAAGGAGTTCCTCTATATTTGAAGACAATGAAGATACCGTGAAGTTCTCTCAGAAACAGAGTATTGTTTTAGGGCTTGGATTTATGATGGTCAATTTAGTGGCTTTCTGGAGATTAATTTAGAGAGACAATGGGAGTGAAGTCAAGGATATCAGTGAGAAAAATGCTACCACAATTCTGGTACAGATGGACTGGACAGCACAGTGGGAGGTTAGTTAGAAATGTATAGATACAGTTGATAAATATCTGGAATCCAAATGACAAATAAATTTTATTTGAAATGTAAACCATCACTGATGGGGTCACAATGTTGACTGATAAATGACCTGAGTCTTCAGTAAGGTGGTATCCACACATCTGTGGATCTTTATTCAGAGGTTACATTGATGTGCCTCTGTAATTAACATGGTGAGAGACTCATGGATTGGGAGGAGTCAAGTATGATGACATAGGTTTATGACTTGATTACCTAGACGCATACTGGTTTAACATCTGAATTCAAACATGTATAGAATGCAAGGATAGAAGGATGATGATTCTAGATTTGAAAGTCATAGACATTAAATACCTGTGAGAACACTTGTGAAAGCATAGTCTATAAAAAATTGAATATGCAACATAACTTAGGCTAAGTGTTGAGTAAAATCAAAATTATTTTAAAAATATGAAGATATTAACAATTCTCAATGCCTGCCTCTCTAGACGGGGTAGAAAGCACGTAGCCCAGTTATACATCTTTCAGATACTGAGCACTGATCACAGTTTTGTCCCACTTTACCAAACAAGGCTTCACAATCTCTCAATTGAAGGTTTCAGAAAACTAACAATTATTTAGAATAGAAACATGATTTGAAACTGATTTGGCATTCCAGGTCTTTGCTAAATCAGTTTTAATAAAGAAAAACAGTCATATAATACTATTTTTTTAGGAAATATGGTAATGCATATAGTTTTGATTACTATAGACAAGAATGTATGTGTGTGTATATATACACACAGAAATACATATTCATACACATATGTGTGTATGTGTTCACACACATACAGAAAAATGGAAAATTTGTGTTATATGTGTATATGTGCAATCGATCACATATATGCATATGCATACGTATGTGTGCGTGTATATATATACGTACATATATATGTATATATTTACCCTTTAAAAATAAATAATATCCATACTTAAAATACTCCATTGCAGAATCATTTCATAATGAAAGCATAGACCCTGTACAACAAATAAGACAAACGGAAATTAGTTTGGCAACAACCCAGGAGCAATAATTCCTTTGGGATTATGCATTTTTTTCAATAATTTTCTTTCTCTCCTACATCCCCTGCTGTTTTCTCTGACCCCAACCATTTCAAACATACAGAAAAAACAGCCTCTTACATGGAAGAAACCCTACAAAATCATGCGAGCATACAAAATAGATTAGCAGAGCCACAGGCCTCATCAGTTATGCACTTCCTGTCTCTTAAATAAATCGACCTCACTTTCAGGTGAACTGACTTGTGTGAAAAAAGTTCCTTGAACTCAGTCTATTCTTGACAAGTAGAGCAAAGAAAATTTAGAATATTACTAAGATAACAAAAGCTAACACTGCTTTCTGTAATCTCAATTTTCTACTTTCATGTAAATGTGCTTTTCATCTTAATTGTCTGGATTGACACAGCCAAAGACAAAGAACCAACCTCACAGGCCAGTCTCCTATCAGCTTTATTAGAAAATGGACTTTATTGTCCAGCACAAAAAGATTTGTTGAAAGAAAAGGGTGGAATAAAAGTTCCCAACACAGTAAGATAAAGTCACATCCCCCCAAAAGTGACACAGCCTTATCATAAACAGAATGAGCTGCCTAAGAAATAGAAATACAGAAACACATTATTTGGTAATGCTGATCATCAGAGACTAAGCACATGTCCTTTTCATATAGTGTCTTCTTCCCTGTCTTACACACTAAACTTAATTATTAGCTTAGTTTTTTCCACAACCTTTATATTTGTTGTTAAAAAAAAAAAGAAGTGGCCTATATTAAGTTTAAATCGCTAAATCCTCAGCTAAATTATAGTCACAAAAATTATATAGAATTCACACTTAAAAAATACTTTACATCAATAATAAGTAAAAATTGTAAAAGTGCAGGATAACAAAAGGAGGTACTGTTATTTATGTTATACAAATAACTACATATGGTATTAGAAAGAAAAAAATAATCCTGAAATGCATGTTTTAATATGAATTTTTAACCTTTTAAAAACTTATAAAAATTTATTTCAATTTAAAAATGAGAGCCTATAGGATTTCTGTTGAAGATAGCAGAGTAGGAAAACACAGTGCTTGCCTCCTGTCAAGAAGACATGAACGCTAGAACTGAATTATAGAACAATTATCATTGAGAATCATCTGAAGTCTAGCCAAACAAAAGTCCTACAACTAAGGACACTGAGAAAAAGCCACCTTGAGATGAATAGGAGGTGCAGAAATGCTAAATGGGCTGGTCCCACAATCATATGTGGCAGTTGAGAACTGGGAGAAATATCTTGGCTACAGAGGGACTGGTACCATGGGAAGAGAAGTCCTCAAAACTTCTGGGTATGCAAATCAGTGAAGATTGTGGCTGAGTGGGACCAAGAACTGTGGGAATCACAGGCGCTCCATGTAAAGGGCCCACACACAGATTTACTCGCTGACAGACTCATTCGTTCTGAGCTCCAGTGCTGGCACAGCAGCTCAAAAAGGCACCAGAGACATACAGAGAGAAAGTGAATTGTGTGGCATTGGGGCGAGGGCTAAAGGGGCAGCATTCTCCAAGACAGAAGTGCCAGCAGAGGCCACTGTCTATTTGTTGAGCTCTGCCTCCTCACCCAGTGTGCAGACTCAGGCAGCTGACATATCTGAGTCTTCATCAACCTAGCTAACACCATTAGTCCTGCCCTGGTGGTTCCTTAAGACCCTGCCCCATCCAAATTAAGGGCCAGCCCAAGCCACTTCCAGTAGCTTTTCCATACAAACAGCCTATCTTGGCTCATACTGCAAACTTTCCTAAAATCTCTAAAAGGTTCGCAAATCCCAAACATGCAGCACCTGGCCTCGGCATGCCCTGTACCTCTTGCTAAGCAGCCTCAAGCTCAGCACTAGGAGTGGCCAGCCTCAGTTCACAGCTTGGCCTTCTGAGGCACCACCAAGTCCAGTGAGGATGGCAGTTAATCTGTGGGTTACTTGATGGCTCATGCCAGGTGGCCCTGGGCAGGGCACAGGCTGCGGCTAAAGTTGGCCTGTGATGGGGCCTCTCGCAGGAGGCCCAGGGGCTGGCACGCTGAAGCAGGAGCACCACACAGGGCCACATCTAAGGAAAGAACACCCAAAGGGCAAACTGAGCATGCACCAGAACCCTGCTAAAGTGAATCCTGCTCCATAGGGTCAGCCTCTGCACAACAGCTCCTCCACTGTAGTCATGGCCAGTCCTCACAACCAAACATCCTGAGGGTGAACCCCTTCCATTGATGGGAAAACAGCAACCAAGGCTACACTACAACAGGGGTGCACACACAACCTACACAAAGGACACATCTGGAGCACCCAGATCAGGTGACCATGGAGAGTGTGCCAGCAGGCTTCATAGGACACCTACTACATAAGGCTACTCTGTGAATCCCAGGAAATATAGCAGCCCTACCTAATATATAGAAATAAACCCAGAAAGGCAGCCAAAATGTAGAGACAAGAAACATATTCCAAATAAAACATATAAATAAATAAATTAATTAAATAAATAAATAAATAAATTCAAACAAATTTCCAGAAAAAGAACTAAACAAAATGGAGACAAGCAACTTACCAGATGCAGAGTTTGAAACACTGGTTATAAGGATGCTCAATGAACTTAGAGTAACATCAGATAAACTCAGTAAGAACTTGAACAAACAGACAGAAAACATAAAAATGGGATAGAAAACATAAAAAAGAACCAGTCAGAAATGAAGAAAAATGTAACTGAAATGAAGAATACATTAGAGGGAATGAACAGTGGATTACAAAAAGCAAAGGATCGAATTAGCAATTTAGAAGATAAGGTAGCAAAAAATACCCAATCAGAACAACAAGAATAAAAAAAATCCAATAAATGAGGATAGTTTAAGGTGCCTCTGGGACAACATTAAGAGTAACAACAATCATATCAGAAGGAGAAGAGAGAGACCACAGAATTGAAAATCTATTTGAAAAAAATGGCTGAAAACTTCCCTAATCTGGCAAAGGAAGTAGATTTACAAGCCCTGGAAGCACAGAAAGTCCCAAACAAAATGAAGCCAAAGAGGTCTACACCAAGACATATCACAATAAAAATGCCAGTTTAAAGACAAAGAGAGAATCTTAAAAGCATCAAGAGAAAAGCAGCTGGTTACCTACAAGGGACCTCTCATTAGACTGTCAGCTCATTTCTCAACAGAAATTCTGCAGGACATAAGGGATTGGCATGAGATATTCAAAGTAATGAAAAGCAGGGGCCTACAACCAAGATTACTCTACCTAGCAAAGCTTTCATTTAGAATCAAAAGGCAGATAAAGAGTTTCCTAGAAAAGAAAAGGTTAAAGCTGTTCATCACCACCAAACCAGTACTATAAAAAATGTTAGAGGTCTTTCTTTAAGGAAAAACAGATTAAAAATATAAATAATAAAATGGTAATAACTAAGTATCTATCAACAATTACTTTAAATGCAAATGAATTAAATGCTCCAATCAAAATATAGGGTGGCTGAATGGATGAGAAAACAAGCCCATTAAATTTGATACCTATAAGAGACTCACTTCAGATCGAAAGATACACGCAGACTGAAAATAAAAGGATGGAAAAAGGTGTTTCATGAAAATGCAAAAAAAAAAAAAAAAAAAAAAAAAGCTGGGGTAGCAATACTTAGACCAAACAAAGCAGACTTTAAAATGAAGGCTATAATAAGAGACAAAGGACCCCGTAATCTCACTTCTGAGTATTTATCCAAACAAACCCAAAACACCATGTCGAAGGGCTATGTGAATCCATATGTTCATTGTAGCATTATTTACAATAGCTAAGATATGGAGGCAACCTGGATGTCTGTAAATGGATGAATAAAGAAGAGGTGGTACATATACAAATGGAATATATTCTGCCATAAAAAAGGAATGTAATCTTGTCATCTTCAACAACATAGATGGATCTGTAGGTTACTTTGCTGAGTGGAATAAGTCAAACAGAAAGACAGATATCATACGATCTCACTTACATGTGGAATCTAAAGAACAAAATAAACAAAACAAAAGAACTCATAGATAAAGAACATTTCAGTGGTTGTCAGATGGGAGGAAGGGTGAGGGAGTGAAAAAGGGGAGGAGACTAAGAAGTACAAATGGGTATTTACAAAATAGTCATGCAATGTAAAGTATAGCATAAGGAATATAGTCAATAATTTTGTAATAACTATGCATGGTGTTAAATGTGTACTACATTTATTGGGGTGATCACTCCATGTTATATAATTGTCTAATCACTATGTTGTACTTGAAACTAATATAATATTGCATTCCAACTATAACTGAAAAATAAATAAACATTAAAAAAATTGAGAGCCTACTATACTGGTTATTAAGCATTTTAACATCTGTTATGTAAACAGAATTTCCCTCTTTATTTCATTTTTAACAAATTCAAGTAACTCATCATTTCAAGTAAAGAGGGATATTTATTTTCTTTAATAAATGAAAATCTATAGATTTGGAGAATTAAGAGATGTTATATATTCGCTTCCTCTTTCCTCCTTTTTTCTTCCTACTGCCTCTTTTCCTCCTCCTTCCGCTTCTACTTCTTTTTCTCACTCTCCATAGTTTGTTTCTCCTTTCTCCATGTTGACTCAACTTTCAAAGAGGCTCATCCATGTGTTGATCCACAGTAGCTCTATTGGAAAATTAAGTGCATCTCTTTCCTTCAGAAAATATACAGTCTTAGCTCTCGTTGAGACATGTGTCCATACCTGAACCAATCACTTTGAAAAAATGAATGTGATTGGTGGATTAAGCATGCCTAGGATTTGTACCAACTCCTGAACAAAACACAGAATGAGCTCCCTTCAATTTTCATGGTCAGAAAATGGAAAAAGAGTCTTTCCATGGCACATCTAAGTGTTATGATGAAATTATAATAGTGGACAGGAAGCTACATAACACAAGTTTCCTCAAAGGTTGGAAAAGTTGGAATGTAGTGAAAAGGCATTTTATACATCAAAAAAAATATCAAGAGTCAAAATAATGCAAAAGTATGAAAAAATAGGAAAAATAAAAAAGTGATATTAACCATGATGGATAAATAATTGACTGTGACACACAGAGACCCTGGGAAAGTTATTTAACTACTCAGACATTAAAAAAAAAAAAAAAATGGTAGGTTAGGTGAAGTCACAGAGGACCATGAATGCCAGGCTAAAGATCTGAGAGAGTGTGAAGCCATTCAAGCTTTGTAAGAAGGGACAGGCTTGACCCAAGTTTTCCCTTAGGGAGTTATTTACAGGAGGAGCCCAGATGGATTGTATTTGGAATTAGTAGAGACAAGGATATCAAATAAGTTATATTAGGCTAAAGTAATTAGAGACCTGAGGTGGCGACTGTAATGGATCATCAGAAATACAGTAAATGTAAACATTTCTATTAACAGAATAGTTATGGAGATGGGAAAATAATAGAAATAGGGGACTCAAAAGTGATCAAAGATTTAAAATCTGCTAACTAGGAGAAGAGTGGAAACAGTAGTCTAAAATAAGAAAATAAGAAAATATGATTTGAATATGTAAAATAATGATATGGAATTAAATAACCAAATAGAAATTCCAGCAGGTAAAATTTCTAGGATCATATTTTGACATCTGGTTTACACCTGGACTTTTCATCTTACTAAATCATTAAATATTAAGTTTATGAAAACTATAAAATCATCTTTTTTTATTTTATAGAGTTATCTGTAATAATAAAAATTGAACCAGTATAGAAGGTGAGAGTCCAAAGGGGAGGGAATTTGTTCAGAAACAATAATAATAATATTGCTTAAAATGTCAGACACTGTACTTATCAGTATATGAAAAATAACATTTTTAATGATAGAAATATGACAATGAGACAATTATTATTTCACTGTCACTTAAAGATTAGGGAACTGGTACAGAGAAGTCAACTCAATTGCCCAAATTCACAGAATTGAGAAGTGTTTGGATCTAGATCTAAACATAGAGTCTGGCTCTAGAGCTTGAAGTGTGAAATGGTACTAAAAAAAAAATTGAGAAATGGTTACCCTTATGAGTGGGAACATCAAGGCAGTCATACTTGGAAAGAGATAAGGAATGGTCAGAGAGTGGGAGATACAGAAGAGTACTTTCCTATGTAGAAGTTAAGACTTTCTAGAAGATGCTGTTAATCACATAAAACAGAGATAAACAGTCATTCACTGAGTCAGTGATATCAATTAGTACCCTACTGTTGCATAATAGAATGTAGATTTTTTTTCTTTCAAAATTACTTCAGACAAATGAAGAACTAAGAGTTAACATTGTTACTTAGCCCAAAATTATTAACTGGTAACATTAGCTCTGAAGAAATCCTGAGGGTGCCAAGCCCATGAAAGTTAACTATGTTGAGACATTTGCACACCAGTTACATTTTTCTAGTAATCAAAATGTAAAAAAAAAAAAAAAAAAAAAATCGTCCTATGCTCAGCAATGCCTGAGTACATCTGCATTTGTTCATTCAATGGTCCTTCCAATTCTGTTTTACATAGCCATCAATAATAATGGATTCAAATAGCAAGAGAAATAAAAATCCTATCCAAGATCAATAGAATAAGAAATGATGTATGTAAGAGAATATACAGCACATTGGCCCTCAAAGCTACTTACAAGGAACTTATCCTTCTTAGTAAATTCAATAAAACATAATATAGAAAATATATAGACACTAGTAACCCTAATGTTAACGTTCCTAATATATGAATTTCATTCTATCAACACAGTCTTCTGAAGCTATAAGCTGCCTTCAGTATTGAATTACAGTCTCTGCAGCTTATTGGAGCAATATGAATTTTAAATTATATATCTCTACAATTATGTCACTCAATAAAAGTTTAATGTTTTTAAAATTCACATTTAAATGAAAATGAAAGAATCCAGTAGTAAAATAAGACATTTTGCTTTCTTCTCTTCCCTAGAATCTATTAAAAACAGCAAAAGAATTACATAACAAATAGCCAATTGTATAAACATATCCCATGCATGACAAGAATAAGATCGATAAAATACCTAAAAATAAACCAAATAAGAAAGGTCTAAGACTTCTATGGCAAAAACTATGCATCTTTAATGACAGACAAGCAAAGAAGATTCAATTAATGGTAAAATAAGCCATAACTGTAAATTAAGAAAATTCAAAATTATATTAGTGGAAATTCTTGACTAATTAAAATATTAAGTTAACTTCATCCCATTCTAAATCTAGGTTGTTTTTTTTTTAACACATATAAATTGGCAGAATGACTCTCAAAATTAAATCTAAAAGTAATTTGAAAAAAAATAAATAAGTAATTTAAAATAAAATAAAACCGAATTTCTATCATATTTCATACAAATTAAAAATATGTTATTTAAAATATGATGATTACATAAGAATAGATAGTGACCAAATAAGAAACACAACAGCATAGACACTGATGTATGAGTGGGAATTTGGTATATGATAAGGGTATTATTTCAAGCTAGATGTGAAAGACTGTACAATGAATGACATTGGATTAATTGAATATTTAATTAAGAAAACAAATAACCACTTCAAACTTCATCTCATGTTTCTCTCAGTTACAAATTCTAAATGTTTAAAAATGAAAGGTAAAAAAAACACAAAAGAATAAATGTTTTAGAAAATTTGGAGTAGAAGATACGTATAACCTTGGATTGAAGGATGCCTTTTTAAGTATAATAGACACAACTCTCCCCCCCCCAAAAAAAAAGCAAAACACATAAAGAAAAATGTTGATAAATTTGAGGACATCAACTAGAAATTCTGATAAATAAATAAATAAATAAATAAATAAATAAATAAATAAATAGAAACAAACCAATAGCAGAGAAAAAGTAGGAATGACACTTTACTCGGCCTTGTTGCTATTTCTCCCACTGAGTGTACTTTAGCCATGTCATCTGGACTACCTGTCCTCCAGTTCTAGAACTTCATTCCCTTAGATTTTTGCCTAGTTACTTTTCTTATTTCAATCTTTTCTCTGTTCTAATTCACCTCCACAGGAACATGTTCTCTGATTATTCTACCTGAAATATGTCTGTTCTTTTTTAAAAAAAAAAATTTTCTCATCCAATTTTCTTTTTCTGACTAGAACTGAGCTCTACTTGAATTATTATATAATTATTTATTTCTTGATATCTTTCATATTAGAATGCTAGGTTCATTAAAGTATGGATATTACGTTGCTCTCCATGTTTCCTACAATCCTAGAATTCCTGGCACATAGTAAGCATTTGAATTTTTACTGAACAGAAAGGAAATAACTAAAATATAATGAGATATGAGAATGCCTAACAAAATAGCATGTATAATTTTGTGCTTACTAAATAATATTTCCTTCTCTTTCATTCTTTGATGTTCAGAAAGTTTCAATCTAGTTGGTGAATAAGGTTAATATACAAATAATCAAAAGTACATTACTTCTTAATATCAAGTTATGTTTATTTCTTTGTTTCTATTTAATATAATGTTGCAATAACCAAAATTATAAAGAGATGTTCATGCACCTGCTTTGTATTCCTTGATCATGAGAAATAAAATCAGTTTATTAAGAGTAAAAGCCAGAAAAATTGAACTTTTCCTAACTTTGTAATTTACATAAGAAATTTTATTGTTTTTTGGTTAACTTTAAGTTTATGATATATCTCAATAGAAAAAAATATGTAAACCTTGAGAATGAGAAATAAACTCTATTCTTAAGTTATACATGTCATTAGTAAGTACGATACAATCACCCATGTTCTAGGCAAGAAACTTAAAAGAATAACTGTTCACAAATGAATCTATATTTCTCTTACTAATTAATACACACCATGCTGTGAGTAACTGGTGATAATATACTAATAAGAAAAATCAATATGTTTACACTGAGAGTCAAAGTAGTTGGTAGTGTAGAACAGAAAGTGATGTATCATTCATTGATCCTTTAGCAATTCTCTAACCATAAAGAAGAAAAGAGAAAGCTAATTACTTTAGCAGGTATCTGAAAATGATAAGATTAAAACAAGCTAATTATACGTTCTTGAATAATGACTTACTTTGATGAAAGTAAGTTGAGGAAAGTCATACTGTGATTCAGTCAAAAAGTATTAGATTTTACTAATTACAACATAATCCTGATCCATTTAACTGTCCCTACCTATTTTAAAGAAGCTTACATAGAAAGAGCAAACATTATCAAACAGAAATATATAGCACATTTTCTCATGCTATGCAATATCAGCTGCAACTCCAAAGGTGTTTGTATATGGAACAATGAAATTTAAAATTTACTATGTAAAAGAGCAAAAAAAAAAAAGTTTACTTTCTTTTTCTAATAGTAATAGTTTAACAGAAAAGTAGTTTTGCAATATGTTTACTTACTTTGGACAATGTTAGAGGAATAAAACTACACAGCCGATTGTCTTGAAGATTCATTAAATACTGCTTCAGATTAAGTTTTATATACATAACACCCAATCTGGAAATATTTAGTTTTTATCATAACACATTTTAATTTGCATTTTTCTCATATGAGTATTTTTAAATTCATACTGAAAGCCATATAGCTATAGCATTTGACCCCATGTTTGTTTGTTTGAAAGCCTTTGTTTTTCCAATATTAATTGACTATATATTTTCTTCCATCAAAACTCAACATAATGAATAGATCAATTTAAGTCCATCTCCATTCTTCTCATGTGAAACATTCAATAATAATAATACCTTATATTCAGGGTCATTAAATGGGTCAGTCAATCTAAGTATTGCATCTGGCACACAGCAGGTGATAGTAAATTGTGCTGTTTGGTGTAATTGATAGAATTATTAACTTTTAAAGTTACATACCATCTCTCCTTCCTAAGAACAGTCAGGATCCTTCTCCTGATCAGAGAATGTGCCATGAAAACAGAAGGCTTCCTGCCACATTCACCAGGAGTCTCACTTAAGGTTCTTCACAGGTTCTCAAGTTCTTTATAGCTGAGTAAATACCTGGATGTATAACAAGAACAGGGAATGAGATAAGGGCAACATACAAATCTTCTCCTGTATGGTTGGATAGAAAATACATTATCAAGTCAAATAAAATGAAAGGAAAAAACACAGTCCTGTAAGAAATTTCCACAGCACAACAAAGGAAAGTTGCTGAAAAAAATTATATTATTTACTAATCATACTAGATCAGAACTCATAACTTTCCTTAAAGAAAAGAAAGGGTTAAAAACAAACAGAGCAAATAGTGAGATTAAAAAAAAAACAGAAAGCAAAAACTTAAACCTCACACATCTTAGAATGGCTATCATCGACAGAATAAATAATAAGTGTTGGAGAGGTTGTGGGGAGAAAGGAACACTAGTATGCTGCTGATGGGAAGGCAAACTGGTACAGCTGCTATGGAAAACAGTATGGAGGTTCCTCAAAAAACTAAGAATTGAATTACCATACGACCCAGCAATCCCTCTTTGGGGTATTTACCAAAAACAACCTGAAAATATTTATTCACAAAGATTTATGTCTCCCCTATGTTCATAGCACCATTATTTACAATGGCCAGGGCATAGAAGCAACTGAAGTGTCCTACAATAGATGACTGGATAAAGAAGCTGTGGTACATATATACAATGAAATATTACTCAGCCATAATAAAAGATGAAATATTGCCATTTGCAATAACGTGGATGGATCTTGAGATTATGATGCTAAGCTAAATAAGTCAGACAGAAAAAGTTGAGAACCATCATTTATTTCACTCATATCGAGATATAAAACTGAAAGCAACAAACGAACAGGACAAACAAGCAGAGACTCATAGACATGGACAGTAAATTAGTAGTTACTAGAGGGAAGGCAGGAGCAGGGACGTAGATAGGTATAAAATGGGTGAAAGATTTGTGACGGAAGGAAATTTAACTTTGGGTCGTGAGCACACAATGCAGTACACTGATGACATTATATTGAATTGTACACTTGAAACTTATTTGATTTTATTAACTAATATCACCTCAATAATTTTTTAAAGCAAATTTACAAAATATGAAAATAAAAACTAAATGAACAAACAAAAAACTAAACAGTAATAACAGCCTCAGGGGGAAAATAACCAGTTCAGATAAAGAAATAACGAAGGGGGAAAATAAAGATTAAGTCCTATATAAAGACACACATTTATAAAGCAAACTTGATAGTGCAGAAAACCATGAATACATAGCTTATACTTGAGAGATGCTAGCATTCAAATAACCCAAGGTAAAGACGTGGATATAAAAATTATGAGAAAAAAAATAGATTCGGATGACAGAAAATAAAGAGCCCATCCAGGTGAAATATTATTTCTGATTAAACAAATAAGCATAAACAGAAGAACAATAATATCTATAACATAAAATATTCCTGAGCTGAAAAGTATTCAAAGAAATAGGCCCCATTAACTTTGGCAATAAAAGTAATTCATGTCTTTAAACTACTAAGAAAGTATGGGATTCTAACAAGAGAAAAAATATCCATGAAAAAAATAAAATAAAATAAAATAAAATAAAAAGCACCAAAAAAGAACAAAAACAAACTTCTTATTTCTATGAAAACCCAACTCTACAAAAACAAAATCAAAAGTTTCATAATCCAAGGTTTATAAGTCTAAATGTCTTAAAATGTTCTCAGGTTCAGGGCATATGGTGACATGAACCTTACTACCACCTGAGTTACTCTTTCTTGCTCTCTTTGCAACCAACCTTTACCTGCTTTAATTTTCTGGTGATTTTAAATTTTTTTTACTAATTCATACAGTATCACATTTAGCTAGTTACCATTAATATAAAATTTATGTAATCGAAATTAAATGTTCTTGGCCAAAACAGATATTTATATAATAAATTTAAGGTATTTTAATCTAAGCTATGACATTTTTTAAAAGCCTGTGCAATGGTTCACCTTTACTATTTAGCAAGACAATTTGAGCTTCATATTATCCACAGTATAACTGATTGTATTATCAAAGTTCCCATTAGCTATTACATGGTGTTAACTTAAGGAAGGTTCCAGGGGGAAAGTAACCTATGTATCTAAATTGTGAGTTCTTACCAAAATAACCTGCCAGGAGTTCAACTTGCATAAGAATAAAATAAATCTCTTGGCAAAAAAAAAAAAAAGGGAGGGGGGTGGTTTGTCACTAATGAGTGCAACCTGGAACACAAGTTATTTCTCCCAAACAAGAGGTGAAATAAAAGTAGCCCCAGTTTTATATAGAGAATGTTCCACTGCTCATGACATTCAACAAGCACTTCAGTACTCTGATAAAGTGGTACTAGAGACATCAAGATAAGTAGCATCATTGCTTGTTCTCTGGGAGTCTATATTTCAATGGTGATGACAGACAACTGACAGAAAATTAAAGTGTTGGTTGGACAGTGTGTTACAATAGAGTATGTTACAATAGGTTATTATGGGACCCAGTAGGCATGGCATCCAACCTAAGAGTCCCTGAGGGTAACAGAGATCATGGAAGCTGGCTTACCTGTGCTCTGCCTGTGAATTGCATGCTGTTCATTTTTGTATGTTAAGGTATACAAACTGGGTCAGATGATCCAACTTTGGAGCAGAAATTATACACACACACACACACACACACACACACACACACACGTATGTATGCATATATATGTTATCTCATTTGTTTTCCTGGTCTGTTATTAATTTATTTGTACATTAATTGTCTTTAAAAAAAACATTTATTGAGGTATGATTGAGATACAAAAAACTGTACATATTAATAAATACAACTTGATGAATGTAGAGGTAAGTATACACACCCATTAAAGCATCACATAATCTATGCCATAAACATAGCCATCACCTCAGAGTTTCCTTCTGTCATTATTATTATCATCATCATCATCATTATCAGCTTTGGGTGAAAGTTGAATATGGGGTCTACATAGTAACATAGAGAATGCATTTCTGTATAATACATGTTATTTTTCTCATTTACTCTTTGTATTAATTTTAAAAACACAAATTCAACTGAAAGGTATGTTATATTTTAAGTACATCTGGGAATGAGACAGGGAATAAACAGTACAGTTGACTCCTGAACAGCAAAGGGGTTAGCGGCACCGACCTCCACACAGTCAAAAATCTATGTATAACTGTTGACTCAAAAAAAAACCTGGCCACAGTCATCCCTTGGTATTCATGGGAGATTGGTTCTCCTGCCCGTTTCCGATTTTCATTCCATGGGTCTCATACAGACACTGTCTTGGTCTGCCAGTGCATTCCTGAGTGATTCTGAGGCATGTGGCCACAGTGCACATCTTGAAAAATGATGCTACAAACAGCAGCAGCAACCCTTTGAGAGAGCTTTTATTTTTCACATTTAATACATCTGGCAGTAGGTTCAGAGGGGAAAGGTTTATACCAATTAAATAATGGAATCCTGAGTGCAAAACAGGATAATCATAGTCCACATGAGCAAAATGACATTCAGCATGTAGAACTGACATTTAGATCTTATATTTTATATGGATTATTCTTTGATGAAACACTTGTTTATATCTTTCAAAATAATTTACGAAATTGTTTTTAGTACAGAATAACATTCAGTATTGTAGTTTTTTTGTGTCACTTACTTTTAGCTTTATTTCCACCCTTCATGATGGATGGTATTGTCACCATGGGACAGCTAATCTACACGTAATGAATATATATGTACACACACACATATACACATGTATATACATATATATACACATATGTATACATATATATGTATATATAAAATCATAACTGAACTGATCGATATCACTAGATTGTGAGTGTTTTAAAACTTACTGCCACAATATAGCACAGATGACTTTCTTCATCTGCTTTCTTATTTGGCTTCCATAACAATCAGTTTTTCTGCAGACAGAAATGTCTTTTAGTTTGCATAATTCTGTACTGCAATATTGCACTATATTCAAATATATGAAACTTTTGTTTAAGATGAATAGGTGATAAAATGTTTTACAAGGTTTATTTTTTTCCATTGCTGCCATAATGCTTTGTTACAAAATAAACAATAAAAAACATCATCATTAACACTGAGAAAGGCACCATAAGGTTAACACATTTGCTCTTACTGTGATATACTATACACGACTTGACACTGCAACAGTAAAAAGCAAATGAAAACTAAAATAATGAACTTTTTTCCACTCTCATTGAGAACCAAAAAAAATAAAACATAAACTTGCATAATACCTTTGCTAAAATTGCTTACTTTGTTCTGAAATTAATCTTCCAGAGTAGCTTTGAAGATGACTAAGAAAGATAAGGTTGAATATATAAACTTCCATTATAATCTTTATGAATATTTCTATAAAGCTTTTTTATAAAAAACCAAAAGATTTAGAAATATCTATTCACATTTTCAGGTCTAGAGTTCTATTTTTTCATGGTATGTATAATTATTAATTTTCAGAAATCTGACCTTTTGTCCACAAGGTGCTATAGAACAACAAAAGTCAAATATAAATATGGCAATAAATAATTCTGATATAATAAAGATGATTCAGGTAAAAAGCTCCTAAAAACCAATGGGTGACTGACTAGACAATGACTGCTGGAGCTTAGTGAATTAATACCTTCGGGCCATTAATTCTCTTGTGGGACAGCTGTGAGGCTCACATTTTACACATTGTCAGAGTTCCCACAGGATTCGACTCCAGGTACCTTCAGTATTAACTTTTTAGACAACACATACTTTATTTGTTCTCACATCTTCTCTGTTCAGTTTCCCCACTTCCCTACCGGTTCTCTCCTAAACCTCATCTTGTGTCTGCTCCTAGAAAACACAAACTAAGGCAAAGGATGAGAAGTACAGATGTTGAAAGGATAAAGAAGGTTTGAAAGCCATATTCCTGTGCGAAAGGTGTACAATTGAAAACAGAAAAGGATTCAAAACAATTCAAGTAATTCAGTATAACTGGAAATGAAGAAGTGGTTTGTGGTAAGATAAGAAGCTAGAGAATTTGGGTAGAGATTCAGTATATATAGAAAAGTAGAGTTGAAAAAAATGAATAAAACATGGTCATAGTTTTCTAAGACTTTACAATTTGTGTGTGTGTGTGTGTGTGTGTGTTGGGGGCAGAGGAAATATAAATTCTAATGGAAAGTGAAAAATTTCAATATGAAAAGAGTAAAATTAAATTATAGCTATTTATTATACAGAATGACGAGCTGAAATTTTGTCTGAGCTATTGAAGATGGTTTAAACTGTAAAAAAGGCAAAAAGTGAGGCACATTTGTTTTTGTTTTTGTTTTGTTTTTGTTTTTTTTTTGGTAGGGCAACACCTGCCTACCCTTGAATCAAGAACTCTGAGCTGTGAACTGACTCAAGCATATAAAAGTGGGAAAAGTGAATCTTTAATATGGCATCTGAAGCCTTCTGTTTGCCAAAACAAGAAGGTGTATTATTTTATTTTGGTGTTTACATAAAGCAAATGAGACCTTAGTACTTTGCCTGTCAAATTTATTCCTGGGAACCCCATTATTCATTGGCCGTAACCTGGGATCTCAATGTTAATTCATTCCCAGAGATGTGATTTTTTTGCGTATTTCTAAATTTTATTTTATACCGAAGAGTTGGGTTTCCCTTCCCTTGTCTGTGAGCTGGACTAAGGCTTGGGAGGTGGCGCACAGTTGAGCCATGATTTTTAAGTCTGCCCTGCTGTCACTACCTACTCAGTCTATGACAACAAGTTTCCCTTAAGGTTGAGGAAACCATATCAGCTCCAATTATCAGATAAATTCCCTCTGGCATGAAAGAACAGCAAGAAACTATTCAAGAAGTATCTTCTTCAATCTGTGTCTCACTTGGAATTTACTTCTATCTAATAGCCTGATAATTGACGGGGCGGGGGAGGGGGGACACCTTTGAACAGTTGGTTAGCCTTAGAGCTTATATTTTGGAGCCTATACAGACTAGAAAGGAAGAAATATTTTAAATGACCATAAATGGAAGATTAAGCATAAGACTTATTGCAAACAACGTCTACTTAGAAAAAACGTATGTCTAAAAGACTCAGAGGTAAGAGAGCATGGCATATTCCGGAAAGTGCAAAAACATACATTGGCTAGAGTGGAGGGTGTAGACAGATATTATTAAAATCATTAATACATACTTTTGTACATACAACACAGTGTTCAAAAAATAATATGTGGACTAGAGAAGAAGACAAATATGAAGTTCCTGAAGATAGCCTTTCTATCTTTAGTGTTCTTTTTGTGAATTAATGCCATGTCTTCAGAAAAACTCTGTATGATAGACAGATATTACCTATAAAAACACAGAAGACACTTTAATATATGAACAGTCACTCAAAATCAACACTGCACATTTATCAAATTACCCTTTATACACACACACACAAATGCAGAGTTCTGAAGGAGTGAGACACACAGCAGATAGTCTGATTGGGAGAAGAGAAAGGCAGACATTAAAAATGTTCTAGTGAGTGAACCATACATATTCCAAAGAAGGTTAGTGGGAATGAGGTGTTGCCTAAGTAGGCAGCAGTGAGCTCAAAGTGTCTAGAAATTTGTGTGAAAAATGAAATAAGATAAAAATAATTGTGTTTTTCTTGTTGGATTTGAGACTGATTGTGAATAGTCCCCAAAATATGTATGTTTGTTTTGGTAGTTTATTTTTCTACAGCTCTTGGGACAAAAGTCATCTATAGTGTCATGTACAAACAAAGAGAGAATTTGCACAAATTTAGGAAAAACAATTTTTTGACTGTGACTTTCTAACAATCTGTAATTTTGTTACATATAGTTAATTTTTTTCAAATGCTCTTATAAATATTTTTAATGTCTTAATTAAGAAATACACAAACCCATAAATATGAACTTCAAATTAAGAATACTATAACTTTCTGGCCCTATATTCATCATTTCCTCCCAAATGACATAGTGATTAATCAATGCATGCTCATCACTTTTATTAACTCACTTCAGACTGGCTTTCAGAGAAAGATTTTAGTTCTAAGTAGTAATTGTTTTTCACTTTAAAAACCACACAGCAATCCTTGATAAATTAAATTAAAATCTTTTTCAGGTCCCATATTATCTGTATTAAATGCGAACAGAATTAGCCACAGTGTTAATGTTCCTGTTTCTTTGTGATAGGCGGCAATGTTCCCATATAGGAGATGCTTCCTCCTTCCTATGACATGGCCTTGGTCTCAAACCGATAATGTTTTTGCAACGTATATGATTAGCATGAGAAATGTTGCACCTATAACAAACAGACTCCCCAAATATGTTGCAAACACAGTAGTAATTTTTTTTCTCACGTAACAATTCAATGGGAGTGTTCAGGAAACGCATGCAGCTTTCCTATATACATGATTCATGAACCTATGTTTCCAACACCCTCAGAAAATTATTATAGGCACAGGGAGATAATCAAGGAAATTACCCCTGGCAAGAAAGATACCTTACAGAGCCTGTCCAGAAGCATTTTGTTATTGGTAACATACAGTGACTTCTTTGGGTCTCACAATTTCCCCTTTCCCGAACAAGAGTTTTAATTTTATTTTGCTGTCCTCAGTTGACATCTGTACATTGAGTATTTGAAAGCATAGTGGGGCATGGGATATAAAGATGGGAGCAGAAAACACATCTTTTATACCAGCTCAATGGGATCCATATTGGACTTGATGGGGAAAACTGTGATGCCTGACACTGAACTGGAGTCAGAGACTCATTACAATTTTAGACTTTGGAGAGAGGATGAGTATTTTCTATCTATGGAAAGTATTTTTGCACAGATATTTGTGATAAACTGTGGCAGAGATTGTGAAATCCCTACTAAGATCAGAATCTCTTTCTTCTTCCTGGATACACAGCTAGATGACAGCTTTCAGTCCCCCTGTATTAAGTGTAGCCATGATGTTGCCAGTGAAATAGAAATGGAAGAAATGTATGTCTATTTTGGCCAAAGTTCTGGTCAGTAGAAGACGACCAGATGAAAGGAACCTAGATTCCTAAAAAATTACGTACAAGAAATATTTCTACCTATTAGCTACACCAATTTCAACTAATTGACTAAAATAATAATAATAATAAAGTCTCATTGTATTAAACAATTCAGATTTCATCACTTATAAATGCTAGCTTACCTAAATTAACATATACCAATAACAGACATGGAAACAAGGCTCTAAGACAATGCAAAAGGAATTGTCAGTAATATGAGTTAGGAATCAGGCTAAGAATTAGGGTCCAAGTTGAATAGAAAGAAAAGAAAAAACAAATCTCTATATTTCCATTTTACATTCCTGGAGTGAGTTCCATTAAGTTGTATAACAATATCTTGAACATGGCCACTGACATCGATTAACTGTAGTCTCTCCCTGCCTCACATTCATATTAGCTATAGTATGTGACATGCTCCCCCAACCCAATATCACAGCCTTAATAAATATTTTCTCTGCCTGAAATGAAATATTCTTAATTTTCTCAATCACTACTCAAATTTTAGGTCCTAACTTGATGTCCCCTCAAAACCAGGAATATAGTAATAAGAACCAGGTTACTGGACTAGAGCAGACCCCTCTTCTATGATATCACAGCACCTGCTTTATATTCTCTTATTTAGAAAGTATTTACTAACTCTCCTATATACTAGGCATAGGGTTTGGGGTTGGGGATACTTGGGGATATGATGTAATAGATATAGTGTACACTTCCTATAGTCAATGAGGATGGTAAGGGAGTGGTAAGAGTCATACTAAGTATGTTAATTTTAGACAGACATTTTGATCTGAAGGAAAGGTTGGTGAGAACTTATAAATTAAATTGATGTTTAAGAGGATATATTAATGGGGATGAGATTAGGGTAAAGAGGAATATTTAAGAATCATGGTACAGTGTGCAGAGTTTATCTCGTGGCACATCTATTTTGCTGGCCCAGCACCTGTGTCCTTGAGCTGTTTATAATAAAATACATGAGATACAATATATTTTACCTGACACCAATTTATTTTGCTTTAAGAGGGGTGAGAGGGTAGGGAGGAACACAGAGTTCATAACAGTCATAGCAGAGGCTTCAAAATCACCAGGAACTGGGGGTGCCTACAGTGCCGAGGCAAAAGAATTGCTTGGGCAAACCACCTCATGACAGAGAATTAGCAAGCTGTGAGTCTCTCTGGAGTTTCTGATTTCTGGTCTTGTATCACTCAGAGATATGTGAAGAAACTCCATCTCCAGTGCAATTGCATATTATTAATAGCAGTTACTCGTTGCTCAATAAATTATTTGGCAATGTGGTACAGGTCCTTGCTTCTGTACTAACTATTCTCAGTCAGATTTTCATTTATCTTTGATCCTGAATCTTATTTGTAGATTCCTTGATTTCATACTGTACTGAGGGTTAGCTCAAGGGTCAAATCGTCAGGCTTCCCTGAAGCTAAAGGAATGCCCTCAAAACCAGTTGTTAGTACCTGACATCTACTCTAGCAAAGGAAGCATGCACACAACACAGGAAGACTTTGGTGTTGGCAGAAGATGTAGGAAGAGGACAGGTTACGTAATTCTAGAGATCAGAATGAATTCCGAGATCCCAGAGGGCAAAGAGCAACAAGAAAAGTGGCACAAGAGGAGACTAAGGAGACAAACGTGTTTACAACCACAAAAGTCTTCTTCACCTATGTTAAGGAATTCTGTCTATGAAAAATGAAAAGTCACTGAAGGGCTTTAATGCATGTGAAGTTTAATGATAAGATTTGATTTTGAAAATGTAAGAACAGCCACAACATAGGTGCTTCTACAAAGGGGATAATGCCAGGCTATGGGGACAATCTAAGGAAATATTATCGTTAGGCAAGACTAAGGTGATGAATGTGGTGACAGAGAGACACATATAAATTTAGGAGATATTTAAATGGTAAAACTGACAGGACTGGCTGAGAGAGTAGATATGGTAATGGAAGAAGTATGTGGTAGGAGTTAGCTCCAACTGGATGTTTTGTGTTATCATCCAATGTTTTAGGGAGCACCAGAAAGCCAGTGTTGGAATGCAAATCACATGTTTTTGTCTTGGACAAATTTGAAATGAAAAATTCAAGTAGAAATATCCCTTAGCAAGAAGACATACATTTCTGAAGCTCAGAGATCTGTGGGATGGGGCTCTGCCTTTGGAAGCCAAGAACCTATAGATAGTGACAGAAGCCATGGGCGTGGATGATCTTGCCTAGAGAGGGTCTAGAAGAGGAAAATATGGAATAGAATCAAGTCCTGCAGATCTCTACTGTATACTAGTAAAGTGGCAAAGAACAATTTTTTAAAGAAATCTGTATTATAGTGGCCATAGAGAATGAGGAAAACCTGAAGAGTATGGTATTGAAGTAATAAAAAGAAGAGTGTTTTACCAAAAAAAAAAAAAAAAAAAAAGTTGAAGCCTGAGTGATGTACATTGGATTTAGAGTTATGGAAGTGATTGGTGGCCTTAGCGAGAACTGATTCAATGATGTGACATGATAGCAGCCAGTTTCGTTTATAGGCTGAGTGAGTGAAAGTGGCAGTGAGTATAGCCAACTCTTCAGAGTAGTTTGGCCACAAAAGGGGGAAAAAAAAAAAACAGCAAGCTAGAAGAATAATAGGGGACAAATTAATTATATTAAAACATAAAAATAAAATTGATAATGTGAAGTTCCTGAATGGGTAGGAGAAACTAAAAAACTATTAACATTCATTGAAAAACTAAGTTTTTATTTGATTACAGACAATTCTGAATGGCCCTAGGAGCCTATTTCCTTCTCCTTTTGGTTTCTTAGCAAAGAGTTGGCTCAGTTGCGCTAAGCCAGTCCAAAGAAACAAAAGCTTGGGCTGATTACATTGTTCCTGGCAGGTAAGCGATGGGCCCTGAGTATGCACAACCCTTAAGTCGTTTCGAGTATGAAGACCCCTTGATGATATATTTCTTTTACTCAAGTGTCCCTAACCTCTTAGGCTAACTTATAAATATGTAAAGCAGTGGGATGGGTTGAGGGTGGGGGGATGTTCCTTCTTAGAGGTCTTCTCCCTATATCACATGTGCCATCTCCAGCTTGCTGGCTAAGGCAAGCCTCCTCTGCTTGAACCCAGGCCATGACACATATAGCGTGGCCTGTGATGGAAATTAACAGGACTGCATGTGTGCTACTTCTCTGCTTGTAAGCTCTTCCTTCCCTCCCTAATAAATCCTGTTGTACTTTTGCACTCAAGTTGAATATTTGTGACTCCCTGCCTTATGGATTAGTAACAGTTGCTCTACATTCTATTATATTTTAATAGACACCCATAGGACATCTCAAGAACCACACACAAGACTAAATCTCACAGTGTCATCAGATCTTTCTGAGAAATGAAAAAAATAATTCTTCCATTTTTTACCAATGAACATCAAAAACCTCAATCAAGCAAAGTCTGCCTCATCTCTTGCTGCATACCAATTTCCCATAGAAAAAAGAAAAAACTCCAAGATATACTAAAGCTGGTTAACCACAATCACAACACTATGTCTTCACAAAGTTGGCATGTAAAGTAAAGCTGTTGTCTACTTTAAATTTTTCTTTCTTCTGGGTTAGCAAAACTATTTCAGTTCTTTCTAGTTCTAACAGTCTACTCTTCTGGTTATGAATAACAAACATATACAAGAGATTGTTCAAGATTCATTAAAATTTAGGAAAAAAAAAAACATTTTTGGACCTTTCCTTTCTTTTACCAGAAGCTCCATAATCAGGGGCTATAATGTGTGTTTGGAGTGATGTATAATGTCACTTAGTGCCAGAGCAATACTTGTAGCCACTGTATGTTTCCACAGTCATAGGCATTGAGTAGGTAACATAAATTTCCTTAATATGTCCAAAATATTCAAATATCAGCAGTGAAATATGTCCCTTTTGATCACATGCCAAGTACATATTTGGGGATTTGTTATGAAAGCTGTTAATTGGTATATGATCAGACAGAAATTGTTTTAAAAATAATCTCTGACATTTCTAACATATATCATCATGTCACATTCAGCTCTATCATCGTAGTTTATGAGAACATAAACATGACACAATTTGTCAATAAAATGCAATATAGTAGAGTACCATACTATAAGCCATAAGATTGAAGAACGAAATCAACAACTTCAGATTTGAAACTGATGGCCAACTGCCATAAGAAACTAACCTGAATTAAATGCAAACATACTTTACTAAATATTTTAATTCCTTCAGTAGACAAATAGAAAGCTTTTCCCTCTCCCAAAATTAAAGACATTCATTCACATATATCTTACTAATAAAAAGTTTTATAAACTATACATGGAGAACAAAGTGTCTACAGAAAGAATTAAAATGTTTCATGCCAGATACCTGACAGAAAATACATTTCTCGTAGAAGTTCTGATTTTATTTAATTTTATAGGTATGCTCATGGAGATGGAAGGAGGTCAACTTATTACATAGAATTATGGAAAGCATTATTTCAATCCTTTCATAGTAGAATGCAAAACGCTGTATGTTTTATCTATTTGTTTGGCTTTAATGGATATATTATTCTTTCTTTCTCTTTCTGGCTTACATGAAGAGCTAACCCCAAATGGTGTAAAGAATTCGAGATCATGAATACACCAGATGTTTGATGCAATATGTAAAACCTGTCACATGAAGAGAAAAGTTGTTTTTAAAGGAATACTTGAGTATATAACTCCTATTCATCTGCTTTTTTTCAGACTATACACAGACTTTTATATAAATTATAAAAGGTGGTTCCTCAGATGAAAGCTGTTTGTAATTTGTAGAGACCATTTTCTTGTCAACTTGGTAGTCTTTCTCATAGCTGTTTCATTATTAGGCAAACCAATTAAGTGTGCTCAGAGTAAGCTACATATGCTAAGTACACAATTTGTATAAAATTCTAATCTGTTCATTATCTTTATACCAGAGATTTTTTTTTCCCTTGACTTATAGTACTGGGTTCATTTTTTTAATAAGAATTTTGTGTTAAAAATGGCATGCTGAAATGCTTGACATGAGAATTCTCAAACTGTCTTAACTAGATTTTGGCATTTAATAAGCTGTAAACTGCTGAAGCTATTTGCAGATGAAGTCTCATTTTTGTCCATCAGCAGGGGGCTGGAAGCATAATTAATTGAGTGAAAGTTAAAAGACGGACAGCACGGTTACATTTATGCAAATATTGCAGCAGAACATCTAACGGAAGAGAAAAATAGCTTGCGACCAATTGGTTTGGTTTTGGACCAAAATCCACAGGGTCCATTTAAACATTGCAGATTGTGCATCTGACAATTAAGGCTTACAGTGTTTTTTAATACTTGCTGTGATGGTAGGAATAGTAGGCAAAAAGTCGAAGTCCAGAGAGACAATTCTATTTCTGCTCTCATTTTTTTTCCACCTCTCATGAATGTTAAAATATTCTTGTAAAAAATCAAAAATCAAATGATGCATGTGTGTGCAACCATATGCCAGGCTCTGCTGTTTGTTTCTTTTATTCATATCCCAGGCATATGTACACTTGCACACCAAAGGTTCCATTTAATTAAAGTTAGTTAAAAGCTTAGACCACAGAGATCAGGACAGCTGCTTGAGATATTAACCTGGATGCCGTCTGGGGATGGCATAAAGCCTTAGCTGATATACTATATCCTATTATATATTTTGGTGGGTTTTTTTCCCCAGTAGCTGTTTGCCTCAGAAGGCCACTGACTTTTCCTTAAATGGTTGGGAAACATTAGCTTCTCCAATGATCGCAGGAAATTTCAAATTGAAATTTTGCATATTCCTCATTTGTATGTTTTTCCTCCCGACTGTAAGGCTCTGCATGACTACCTCAGTGATTGATTTTTGACTGGTCCCTTTGTGTGTGTGTTTGATATGTTGGCTATTCAGCAAGACACTGCTCCCCACAGAGAGATTTCTTCAGTACTCTTTTGTTTTTTCTTCTCATACTTCTGTTTCTAGGGCAGGTCTACTTAAGGTTTTAACTCAAACTTACTTTTTTTTTTTTTTTTAATGCTATAGAAGTTAGATTTTGTTAGTAAAACAAAAGTGGGCTCTATATAATGTCATAGAAATCTGGGCATACCTCTCTTTGGAAAACTGAAAAAACACAACTTTTAGAAACTTTTGGAAATATCTTTAACTGTGATTAGAAATATTACTAATAATCTTTCTATTTGCAATTTTATGAAACAAAGTTTAATCCCAAAAATAAACAGAATACAATATTTTTGATGCCTGCCAAGAGATGGTGCAGATTTGAAAAACAAACCAAAACCAAAACAACAACAAAATGCCCATGGCCTGTCCTCAATGAATGTCCTGAAAATAATCTAAACTCGAAGGTGTATAAACATTAAAATATGAGAGGGTAGAAAACTAACAAAGTAAATTAATTCACATGGAGATTTAATTAAATTTCCCATATTATTTATATTTCATTAAATTCTATATCTATTATAAAATGTACTACTATATAATTGTTTCCTTCATTCAAGACATTAAGCCCATGGTGAAAATACATTTTATATATTGTTAAATTTTTTAAAAAACATAAGTTTAATATCAAATGTAGAACATGATTACATAATTTCCAGTAGTGTTAGTTTAGCCACTTTATATTGCTGAAAATTTTTCTCTATAAGTATATAGCTATTATACACATTGTTTTTGCAGTCCAAACACTGAAAATATTTTCAGTTTTATATTCTAAAGAGTGATATTAAACAATTTTTGATCAATAATCTCTTTCAGAAGTTAACATAATCTGTTGTAAATTTTAACATAGACACACAGCAACATCAAAAGTGCATTATATATATAAAATAGATTATATATAATACATAATATATATCAAATATATAACATATACAAATAATTGTATATAAAATAGATCCAATCCTGAAAAGTTTTTGCTTGCTTTATTTCATAAAGTGGAGAATTGTGAAATGTTTCTAAAGTAAATCATTTTAAGGTAAATATTTGTCCAAACAAAAAGAACCTTCCATTTATTCTAGTTATTATCACACTTTCGTATACATTTTGTAAATGATATTCTCTTAAAATGAAGCGCAAGATTTTGTTGTTATTGTTTTTATTGTTGTTGTTGTTGTTTATTCCAGGCTTTTGTTTAATAATTTTTTGGTTTGATAAATTAGAGCAGCACTAGATTTATTGAGACACTCCTGAATTTAACATCATTCCAACATGTTTAAGCTGCCTAATAATTTAGAATATCTTTTTTCATGTAATAGAATTTAAAAGAGAAATTAAAATAGCAAATAAAAATTATAAACTATAGAAGTTTGGAGGAAATTTATCTTAAAAATATAAAAGTAAACATTTGAAGAGAAAAATGTTATTTTATGTGCTACCTAGTTCCAATGACTATATTTCTTGCTATAGTAAAGTAATAAGTGTGGTGCCTCGTTTCTTGTTTTCAAATGTCAAAGAAAAAATTTAAAGTAAAAAAAAAAAGTTGCATAGTTTTAGAATCTGAGTAGTAAATATTCAGCATATATGTTACTCTTGATTAATAAATAGCAAAGTTTCAAGCCTTAGAAAAAGGAAAAAAAATCATCCAACATCTGTCTTTTAGTATATATCCCTCTGGGATAAGTACCAGTTAAGACTACTAAAAAAGAACGGCAATAAAACTTCTGCTGGTTGTGAGTTAGTCAAGCTTGTAATCTTTCTTTTCTTGGAAAGCTCATGAAAAAGAAACATGGTAAACACAAAACCACTTCTAACAAATTTGTTTGCCAAATTTACTCTATCAAGGTAGAGTATGAAATGTTATAGACATATGTTGTGATGGGATTAAATACTATACTTCTGGGAACAATTAGATTTCTGCTCGTATTTACTTTGAAAATTGAGTGTTTCCAGAAGTAAATCTGAATAAAAAAGATAAATACTAAGAATTTTTTCTTGTTTTTCTACTTATATTATTAAACCATCTCTAATTAATTGGGCCAAACTAATTGACATCAATAGGAGATGGGGTACATGGGTCATATAAAATATGTATATATATGGGTTTTTAAAGTTGCTTTTCCAGAGAGATAAAGACATAATAATTCATTTTATAATTTTAATAATATCTTACATAAAGAAAAAAATATCTATACTTAAGAAAGAAAATAAATCCTTTTTATTGAAATATGTGAGTCAATGTCTATAAAAATTTAGTATTCCTTCCTTCTGGTAGAAATATGTGTAATGCAACAAGAGAAGAGCAAACACTTTTACATATTGGTCAGGTTTTTTTTTTTTTTTTTTTTTTACTATAGAACAATATCTAGGTCTCAAATAAATAAAAATAACGATGACAAGATAAAATTCTTATGTATTTAAAAGGCATCAAACACAATATTTTACATTTATTTTTCCATTTAATACTAATTTTAAAATGAGAAAACTGGCCCATAAAGAGGTTAAATGATTAGGTTTAAAGTAATATATCTAAGAGGGGAAGAGGCAGCATTTGAACTCAGATCTGTTGGACCTCAAAGTTCAAGCTCTAAAATATATTAAGAGCCATCAAGGCCATGCTTCCAATGGAAAATTAAATACTCATTTTGTTGATGTGGGCAGTGTCCTATGTTTTAGATATTTTTAAGACTTTCTGATTTCTTTTTCTTGAATGAATGAATGAATGAATGATTCATATTTGCTTTTCTTAGAGGTTATGACATTTTAGGGAAAGTATAGTGCCTGAATGTATTGATTAGGTTCTCTCAACATATAAGCATGTTTCACTGTTCTAGGTGCTTAATTAGTGTGAGGCAGGCAGACAGAAATGCGAATGTATGCCCTCACTGAGTTTGTACTCTAGTGAAAGAAGGCAGAAGGTGTTATTCAAATCTATGCATGCAAAGAAACAGAAACCTAAATGCAAAGTGGTAGACACTCCAACCACAAGAAAACATACTAAGAGGTAGAACCTACAAACAGTAAGTCCCAGCTTCTTTGGAAACATATTAATTATTATATTATATAATTATATTCTTTATATCAATATGCTAGCCATGCACCCAAGGAACTGGCTGAAGACAGGAAGAACTCATGATATATAAATACTGGAATTTCAGATTATCAAGGAAATCAGAAATACAAAGAGATACAAAGCAAATGGATACAAATACTCAAAAAGAAAAAGAAAAAATATTTAAACAAGTAGTATAACTTGATTTATGATATAGTTACTACACTCTTATTCCATGAGAAAAAAACTGTCATCTGGATTTATCTCATGTGAAACTTAATTGGAAAAGATATCATAAGCAACAGTAATATTATATGACTATCAGAATTCTGGATCAAAATCTTATTGGATTTTTAATTTTAACTCTGTAGTATCACTGTATCCATACTGTGTGATATTAGCAAATTTACTATTGTAAGAATGAAGTGAGCTAAAACCATTCAGGATAAATATGAACTATACTAACTTAATTTTAATACTGTCAAATCTTATCAAAAAATTAAGTCCAGAGGAAAAAATCAAGTATTTTCTCATAAACAAATATAATAAATACTTAAATGACTGCCATGTACAAAGAGGGTAATTTGTCCCAGGTTTGAAATTCCTATACATGTATACTGGTTACTCTTTGCACATATTATCAGAAAACAAAAATGCAAGCCAGGATGTCACTAATGCATCAAACCCAGCCTACATTTTTCTATTCAAAGTAAAAAAAATAATGGTGTCTGTTCTGTGATGAGTTCCTCAGTTTTCATTCTTTGCCTTACTGCCTAAGAAAATTCATCTCCAGAAGGTCCATTTCCAAATTATCTTCCAGTGAAGAAACTGTTCATTTGTGATATACTAACATCAGACTGATAGCAGGATGGTGAGCAAGTTGAAAAAATCATCATGTTCATACATTGGTATTTCTGGAAAGAATCTTAGATGAGGAAACTGAGACGCTTAAATGGCCCAGAGACTGAGATCTGGAGTTCAAACTCATCTCTCCATATTTCCAGGCCTATCATGAGATCTTGCATGAAGCAAAAGGAAGCAATATCCGTAGCTTAAGTCCGAGGAAGTCAGAAGTGATTCTGAGAATATATCCAGTAAATGAAAAGAAAAATGTATAGTAGAAATAGACAATAAACATGTTATTTTAACTGGATCAAGGTAACAGAATTTAGAGATACATAATTAAAGTGAGAGTATGTATGTGTATAATATTTATATGTGTAGGTATACATGCACATAGTGTCATACCACAGAATATTAAACATGCTTTTTGGAAATGTCTTTTAGTTTTAATGACTGCTTGCTAAACTGGGTTGCTTTCATTAACTGCATTGTGAAGAATGCATAGCAGAGAGCCTCCTAAACCCGGTCGTCATATAGGACATGCTGTAATTTCAGACCTGGTTCCTTTAGGCCATAAATTAAATGTGGTAGAATGATTCAAATCCCAGTGTTTAAGACTTTAACTCAGTAAGATTAGCTTTCTAGACTTACCAATTCTATACAGCTATAAAAGTTCTAAATTACTAAATAATTCAGTAGAATTTAAAGGCCTTAATAAAATAAAAGCAAATGCTTCATTCTAGTTTCTATGATTAGGGTGGTTTGCTTTTGAACAAAATAGAAAATTACACTCAGTCCATTCAGCCAATCTACTGTTGCTTTTAGAACAGCAGTTAAAGATTCAACATGAAAAGAGCAAGCACATCTGGTGCTAAGCTCTAATATCTGAGTGAGTATGTAGGAACTTATACCAGGGAAATATACTGTACATTTGTGGTAAGTGCAGTAGATCAAAGGCCACTGGTGTAAAAGGCTGAGCAGCAGGTATGTGATTAAGATGACTTCACATTCACTCCAAGGCTGTTTGTTTAGAAATCCCTCACCTACTTTCTACTTCTGTTGAATAATCTGGAGATCCACTAATAATTCCATGATACTATTATACTAGTTTCAATTTTCTAGCTGGCTTATTCTAGTTTAAATGCCCTCCATGGGCTTACATATGAATGATATTGTTCAGATTCCAAAAGGGGCTGAAATGGAAAGAGTCTCTCCCTCACAACACTTGTTGAATTGCCCCAAAGCAGCAAAAAGAATAAAATAAAGCAAAATAGGACATAACAGTATAATGAGTTTATATAAATCATTTAGGATTCCATCATCCGATAGAACTACTGATTAATACAATAGACATTTTAACAACTAACCTTGACTAAATGCTACTAGGTGCCTGACTTTGTGTTGTAGGCTTTATATAAATTATATTATGTGATTTTAATAACAATCTAAGGAGAATGTATTATTTTTATCAGTCTCATTTGTAGAAAATTGAAAATGATTTGTGTATAGTACATTACCAGGGTTATACATTTTATAAAAAGCACACCAAACTTATCTACTGCACTAATCTATGTTAAATTGTATTGATGCTCCACACAATTTTATATTTGCTTCTTTTCAATATGAGACATGAAATGGTGGACCTACAAATTGTTCTGAAATAAACATCCTGAAGAGATGGATGTAAAGAATCTAAAACAGTGTTGTCCAATAAAACTTTCTGCAAAAAAAAGTAAAATTTGGGACTGCCTAATATGGTAGCCACTTAGTCCAAGTGGTTACTGAGAAATAGAAATATTTCAAGTAAGACTAAGAAACTTATTTTTAAATTTTATTAAATTTTGATTAATTTTAATGTAAATAGCCACATGTATCATATCAGACAGCACTGATCTAGAGAAATAAAAATCTGTATGTACCTATTTTAATAAGTAAAATAATCATTGGAGAATTAAGAATAGTATACTGCCTCTGCAAACTTAAAAACAGAAAATTAAGTAAAAGAACTACACATGATTTATTGTAGTAAAATACTCTACTGACATTTCAAGACAGACATTATGGAAAAGTATTAATTTTGCATTAACCAACTAAATATTGTCATTTTTGACACTACCATTTTTATCCTGCTAAATATGCTCAAATTTTGTAAAACCTGAAGCACCCTCCTGCAAATGAAATAGTATCATTTTAAGTACTTTTTTAAAAAATGGGCTCCAATTTAAAATGTTTCATAATAAGGATTTAGGAATAAGTAAAGGCAATAATCCAAAGAAGGATAATACTTGTATGACATAGTTGGTAGACATGTTCATATAGGCAGTTTATGATGACAAATTTGGGCTTGAAAATAGTAACTTTAAAAGGGATAAAAGAAACTTGACAAGTTACACAGCTATCATTCCTATTGTTTGGTCTTGTAATTTTAGGCTGTCCAAACATTTTCTTCTCTATGTACTTCACTTAATGTTATTATTAGCTAAAATAATTTATTTCATATGTAGTATTATGTAACTCCATCCTTTTCATAGTCTATGTAGAAATGAGTCATGGAGGTATCATATAATAGTGTATCATAGAAAATAATAAAGTTACCTCTGTCATCTTTTTGCCCTAACAAATAACACAAGTTGTTTGTCTCAATTTAGGAACTCACTTGTTGCCTTACTTTTTGGTAGTTTAACTTGGTAGTTATATTTTATTTAGTTTCTAGGATTCATATTAGATATGACATGTCTAAAAAAATTGATTAATACAGTTTCTTTATGCATAGTTTTATTATCATTATTAGTTCAGATTTGAATACTAAAATTTTGAGTAATAGTAGTAAGAAAGAGGTAGGTCTCAATGGCAACATTTACTCTACCTCCAAGTGAACACGATTTATAGTGACTAGAAGAATATCATATATATTTTTCCAAATTTCTTCCTTTCTTTCAGAGTTATATAACTTGAGCCGAGGCTGCTGGACAGAAAATATCACTCACTCATAAACAAAACAATTGTAACAACCAAAAAAAAAAGGTTTAAAATCAATAGAGAAACACCTATTTTTGCTTTTTCCATGAATAAGAAAACTGTACTGAAATCATAGCTCCAAAAGTCAAGCAAGATTAAAACAATAAAACATCTAAAAACAAAGCAAAATCATCAAAATCGAAATCAAAGTGTTTGAAAAATATTAAAAATATTAAAAATATACTAGCTCCAATTGGGGTATTCTGACAACTTTCTTCCCATTTTCAGGAAAAGTTAGAATCAGGAAAAACTATAAACACCTAGAAGCCTGACTCTCAATGTAATTATAATGGAATATGAAATCTATGTAAACATTTTATGAACAATTTAAAACATAGAAGAAAAAATAGTAGTTATACTTTATTGATACTTATGCCAATACTATGTCTTCCAAATTCAAACTGGGCAAATGCCAACAAGACACAGGTGCACAAAACATGAACAGGTGAAAGAAATAAAATGTTATTATGGAGAAAATATTATTTTTGTTCATTATGCCTTTACTTTAGGACACATCTGTTATGTATTTACTAGAGGTATAGGTTTATATGAACAAGGTTTATTAAGTTATAATTCCAAATCTCAATATTTTTTTCTTCCCCATACCTATGTATTTTGCAATAAAGTTATGATGTCTGAGTTATGGCAATAAATATATTCCAATGAATGCCACTGAAAATTTTATTAGGTACCTGATTCAACTATGACATCACTCTAAGATTTTTAAGGTGACTATTTAGAACAGAAAACAATATATGGTTTTAAAATGTTATTGTTATTTTGGGTTTGAGTCTACTCACTAGTCATTCTGATTAATGGCTTTTCTTGGTTTTTATAAACCCCAAGGAAAGGCACTGTATGGACACCCTGGAGTCATGGCCATGTGGTGCATAGCAACTTCTAAAAGAAACCGGCAATGAGAGCTACATTTGAAAAGGTAAAACTCTATTTTACTTAATTTGTTTATTTAAAATTTATATCAGTTCTTACTCTCAAGTACCCAATGACTTTGTTTTGAAGGAAAAAAAAAAACACATACAATGGCAAAATTGATGAAAATGTACATAATTTATGTGGTAGAAATGAAAACGAGTTAGACTTTGAATGTCAGGTAAAGACATTTTTATTAAATTTGTCAACTCTGGGCTGCTTGACCTTAAGAAAGTCATTTAATTTCTCTCTTTAGAACTTTGGATAAGTTGATTTCTAAGAACCACTCTAGGTGTGACTATATATCTATGTATCTTTATCTACATTTATATTTATTCACACACACAAACATACATCCATATATACATATATAATTTTATAGTTATGACCCTAATACTAACACCAGACAAATAACACAAGAAAAGAAAATCACAGGCCAATATCCCTGATGAACACAGATGGCAGAATCCTCCATGAAATATTAGCAAGCTAAAATCAACAGTATACTAAAAGGACCATACACCATATCAAATAGGATTGATTCTAGAGACTCACGATGGTTCAACTTCCACAAATCAATCAACATGATATGTCACACAGCAAAATGAAGAATATAAATCATATGACCATCTCAATAGATACAAAAAACTTTGACAAAGTTGAACGCCTTAAAGGCCATATATGACAAGCTTACAGTTAAAATCATACTCAATGGTGAAAAGCTAAAAGTTTTCCTCTAAGTTCAGGAATAAGACAAGAATGCCCACTCCTGCAACTTTTATTCAACACAGTATTGTAAGTCCTCACCAAAGGAATTAGGTAAAACATACTTACATATATTTATACATATACCCAAAAATGGCATCCATATTGGAAAGACGGAAGTAAAACTGTCACTATTTGCAGATGACATTATGTATGAAAACCCAAAGAATCACACCAAAAAAACTGTTAGAATATATAAATTCAGTAAAGTTGCAGGATACAAAATCAATATACAAAAATCTGTAATATTTTTATACACTAATAATAAATTACCAGAAAGAGAAATTAAGAAAACAATCTTATTTACAATTGCATTAAAAAAGAATAAAATATGTAGGCATAAATTTAACCAGAGTTGAAAGACCTGTACAGAAAACTATAAGATATTGATGAAAAAAATCTGAAGATACAAATAGAAAGATATTCAATGCTTATAGAATAATATTATTAAAATGTCCATACTGCCCAAAGCAACCTACAGATATAATGCAATCCCTATGAAAATTCCAATGGCATTTTTTATAGCAATAGAACAAATGATTCTAAGAATTGTATGGAATCAGAGAAGACCCCAAATAGCCAAAGCAATCTTGAGAAAGAACAAAACTGAAAGCATCACACTCCCTGACTTCAAAATGTATTACAAAGCTATAGCAATCAAAAATAGTATAGTATTGGCATAAAAAAATGATACATAGATCAATAGAACAGACTAGAGAACCCAGAAATAAAACCAAAATATGTGTTAATTAATTTATAACAAATGAATCAAGAATATACAATGGAAAAGGGACAGTCTCTTCAATAAATGGTGTTGGGAAAACTAAACAGCTATATGCGAAAGGATGAGACTAGACTATTACCTTAGACCACACACAAAAGTTAACTCAAAATGTTTTAAAATATGAACATAAGACCTGAAACTATAAAACTCCTAGGAGAAAATATAGGCAGTAAACTCACTGACATTGGTCTTGGCGATGATTTCTTTGGATCAGACTCCAAAAGTTACGGCAACAAAAGCAAAAATAAACAGGTGTGATGATATCAAGCTAAAAACCTCTGCCCAGCAAAGGAAACCATCAACAAAATTAAAAGGCAACCTACTAAATGGGAAGAAATATTTGCAAATCATATATTTGATAATTTAATATCCAAATATATAAAGAACTCATACAACTCAATAAGAACAACAACAAAAAAAATTAAATGGGCAGAGGAACTGAATAGACATTTTTCCAAAGAAGACACATGAATGGCCAACAGGTAGATGAAAAAGTGCTCTATGGCACTAAAAATCAAGGAAATGTAAATCAAAAGCACAATGATATAACCTCATACCTCACATGTTAGAATGGTTATTATAAAAAAAATAAGAAATAACAAATATTGACAAAGATGTGGAGAAAAAGGAACCCTTGTGTACTGTTGGTAGGAATGTAATCTGGTCCAGCCACTATGAAAAATAGTATGGAGGTTCCTCAAAAATTAAAAAGAGAATTACCATATGATCCAAGAATTTTACTGCTGGATATTTATCCAAAGAAAACAAAAACACTAATTTGGAAAGATATATGAAACTCCATGTTCACTGCAACATTATTTACAGTAGCCAACATATGAAAACAACCTAAGTGTCCATTGATAGCTGAACGAATAAAGATATGATATATGTACATATACATAAATACATAACATAATACTATTCAGCCATATAAAAGAATGAACTCTTGCCAATCATTAAAACATGGATGAATTTGAATGCATTAGGCCAAGTGAAATAAGACAAAGAACAACAAATACTACAGAATCTCACTTATATGTGAAATAAGAAAATACAATGACAACAAAGCCCATATACACAGAGAACAGATGGGTGGCTGCCAGAGGCGAGGGGTGGGCAAACAAGTCCAAGGGGATCAAAAGGTATAAACTTTCAGTCATAAAGTAAGTCACGGGAATGTAATGTTCAATACGGTGGCTATAGTTAAAAATATGGTATTGAGAATTTGATACTTGCTGAGAATAAATCTTAAAAATTCTCATCATAAGAAATAAAAGCAACTTTATGCAGTGATGCATATTAAGGAGACTATTGCAGTTGATCATTTTACAATATATACAAATTCTGAATCATTTTCGTATGCCTGAAACTAATATAATGTTATATGTCAGTTATACCCCAATAAAAATTGTTATATTCTATCATTTTGACTGTTTCAATTTCTAAGTTGTTTTAACTTTCTATATTTTTATTCATTCTTCCAGAATATAATCTTTATTAATGTCAGTTCATTTCATCATGGATTTAACCAATACTAATACCACACTGATTTAACCAATTCGCTATTGATTATCTTCTGGTAGATAGGTGGGGATTGCTTTAACTACTTCTCTCCAACCAAGTACAAGGTTACAGATGGTCCTGAACTCAATCAGATTTTAAAACCCTATGTCTTCTTAATATATGTATTTTTAGTGCTTATACCAGACCAAGGAATTTTCTGCCAAGTAAAGTAATTATAATAATTACAACAACTTCCTCACCCTGACATTACCTACAGTTATATGATCCATGCTTGTATATCTGACCCAGTGTGGGTCTCTAATCCCACTCTTGGGTAGATTGGGTTTTGGATTTTGAAAGGACTGTGTTCATAGTACAGAAGAGACTTCCAGAAGCTGATACATGCAAAGCTCCCGTGCTGTGACATCCATGGTTTCTTATGTGAGTAAGGAACTGTTTTACAGTGAGAGAGAGGGCAGAGGAAATGGAAAGTGAATTTTGGTGTCACCTGGGAGCCTGGTTTCAGATTCTATTGACTCTCAGCAATATTCCTGTTCTTAGTTGTAAAATATTCCTGTGCTTTTATTTCAGAAATGGGGTGGGGTGGGTAAGTGTAGAGAAAGGCGGATAGTCGGTGGAGTAATAATGATGTGGTGGGCAGGGAGGAAGGAGAGGAGGAGAATTTGTGTATGATAAAACATTTATGTGTATCTATACATGATGAGTGTGTGTGTGTGTGTGTGTGTATATATATATATATATATATATATATATATATATATATAGTAAAACTACACTGTCCAATTTTGGTCAAGATAGAATATACACGATCCTTAGGAAAAGATGAATATAGAGTCAGACTTTACAAAATCAATAACATATGATAGTTTAAATAGACTGTAGAAGTACATTAATTGCAGGAGGTAGAACTAGAATGAATTCAAAATAATTCTTAAAAGTACCAACAGATGTTTTTCTATTTCATAATTTCAGAAGATATTCCTCTAAAAAATTGATGAGAACTTTTCCAATTGGTGGGAAATTTCCCAATGGTAGGAGACTATTTCTGAACTATAACGACTTCAAATAACTTGTAGCCAAAAACAAAAACATGGAATTCTACTTATGGAGGAAATGGTCTATGGAAGAAGGCTGAACTATTTCCTCTTAAACATGAGTTTTAAAGATTTGATTTGAGGAAAAAATATGTAAAAATAGTCTATTTAATATGATAGTAGTAGCTACATGCACTATTACCTAAAATTACCAATTTCAAAATATATATTTACAGTTTTAAATATTAGAAAAAAATAACACATGCAAACACAGTAGCAATTTATTTCTTATATATGGACTGATTAAAGGGGATACACTGCAGTTTTGACATTGCATTATAGCAGAAAGCTTGTGAAAGTATATTTTTGCAGCCTGTTCCAAACAAAAAGATATTTTAAGAAAACAGAATAGAGGCTATGCATTTATATATTTTTCAATGAATTTTTCTTAATACAAGAAGAGTATGTTTTCTACAACTTTAGAATAAGTCACTCTAACCATTGCCATCTACCTTTGGTCCAATTCTTTTTTTCGATTACTAAATATACATTTGCATGGAGCACATTTTGCTTTCATAGATGTAGTATTCCAATGAGACTGCAAATTTTAATAAAAAAATTATAACCATATTATGAAAAAATAAAAATATTAATGATTGCAATAAATCCGATTTGATGGAATATCTACCTTTACTGGGTGGGCACTCAGGAGCCACCCGTATAACCCTATTATTGGACTTTGTATCTATGGTCATAGTTGAATGAATACACTTGGGTGAACATATGACCCAGGTTTTATTAATCAGATATTTTTCCATGTCATTTGGTATAGAATACAATGTAATTGAGTTATGCCAAATGAAGTGCTTTGGAGCACCAGTCTTTTAAATTTTTTGCTCCCACCACAGTAAGAAATATATAACATAAAGAGACCAACTTAGTACATACATATATATATGAAGAAAAAAAGTTTTACACAGTAATTGCTCTGGGTGTTATATTTTCCTATCTTCTAGTGTAGTCAACTATTTTAAGTGCTGATGATGGCCTGCTAAGCAGAATTCAGGAGCTACTAATGGGATCGAACCAACAACGCTACTTTAGAAAAAGAGCCATGCGTTCTTACTGCTGATGCTATGCTCATTCCCGGCTCCTCATTTCTCAAATCTTGGTTGCTCAACTCTTCTTGCATCCATAAAATATTCTAGTATATTTCCAACATGTTTCACTGTTAATTTATTATGATAGAGTCTGTTTTTCCTGCCCAGAAATTTGATCATCTTAGGCAATCTTAATCCTTCTCAGGACTCATTAATTTTCTTCAATTTCCTCTTTGTTTCGAATTTACTGAATGTATTTATAAACTGGGAAATTCAGATGAAAGTCAAGGAGTGTAATAATAATTCTTCATTCTTAAAGATGATATGCACTATATTATATTAAGAGTTTGAGAAGCACAGGAATTTTTTTATCACTGGCTTTCTACTCAGTGGTAGAGTCTCAAACTGCAAGAGAGAGGTACTATTAGAATTTTATTTATTTGATTAACAAATAAGTTTAATAAGATGCAAAACTTAAGCGATAAGTGTTAAATGCTAAAAATAGTTCATGGGGAACTAAAATCTCTTTGGATCCATGTAAACCTGATGATATCAACATTATTTTACATATAAATCCATTTATTCATTTTACAAATATGTATTACATGCTTACTAATAGAACTTTGAAAAAACCATAAATCTATATCATCTAAAAGTTACGTGCGTCCATATGAAAGATTACTTCTACCATTTGTTCACTATATATGGACTGACACCAAGGATGTACATAGTAAAAGGATGTATATGAACTTGAAATCCTAGGGCATGAGAAAAGAGGTTAGAAAGGAGAGAATTTGTATTCTTTTACTTCCATAAAATTATAATTTCTTAAAAGAAAAAAAAAGAAAGTTCTATAAACAACAATTCTCTATTTTCTAACTGATTATTCTCTTTTACAAGTTCAATCTGTCTTCTTTAAATTTGCTCTTCAATTTACTCATCAAGAATTGATGAGTATTATTGTCAACTTCTGATATCATTTACCTCAGCCAATTTTTCTTTATCAACTTTAAGAAACCCTATCAAAAATCAAGAGAGATGAGAATGCATCTACATGAAGTTAGGCAGACCAAATGAAAACCAAAATCCTTAGTCAATCTTGTCAGTATTCAATCTTGTGCTCAATATGCAAAGATTATTTTCAGAGGAATCAAAATTTCCAGTCTTCTCAAGGATCAGAACCAAAATTTCTGGTTCATATAAAACAGGTGATTAAAATAAAATTATGTGGTTTTTTTTGCAAGAGAGTCAAATAAAATAATCTAATTGTATTTCACCTTACTAGCAATACATATATACACAGCCTGAATGAAGATGTTGTCAAATTAAACTCATTATTTGGGCTACCTTAAGAAAAATGTCATTTTGCAAGATGCCATCTCCTAAGTCATGGGAAGCAAAACTGACCATAGGGTAGATTGCTACATATGTCAATCTGAAAAATTCAAAGAAAAGTTCAAAGGAATTTTGAACTGTATATTTAACAGCATGTTTATCTTTCACAACCATTATGAGTTAACAATTTTGGGGGGGAAGCTCAGGTAATAGTAACAAAAAGACCCAACAGGTATAATGACTCAAACACAATTGATAATCATTCTTGCTTTCATAACCATACAAGCATGTGTGTCCAGTTTGTAGTGATCTCTCACAGTGATTCCAGTGCCTCTGTCCCTTCTTTTTGTACTTCTATTATTCTGATTATTACCTGCATTCATTCAGAGGGAGGAAAAATAGGCATGAGATGGCAGAGTCACTTCTTAAATGTGTTGGCCTAGAAATGGTGCATACCATTCATTCTCACATCCCTTTATCTAGACTCGGCAACGTCTAACTGCAAAGGCAGAAGAAATACGTGCTGGTCTAGCAGTATGTTCAAGACGTAGAGAATAAAGCTTTGGACGAGCAGTTTACAGTCTCTGCCATATCAGCCACAGGTTGCCAGAGGGGAGAGGAATGAGGAGTAAGCAAAAAGGTGGAGGAATAAGAGGAACAAACTTCTATTTATAAAATAAACAAGTCATGGGGATGTCATGTACAACACAGATAATATAGTCAATAATAATTTTGAACAATGATAGATGATTAATAGATTTATTGTGGTGATCACATTGTAAGATATGTAAATGTCAAATCACTATGTAGTACACCTGAAATTAATACAATATTGTATAATAAAATATTTAAAGAGAATACACAAATTGTTTTGAAAAATAAATATATATATATATCAAGTAAAAGATTTTTATATTAGCTTCGAATATAAAGATATAATATGCTAATTTATCACTGTGAATTTTAAAATGTGACAAGTTTCAGTAAGGCTGAGTAATAACAGAATTAAACCTATTTGTGACCATTTTATTTCCTGCTTCAAATTTCACCCTATTAGTGTTGATGAGTCTTTTCTGCTCTTATTTGTTCAGAGAATAATTCTATTATTAATATTTAATCTAATAGCATCTCTTATTGGCTAAGATAAATAAAACACTTTCAAGTTATTTTGTTACTGAAACTAACATGTATTGACTTCTTACAATTTAATTAAATGGCAAAACATTACCATGATAAAGGGAAAATCAACCATATATCTATAATCCAAGAAGTTGTATAACAGTAAGTACAGATATCCAACAATACAGAATCTTGAATTTCACTTTTTTAGTATTTGAAATACCGTCCCACCTTTTTGATATACTTCCTACATCAAAATATATTTTTAAAATCTGTAAACACAACTGTCTTCATCTAGATATCATTTAGGAAATATTCCCTTTGTGAGAAAACACTTTTTTAAAAATTGATTGATAAAACTGCAATGGATATTTCAAATAAAATGCTTAATTTAAAAACCTACAACAGATATTATGGGCATTTAAGGCTTCATGCTGTATTCCATTTGGTTCAGAGTGTAGTTTTCATGATTTATTGACAGCTGCTATACATGGTTCTTTATTTTCGACTCAGTCCAACCCTGGTCAGACAATACAACCCTCCTGCTTTTTTCAATATTTTCCTAATATCTCAGCTCATTTAATTCTATTGATCCGCTGAAGAGTATAATGGCACTGAAACTGGAATTAATAGCACCTCCCTTTCCCAGTGCTAAGAGCTTTCCCATTGAGTCTGTGGACCATCACAAGAAATCATAAAAGTAGACAAAAAAAGTAGAGTGACCTTTATCAGCTACTATTGTACTGAAAAATTCAGCAAACCTCAGAACATCATTTTCAATTTTATAGCACTGTTTTCTTAAATAATAAGAGAAGGGGGAAAAAGGAACAACTGACCCCTGCTCAGCATTTACTTAAGCAGAATTGGCATTAATAGAGTATTCTGTCAAAAATTCAAGCTCAAGAAAATGTATGGCTTTGTCCACAGCAGCAGCTATCTTAGCAGATTGCACTGTCACTGCTTCACACAAAGCGCATTGCAACACCATTAGTGGACATAAATAATGCACAAGCTCTTATGCAGTACTCAGCTAAGTGCATGGAAACCTTGGGCTCCTGTTGTCAGAAATTCAATGGATTAGTACCTAGATTTATTTTTAAGTCTGTAAAGCACTTTGTTCTTGACAGCGTTCAAAGTAGAAAGAGTGCTATCCTGAATGTGCATCTTAATACTGTCAGTCCTGTCTTGTAAGAGTAGATGATATATGGGCTGCAATATTGCGTTTTAATATTTAAAGTTTTCACTGTGCAGATGCAAAGAAATATATTAATAGTTATCTGCTCTTACTTTATTGATCTGGGAAAGAATAAAGATAACCTGTAAAGTTTCACATTGTGGCTAGTAAAATAGAGGCATTACAATTAGTAAAAGAGATACACAAATTATAAATGTTATATATCATCTTTAGACATTGGATTTCTTCTTTCTAAATTAATATGGTATATTTGAAATTTTTTTGAAGGAAATTTTGGCACATTTTATTCTAATTAGCCCTATTTACAGTTCTAGAATTCCTTCAACTGCATAACAGTATTGTTTGTTTCGAAGGCTGCTTTTACATGGTTACATTTTGCTGAGCAAGAACTTCTAAAATGTTACTCAAAATTGCTTCCCTATAACTTTAGAGATTGAGGGCAGTTGCTGCCTGTAGATATGTTTAGGATTTAAGCCTGATAATCTTCCATGCAATGAAAGGATAAAAGATACTCTTGTATAGATTAAAGACAGTTTTCTATTGATACTGGGGATGTAATAGAAGAATGGAAATATCTCATGTGAAGGTCAATCTTTCTCAATTCTATGAAGACATAAAATCTTATTTTAAATAATAACAGCTACCTTTTCACTCAGCCTACATGGTCTATGAATTTTAATACAATTTATTAAAATGTCACTCAATGAATTAACTATTCATTATCAAGCCCTAAGATTTTGAAGTTAAATATTTAACTAATGACTATTTATAATTACATACATTAAACACATTTATTAAGCTACATGCATGATTTTATGTCAAACAATTCCTATTTGACCATATCTGACTCTTTAATTAAAATTTGATTTTTAAACACTAGTTTCCTGGGATTATGAAGACTCATTTAATTCCACTTACAAAATGCATTGTTGAATAAAAAGAAGATACGTTTATGTTCCATTATTTCAGAAGACAATTAATCAAACACACTGTTGAAAGGGCTATGATTTGCTGCTCCTAAAGACAACATGGTGAAAAGGCCAGTACAAACTAAGTTTCAAGATGCATTAAATATATCTTTAAATGGAAAGATCATATTCTTCCAAATGAAAGTGATTTAAAGAATTTTCTATTGCAGAGATAAAATCTTCAACCTAGTACATTCTTTTACAACAACGCAGCTTACATAGCTAAAAGTTCAAAGACCAACAAATAATTTGCATATTCTGATCAATAGGTGGCGCTTTTCCCCTTTCTGACAGTCTTGATCACAGAATTCTGGTAGAGTATAACTTTTTATTAAGTGTTGTGAGTTTTCGGTATTACCTATACAATAGTAAACACTTCAACTAGTTGAAAGTTAATTTTTAATCTTTGCAAGTTTATAAGCATTAACATGATTGTGGGCTTCTGAAATTATTTTTTGATGAATCATTAAATTTTGTTATCAATAATTGTATTTAAAGAGAGTGCTCCATTACTTTTAATATTTAGACATTTATAAAATATTTCTCAATTTCTTTAATCTTTGAATTATTCCCCACTTGTCCAAGAAGAAAACTTCTGCAAAGTAGTTTATATAGGGCCTCTTAAAATATCACTGTCATGATAAATGTACTTTATTCATGATTAAGAGACTTGTCAAAAATGAAACATGTGTTTATATTATCACAAAATGCATCTTGAATATGTAGAAAAAAATGGTAAACATAAGTAGAAAATTTCAGTAAGACACATTTTAAGACATCTATCTACGTGTTGATAGCTTATATAAAATTTGACTTGTTTACACTGTATTATTTAACTAAACCTAAGGATTACAGCCCATCTTAAATCTCTGTTAATAATAGCTGATAATTTTTATAATTTTACAAATACAGAAGGATTTATGAAAATACTTCTTTTAGAAATCATTTATCTAAATATGCACTAAAAATCATGTCTATGAAATGTTTCTTTTAGAAAAGCATATAGTCGGAAATATGTAGTAACTATCTTATATCTAGGCAATGTACTGTAAAAATATGGTCTTTTTTACCATCTAAAAGATGATCACCTAATGACAAATGATTTAAGATACCTTAAGAGTAACATGATTACTTTCTGATAAAAATGACATTTTTTAAAAATAGTATATTTTAAGAATATTAGAGCAAAATAAAAGGTACTTAATTTTTAATAAATAAAATTATGACGCCTAGATCTACTTTTTCACATCTTATTCCTACATTTACATGTCTCTGTTCTTATTTAATTCATTCACTAGCTTTTCTTCTTTAATGTTGTACTTGCTTTGATAAATTTAGATCAGAAACTCTTACCTTAAAAAATACTTTGATGACTGTATAACCAGTCAGAAAATTAAGGAAATAGTTACATAGATCCTTAAATAGTCTAAACTTTTTACACTATTTAGGTATAGTTATATATTACAAAATTAAATTTTTTATTTTCCCCAGAATACATAACATAACCCTATTCCTCTAACGATAGCAAAAAGAAACAAATTTTACAACTAAATTGGATTTATGCCAAATTAGTTTAAATTTTCTCCTCAAAAGAAATGCTATTGTAAAAGAAACTAGACAGTTTTTTTGTGGGATTTTTTTTTTTTTTTTTTAGATATGTTTTCAGTGATATTCCCTTCCTAAGCATGACTTCCCTAGAATCATCTGAGCATTGTCAGTGGGGATCCAACTACTTTCCCACATCTTATGTTTGTTTCATCATCTCTCTCTCCCTCAAGGTAGAGTTAGGTAATATCAAATTCAAAAGAGGTTTACTTTTGCTTCATTCTGGAAACAAAAGACTTTTCTAGAAGAAATCACATTCTGGAATTAATGATCTATATGGTAAAGATGCAAGAAGATGTATTGATACTAGGTACTGCTTTTCAGGTATCTTAATAAATTTTCCTGTACTTTGAAGCTCTTTTGGGAAAAGAATACATTATGTTATAGAGCAAAGCTTTGGGAGGTTCGTTACACATAGGTTATACTTGAAACAGCATGGTTCTTTGTGTAATTCTGGGTTGAGCTTATACAGAGACTGACATTATAAGGTTATAGTATAAGACAGTTCAAGCAAAAATTCTATATTCTCCAAATTTAAAAGGATGACTGTAACTCTCATAAATGTCAAGTATCAATAATACTATGCTTAAACAGTCCTGAAGAGACAAAAAAAAAATGATATGATAGGCACAGCCCCACATTATCAAGACAGCAGTGATAAAGTACAACACTTAAGAGATTTTACTAACAGTTTAAGAGTTCTGGCACAGTTTAGCCTGTGTATAATGAGGCTTCTAAACGTTCATCTCACAGAACTTGCATTTGAAGAGATAAAATACTTTACAAACTCTATTTCATTAATCTTTACAATATCTCTGTGAAGAATTATGAATACCAATCAACAGATTACAGAGTGACAGCACTGAAATATTGAATGACTTGCCGATCCTCTCAAAGAGAGCCTTGAAGATTCTCCTTACAATGCAGCTTTTTTTTTTTTTTTTTTTTTCAGTGCTCTAAGACCAAGTTATTAGGTTAAATCCTATAAAGAATCAACATGTACTTTTTTGGGCAGAAGCAAAGTATAAAAGGCCTAAAACCTTAGCATTTTGAATTTAATAACAGGTTAAAGCAATATTTCAATGCCATATTATGTGAATATACAAAAGCATTTTTTTAAAAAAACAGCATTTTATGCATAATTGTGACTACTATGCTACAGTCCACATTAATGCCAGATAAAATTTTCAATCTTGCAGCAAATTAGTCTAATCATATTATTAAATACCTTATTCAAGTGATTTCAACAGCACATGGCTTGTATTGTATTAACAGCTCTTCAAAGGGCAGACATCATCACTATCAAGAAATAGCTATTGACCACTTACTGTGTATAACTTGAATTCTCGAAAGATTATATTGTTTCTCATTTGTTAAGCTAATCTTTTACAGAATTTTTTTCATGTAGACAAACCCAGCTCACACTATATCCATATAGCAAATATTTGTCCAAGGGATCCAAAACATTTAAAAGGCATTTTAACAAATGGATTTTAACAATTATTCAACGATTTATAATAATACATAAAGGAAAGTATAGAAGCAATCAAAAATTAAGTAACAGAACCAATATCTCCCAAGTTCCAAAAGAAATATGAATTCTCCCATTTCGACCAATGTCCATATAGCTAAAAAGCTTAATTTATTTATTCTAAACTATTAATTCTGCCAATTATTTTCATCTCAACTACCACTATCTCACTCCAAGCAGGATCACTGTGTACAGTCGTACAGTGTTTCATTGTATAACTCTATAGGGAAGCATTTATTCTGCAATCTCTGAGAATGGCACTATCTAGAAATGTGCAGTATGCAAACTGCACATCGCACACAGGAGCCCTGCGTCCAAGTCGTCATCCTCTCTCATGTGGACAACTGCAGTAGCTTCCCATTTCATCTGCTCTATTTCCATTATTACCTGCTCCGATCATTGTTTACACTGAAGCTAAAGTGATCCTTTAAAAGCGTACAATACACTATGATATTTTCTTCTTTAAAACACTTCAAATAGCTTTTCATTACATTTCAAATACAATTAAAGTCTCTTACCATTTCATTTACTGTCTGTCTTCCTTAAGTTTTTATTTTGTGGTTAACTCTTTCACTCACCTGAAATGCCCCCTCATCAAAGCAGCATCACCTGGCCACTTTATTTTAAACTAGCATCTCTATCCCTCTTCTTTCCTTATATTTTATGACTCAACAGCTAATTTCTTTGTGGCACTACTTATAATTAGCAATTAGTCTTATATTTGTCATTTACTTTTTTTTTATCTTATTCTTTACACAATATTACTTACATACAAAATTATCATACAAATGCAATGTTATCAATGTCATTCTCTGGATAGGTGCAAATTGAGCCTGTAGTGGAAGTCATTCCATTAATATTAGTGAAAACTCATTTGTTTATTTCATCAGGGTTTACAGAGTGCTTTTATATTTACCATTTCTTCTATAGATTCTTACATACTATGCATGAGACATAGTAAATGTTATTATGTCCATTTTATGGATCATGAAATTGAGGTTCAGTAATGCCATTTTCCTGCCTAAAGTCAATGAGATTATAAAATGAAGTTGTGACTTGAACTCAGGACTTTGAGCCCATATCTAGAAATCTTCCTATTACAAACAACAAAACAGTTGAGTCCTTTGAGTGGTCACACTAAGACACTGAAGAAGCATGACATTGTATATTCAGCCTATAAAGAATGTGTTAGTCCCATATTTAAAAGAATGCAATGCTACTATGATGTCACAAAATATAGATTACATTGTAATATACCTTGAATATAGTACTGAATTTTGACCACTAATAGATATGTGACTTCTTAAGTTTACTTATTTCACAAAAAAAAACTATCAATTGCTGAAGTAGTCTTCAGATAAATAAAAGTAAACCATATGATACTTAATATAGGAAGTACTTATAGCATACTCTGCCAATTACTTAATCTTGTTTAAAAAAATAGTTCTGTGTATTTGACACCTGTCAAAAACTTAGATTGAAAAAAGAAGTCTGTCAACTATTATACTTTCTAAAAATCTAATCAATGTGTCCAATTTTATATTCATATTTGCATAACATGCTTATGGCATTATTCCATATTTATTTTTTTTATCACCAACTTTGTGTTCTTCAGAAATAAAAATGAAAATTCTGTTACTTCAACCATACATTTGTGTAAATATATAAAATGCATTTATTAATTTACACAAAACTTAAAATAACACAAAGAAAATTATCTTCATTTTGAAAAATCAAAATGAGAAAAATATATATTTAGTTTTACTATAAATATTATAATGATAATTGTCAAAATTTGCCACATATTGTCCAAATTTGCCAAATATTCCTAAATAAGAAAAAGAATATTTATAAAATATAAGCATATTATTCAGAAGTTATTATCAGAGCCAGCTACACAAATTTGGTCCCTTATACAAATGAATTTATCAGTTTTTTTGTTCAAAAAGCAAGAATACTGTATCACTAAAGGTATGTAGATATAAAACTTATTTCCTTTCTTTGCTGGGGTCTCCTTCCCTCACTCTTCCATTTCCTCTCTCTCTGTTTGTCATAATTTTTTAATTTGCTGTTTAATATCATTCTAAGAAAAAAAATTAAAAATTGAAGTTATTAACATGGATTTTACCTTTTATCTAAATTACTCAATGACAGTTTTTAAATGGATATATCCGTGTATTTCACCTACATGCGGAATTACTGAAATGACTCAGTTCTTATTTCCTGATCCATCATTGGAGGATGCCTCAAGCTGAGAAAGAAACAAATGCCAGAGAAACTGAGGAGAGTTGGAAATGGAAAGAGAAGATCCCCCTAATACTAAGAGGCAAGAGAGGAGAAGCGCACTTGAGCCAAGCCTCCAACCCCAACCCCACCCCATGCTCCACTGTCCCATTTCGTTTACAAAGCACACATTCAAAGAAAACTATTACTTCCAAACATGGCCACAGAGCATTAAACCCAAAAGTGTGATGCTCTTTTGACTGACTGTACTGGTTGCCTACCCATGAAATGGCCTTGATTCTTATTATATACAGATATATACTATTCTATGTAGATATACTCTAATCTCACAGAATCAAGAATAATATTATGACACAGAGAGTTTTAGTAACTGACCCAAGGTCTCACAACTCTCTCAGAGGATTATTTTTACCTCAAGTATGAATGACAATGTACTTGAATTATTACAACAGATTCAGGCTAAATACATTTAACTAATTTTTCTATATGCAGTATATTACATGTGCCTATATATGAATATGCATGTGTATGAGTGTGTGTGTACATATACATATATACATGTTTGTGTTTACATACACACATATATGCCTTCTCCTTAAGTAAATTTACATACAAATTTGGATATACATGTAGTCTGTAAATACATAAATGTGTTTATGTACATATATACACTTATATACACACACCCCCAGAGAAAATTGTTCTGTAATGACCTTCTTGGGCAGTTTCACAGTCAATTGTAAATTTTATTTTTGTAAATAAATTGGGAATATTCTTTAAAAGTTTCAGAAATGTACAATTGCCTTCAGAGGAGACATTCTAAAGTTTTATCAATACTTTTTTCTATTGCAACTAAATATTATGATTAAATTTAAAGTTTTAAGTATTAAAAAAAAAGTTTAAGCTGTCACTTCTCTTCCTGACTAATATTATGTGTACTTCACACTGTTATGCTTCAGGATATAGTGAAATTTGAACATGCGTACATTCATGTATTTAAAAAATACATCAAATCTTGTCGAAGTTATAGTATGTTAATCTTATAAATTTAAATTGTTGATATGTCTGCATATTTTTAAAAAACAATAATTTTTCTTTTAGTTATGACTCATATTTAGAACAGATAAATTTATTTTATGTAATACATAAAATTTAATAACTTTTATTCTGGGATGAGAATCAATCCTTCAAAGAAAGAGTTCAATGATTTAAGATCTAAGAACTGTAATTTATATTATACTTAACAGGTACACTAGAAAACTCGTGAAACTGTAGAAAATCCATATTTTATTATAGAATGAGTTAAAACAGCATCTCTAATGTGCCAACCAACTTTCATAATAGCTAGAGGCAAAATGATGTATTTCATGTTTTTGTAAAAAATATAATAATTAAAAAACCATGTGTCCTTCACTTTTCGCAACTTCTCCATCATCCACTAAAAGTAATCTACCATAGATTTGTTTTGCTGGATGTTTCCAGTTAAAGGTACATTTTATTCTTGTAAATGAGTCATTTGGGGAGATATTCCTAATGGAATTCAGTCTTGTACTACATAACACATCTGAGGATGTGTGTTATTCCTACATTACAATACACACTGTCATGTCTAATTGCTTAATTATATTCTGACAGAATGGAATGTGGAGAGGGACAGGACCCATTCAGCACATTCTTGCTAATGTCAGAAATCCCGTTCGGAAGTGAACATAGTCTTCAATTCTGCAAGAATGAAAATTGTCCTGCTGATGAAGACGAAAACATTTTAATGTAATCTGTATGTGGGTATGTGGTGTGATTTAGGATATTTTGTCGACAGAGAAAATGAATAAAAATGAAATAAATTCTATTTTCCAAGAAGAAAGGAGAAAACACATGAATTTTAAGCTAAACGGAATAATGTTGTCAGTATACTACGTATAAGTTTCAATTTAGAAAATACAGACAGGTTGTATCATGTTTAAAAACTGGATTAAAGTTGTTTGAGGAAATCATACGTGTAGAATTGAAAAATTAATAAAAGATATAATATTAAAACTAAAAGTAGCTAATTTCAGAGAAGCAAGTCAATAAGTCCCTTGGAAAGTATTGCATTTTAAAATATTTTGAGAGTCTGCTCATTTTCTCTTTAATATGAAAATGATACATACATTGAAATATTTTTTTTTCAACTCTGAAAATCTCTACCAATCATAAATTCATCTCTTATCAGTTGTCATATTCATCAATTTTGACTGATAATACCCTATTTCATTTAGTACCTGGCTTTTGCAACTTTAGTCTCTTTCTGTATCCCCCAATTATACAGTCAAAATATTGGTGTCAATAGTTATCATTAATGAAGGAACACATATACAATGTTTTGCAAATACATTAAAATTTTTTGTCTGGATTTTTATGATACAAAGGGGTATGGAGGATAAATAATTACTCTGCATACTGAACCAATCTTACTAGTTGTCCTTTATACATATGTGGCCATCTTTCTTTATTTTTCTGAGGCTAACCTCATTTATGAAAAAACAACAAACAAACAAACAAACAAACAAAAACCCTACTTTATAGGACTACTCAGAGGTGAACTGGCACTTCGCTAACGTTCTTTAATTCTCTCTACATCACTATGATGCAGGTTTCACTATTATCCTCAGTGTACATCTACAGACATGGTTTTAAACAAATTTAGCCATTGTCCAAGGGCACACAGCTAGTAAATAAAAAAACAAGGACTAAATTCAAAATAGATCTGATTTTAAAATTCATTTTCCAGCTCTTTAGTGCTTTGTCATTTTCCTTTACCTTCTAACATTGTGCTTCCATTCTAGAAAGACTGATTACAGCCGTGTTAGGTACATACCAAGCTCATTCTCCTTCAGATAACTTTTCTTCTTACATTGTTTTACCTGGATTTATCTCCCAAATGATAAATATATTTTTTAATATCATAAGGTTCTTTTCATAAAAGGGTTACATTTCTCTGTCTTCATTGCCACATATCGTCACATGTAAAGAACACGTAAATAAGAACAGCTATATAAAACAACACACACATATAGGAACACATACAATACAAATACAAAATATGCATGCATTTGTTTTATTCATTTATATTTATTACATATTTTATATGGGCATATGTATGCATATTTATACACACACACAGTAGAGAGCACTCAAAGTGAGAGTTTGTAAATGTTTGTTTTACTTTTTGAATCATTTCCAATAACCGCAGTGGCTTGTATCCCTGAAAATAACTGGCCTTTAATCTATGTAGTCTGTGTTTCAGAATTAATGGTAAAATCTATTGAATATTTGTTTTATTACTATTACTAAAGCTATAAGTAATTAAATAAAATCTTAGCGCCATTTAAGAGTGAATGGAATTGGCCAAAACCCAACTGTCTGACAAAAATTTGTAAGATTCACAATGATCCTATTTAAACAAATCTGAAATACAAAGAACATACTTCTCTTTATAAAAACTAAGATTTATTATGAAATAAATGACATATACTTACAACTTTGTAAAAATATATGTAACATATGGAAAAACAACCTTACCCTAAAAAAAAAAAATTATATGATATTATATATATATATATATATATATTTATATATATATATATAACCTCATATATAAATACATATATTTATATATATGATACACTGGTGATGACTGAATTGTAAATATATGTATAAATACCATGTACATGCTTATTTCTCTAAAAGTGCATTATTTAGAAAATATTTAAAAACAGTCAACATTATATGGAGCTCTGGTCCCTTTTCCTTCCCTCATGAAAGAAATTTACAAAATGTACAGCAAATAAGATTTTTCCCAAAAGGAAAATGGTACATATATTTGAGTTATTAATGGGTTTCTTAGAGAATATGGTCAATGTCATCTCACTTGGTCAAATGGGGACAAAATTATACCTACTATTCCTAATGTTTCAATAGTAAATTCAGTAGGCTTTTTGCAAAATTAGGTTTTCTAATTCAGTAGTGGTAAGTGAAAGAATATACATTCTACACTTTCCAAGCTTTCCCAAAAAAAGATTTATAGCATTAAAAGAGTTGTAGATACTGCTTATTTAACATTAATTTTGAAGTTACTTGAAGGTTTATCGCTCTAAATCTTTGCTATTTTTAAATATAAATATGTTCGATTTAAATAAGAAAAAGAATTTGTCTTCACATAAAGCCACATTTTAATTTATAATTTAAAAACTAGCATGTGGAAATGTAACAAGTGATATTCTCTACATGGAATATTCAATAGATTTAAGAACACTGATGAAAGAAGGATACTAACATATTAGAAATGATACGGAAGTAAGGGGTCTTATAATATCAATGTCTGGTAATAAATGTATTTTCTGTGATACATTTTAGAATCTGCTTTGAAGTATAGTTCTACTTTTAAACCATGGTTGCTGCAATAACCTCTTGATCTAAACATAAATTAAGTTATAGGATTATAACCAATCATCTATCGAAGGACACATCGGTTGTTTCCATGTCTTGGCCATTGTGTATAATGCTGCTATGAACATCGAGATGCATGTCTTTATGAATAAATGTTTTCAAATCTGGAGGGTAGATACCCAGAAGAGAGATTGCTGAGTTTTATGGTAATTCTATTTTTAATTTTTGAGAAACATTTTTTTGTTTTCCAAAGTGGCTATACCAATTTACATTCTCACTAGCAGTATATAAAAGTTTTTTTTTTTTTTACCCCACAGCCTCTCCAACACTTGTTATTACTTGTTTTGATGAAAGCCACTCTAACAGTGTGAGGTGGTACTTCAATGTGGTTTTAATTTACATTCCCTAATAGCTAGTGAAATTGAGCATTTTTTCATGTATTTTGACCATCTTTATGTCTTATTGGGAGAAGTGTCTGCTCAGGTCCTCTGCTCATTTTTTAATTGGATTATTTTTTATTGTTGAGTTGTATGAGTTCTTTGTATATTTTGGATATTATACCCTTACTGGGAGCATTGTTTGCAAATATCTTCTGTCATTCAGATGGTTACCTCTTTGCCTTGTTGGTTTCATTCACTGTGCAGAAGCTTTTAGTTTGATATAGTCCCATTCGTTTATTTTTGTTTTTACTTCACTTGCTTTTGAGGTCAAATTCAGCAAATCCTGTCTAAATCCAAGGTCCATGAGTTTGGTACATATATTTTCTTCTATGCTATTTATTGTTTCAGGTCTTATATTCAGGTCTTTGATCCATTTTTCATTAATTTTGGTGTATGGTGACAGATAGCAATCTAGTTTCATTCTTTTTCATTTGACTTTTCAATTTTCCCAGCACCGTTTATTAAAGAGGGTTTCCTTATTCCAGTGCATGTTTTTGGCTCCTTTGTCAAAAATTATTTGCCCATATATACGAGGGTTTATTTCTAGACTCAATTCTGTTCCATTGGTCTGTGTTTCTGTTTTTATGCCTATATCATCCTGTTTTGATTATTGCTGCTTTGTAGTATAATTTGAAGTCAGGCCAAGACATGGAAACAACCAAAGTGTCATTCAATAGATGATTGGATGAAGAAGATGTGATACATACATACAACGAAATATTACTCAGCCATAAAAAAAATAGATGAAATACTACCATCTTGACAACATAAATGGATCTTGAGATTATCATGCTAAGCAAAATAAGTCAGGGAGAAAAAGCTGAGAATCATATGATTTCACTCATATGTGGAATATAAAAACTGAAAGCAACAAACAAACATGACAAACAGGCTCATAGACACAGACAATAGTTTAGTGGTTACCAGAGGAAAGAGGGTATAGGGGGAAGGTGGATAGAAGGAGAGGGGGCCAATTACATGGTGACAAAAGGAAATTTAACTTTGGGTGCTGAACAAACAATGCGATACACATATGATGTATTATTGAATTGTATACTTAAAACATATATAATTTTATTAACCAATGTCACCCTAATACATTTAATAAAAGATATAGGATTATAATGCAATGTCACAATGCAAGTATATATTCATCCTTTTTTGAAATATATTAATTAATAATTGTATGTATAGCAACAACTACACAATTATAATTTTGTACTTATTGTATCATAACGGCTATCATGAGGAAGTTTTTATGAAAAACGCAAAAGCAACAGAAGGCAAAAACTGATCAAAATAACTAGTTAATGTAGATACAAAATTATTCTAATTCATCATTGCGATACACTGAATATTTGTGTTCTCCCAAAATTTGTATGTTAAAATTTAATGCCTAATAGAATGCTATCTGAGGTGAGGCCTTTGGAAGTGATTAGGTCCTGAATGTTGAGTCACAAATGGCATGTTGCTCTGGAGGAATTTAAAATGTCCTTGACCCTGGAGCCATTTGTTTACATTCTAGAGTGGTGAAGGAAAGCCAGGAATACATTCTCTTCACCTAACCACAGATGATTTGTTTACATTCCAGAGTAAAGGTCTCTCATTCTCCTGAGGAACAGAGGGACACATATGCTGGCCCCCCTATATAAGCTCTGCATTTCATAATTTTGGAATTCAAAACTTGTACATACAGACAGTATCAGGCCCTCATCACACAGCTCCATGGAGAATTAAAGGAATTGGCTGCTAAGATCCCTCCATGAGTTCTGGTCTCTTACCCAGAATCTGGTGTTCCTATAGGCTAATTTGTAAGCTTGTAAACAAGATAACGTGTCAGACTCTTCACACTTGCAGATGTGAAAGATCAATACCTTACAGAATTGTTTACTCATTTTTAGACAGTAAATATTTACTATGTGTTATCCACTGGGATATATCCTAGGCATATAAAGATGAGTATGATATAGCTCTGTCCTCAATTTGTCCACAGTTGAGCAAGGGAAATGGACATGCAGAGAGTTAAGTATATCACAATGTAATGTGTCTCTATTAGAGAAAGATACAAAGTGACCTGAGGTATAGAGCAATCAATAAAAAAATGCATTTTTGAAAAGTAGTTGCAGAAATTAAAGCAGAATTTGGTAGTCATATAATAAACATTATAGAGAAGGATTATCTTTTGGTTAAGAAGCTGAATGGATTGCCCTTAAATTGCCTATATGTTCAGAGAATCTATGATTAAATGACTTAATGTGAAAGCAAGGAGGTATGGCATGCTTGTTAATGGGTCTGATCACAGCTAACTCATCCATCAAATACCTACTGAGTACAATTATGTTTATAATATAACAAAACAGACAAGTTTTTCCTTCCACCAAAGCACACATTGGCTCCCAATTTTACTGGTTCCTCAAAGTAACTTGGATTAACTATTACAAAATTCATTACATTGTAATATAATGGCTTAGTTAATTGTCTCTCCACACTGGACTCTCAACTTTTTGAGGACATAGATGATATCTCTTCCTTCACAGCTTGCCTGGGACCAAGTAAAGTACATGGTTGTGGCTAATACCTTTAATTATTCCTCAACATTCATTTTCCTTTATACATTTGGTAATACATTTAACTGGGCACATGGCTTCTCAGCTCAATAGTATATTCCCTAGCTTCTTTCACAGTTAGGTAAATCTATGTAATTGAGCTTTTATCATGGGTTGAGAGTAAATATCATGACTGAAATTTCTGGAGATACTTAACAAGATTAAAAATGCATTTTCTTCTTTTCTTCTCCCCCTCCTACATACATAGGAGGTCAAACCTGAAAGCAGATGTGGTCAAACACTTCCTAAACATTTGCAAGGGCTAAGGTAAGAGTTCAAATGGAGATCCACATATCTCATGCATGAATATTTAAGATATATATCAAGAGAACAAACAGTTACATAAAGTGTTCTCTACCCTAACTTGAAAAGTTCACCTTCCTAACAACCAGCAAGACTGGATTTAAATCTAAAATATTTCAGATTATCTGAGTTCTGTTTGGGAATTTGGGAGTGTTAGGAAACCAGGCACCTCGCCCAAAGCCAATGACTGATGACCTTCTACTCCTGCATCAGGTTCTATTACTCTGCAGTGAGATCGGCTGCAAACACACACATGCATATCCAGGATCATGCATATACCCAAACCCTATCGATGCCCCGAGCAAACTGTCATCATTCAAATTCATGGGTGCACACACAGGTGTCACATCTGCCCTCAGGACAGCTTTGGCCTTGGAGGCTAGGCCTTTTTGGACAGGGAATTCTGAGGTCCCAGGTAGTCTGACTGTAGTCTTAAAGTAAGAGCATAGATTTCAGGTGGGCACATACTCTCAATCTAGAGCTTGCCTCCATATACAGAGTGTCACAGAGCAATGAGGTCCAAAACAGGACCCTCTGAAGCACATAACACAGGGAAGCAGTCCTGCCTGCCCAGGTCTAAGGGTGGCACTAAATACAGTGGTCATGAGTCAAGGTCCACCATTCAGACAGGAACAATACTCCAGCGCTGCATTTCCAACACGGCAGACACTAGGCCACACTGAGAGGCTATACAAACTGACATGAGTGGCAAATGTAAAATATACACCCAGTTTTAAAGCTATAGTATGAAAAAAGTAAAATATTTTATTAATAATTGGTTTATATTATACATTGAAATATCTTAAATATAGTGATAAATAAATCATATTTTTAAAATTAATTTTATTTTTTATAAAATACGATTACTAGCAATTTTTAATTTTTTATATTTGGCTTGCACTTAATGCTTGCATTATACTTCTAATGGACAGTGTTGCTTTAGAGAAATGCATGGCAACAATATGTTTATAACCCGGGATGCTAAACAATTTTGTGGAGCAAAATCTCCTTCTTGCCAGGAATTCCCCATCTTTCTTTCTTCTGCTACTTAACAGAATAAACTACTGTCTTATTTGAGCACTATATTCTTGAAGGTCTCTGTTATGCCAGTTGAGGTTACATGCTAACTAATATATAGGTAATAAGTGGGTAATAATTTCAACAAAAAAGTAAATATACAAGATAATAGTTTAGCCCTCAATAAATTGGATTGACAGATACATAAAAAGTATTAAAATACATTTAATTGAATGATCCATATGAGAAGGGATTTTGTTTACTGTTATACTCGATACTTATGGACATTTCTCTTACGGCAGGCCCTCCATAAATATTTTTCAAATGAATAAATATGACAAATGTATTTATGTAAATGCATGCTAAGTACTAATGGAACATATTAGTGTGTCACATCATAGTAGGCAGACCTCTCAAAGAAGAAGAAAATATTTCATATGAAAGTTTTTATGGGGAAATGGTGAAGCAATAGGAAGTGTTTAAGCATAAGGAACAACATGGCTGGGTGTGGGCTACATGTAAGTAAATGATACTTTTTCTATTATTCCACTCCAATATACTCTATGATAATTTAAAAACATACACTATGTTCTTGGATAGACTTGTTTTGGGTGTAGCATGAATCCATACAAGGTACTAGAAGTAAAATATATCTTTATGATATGATATTAAGTGCCTCATTTGAATGTTGGTTTTTAAGCAACATCCATTGATACTAACAAATTACTATAAACAATGGTATTATGAAAGTATTACAGTATATCCTAAATCACCATAGTGTAATTTCAGTAGAGCTAATCTGTTTTGTCATCTTTATTTTAAATTAAAGGGGTTTTGAACATGCACGAACATGATTAAAAATTTGTTTTTTGTGGTTATTTATTTGCTTTAATAGTTTCATGGTATTTCTTCACATACAGTATTGAGAAAAACAATATAGAAAAAAGAAGGGGTAGACTTTAAATTTGAAATAGTAGTTCTGAAATATCTACCATTTGACCAAAGAGTATGCTCCCTTTGCAGTTAATATGGACTTAATTTAAAAATATGCAATTATATTGTTCAGTATGCTCCAAAATTCTTGATTTATACAAAGCATCTCTTTTAATACTGAAGAGTTTTAAATACTATCAAACTTTTTAGTAATATAAAATGTTCCTTTATACTTACATATATCAAATTATATAACTTTTATATAACTTTTAGACTATACAACTTTAGAAAGGTTGTTGAATAGAAAAATTTTACTAATATTAAAAATACATGAATTAGTAACTATTCCTTGAGTGGCTAAAAACACAAAAGCTAAGTAATGTTTAAATTAAAAAAATAAACAATATAGTCTGTTTATAAGCATTTAGGTGATTTTTTTCAGGTAAACTATAAATAATACAAATTAAAAAAAACTGAAAATGTTAAACATATTATTCATGTATCTTAAGAAGTTTGAGGAGTGCCATTAGGGACTCAATCAGTGTACCTGATGTGATTAATCTTAACTGTTTTGACTTTTTACTTCACTAAACATGATGATGGATCTTTTTAAAAATCCAGTCAAATCTGAACCCAATAACCAAGTATTTGTTTCAGTTTTAGAAAAAAAAAAAAAGACAAATATATTCCTTGAGAACTGTGAATGACACTGTTAAACATAAGAACAAATAGTCTTAATGTGTACTTGAAAAATGAACAAACTCAACATTGGTATTTCTAAAAAGATTGCTATATAAAAGTATAACAGTTTAGTGGTTAACAGTGGGAAGTGAGGGAGGGTAGATAAGGATAAAGGGGATCAAATGTATGGTGACAAAGAAAATTTAACTTTGGATAGTGAACATACAATGCAATATACATGTGACATATTACAGAAGTGTACACTTGAAAGCTGTATCATTTTATTAACCAATGTCACCCCAATAAATTTAATAAAAAAGTAAAAAAAAAAAAATAAAAGTATAACTGAAAGGGATAGATGTTTAAAAAAGACAATTGTGGTTTCACTTCTTATCACAAGGGGTAAATGTAAAATTTCTTAAAATGTCCTTGCTAAATTCTTTCTAGATTGTTTTAGTTGCACAAAGAAAGCTTTTATGCCTTCGTTAAGTAACTGATATAGATTCATTATTACTATTCTTTAGATAAGTGGCAAAATGTTATTTGGATCAATTTTACTTTTGAGATATTTTTGGTTACTTTCAATTCTAAAAAATATTCTCATTTTATTTATCTTTCTCTCCCTCTTTCCTTCTTACCTCTCTCTGTATGACTGTATTAGCCAGAATATGTAGAAGAAAGAGTTGAATAGAATTATTGTTGAAGAGCAGTAATCCTAAATTCCTAAAGTATTGTAAATTTTAGCAATTCTAGATGTAATTTTAATTTCATGAACTCTTGGGACATTCCTTTTGATTTTAAGGGAACCGTATATGAGCTCATTATCTAAATCTGATTCAAAAACTATTTCTAAAATCGAATATCTAAACAGAAGCCAAATTTATTCATACCCCATGAGAAAAAAAATTTAAATGTAAGGTGACTTCAATGTGAGCCAAATGGCATAATGAACCTATAAAATGCTTAGTGAAATGCAGTCAGGCTTGTAGATGTGTTTACCAAAAAGTAATATTCTGCTTTCATATTTATTATGATCTTTCACTGATTTAAAATCTCTATATACTGAAAGTCAGTAAATGTCTTTAATTTACATAAACTACAGCATAAAATACTAATATAAGAATGGACTCAAAAACCCCTATTTTATTGCACCAGCCTCAACAATTAGATAAGAGAAAGATGCTATTGAGCCTAAGGAATATTTAATAAAGAATATTATCAATATATACTTCCTTAAGAGTTAATAATACTGCAGTGGGATTCATAAATGCCATCTACCTTTGTTTCATTGCTTGAAATCAATGAACTGAATCTTCTGAGTAAAATTTCAATAACATATTTAAGAGCTAAGTAAGCATCATTTTTTTACTTTTATTAAGTTGAAAAGAAAAAAAGGAGATCTAATTTACTTGTGGAGAGTTTGTTCTAAGTAAGATTTTACTTTTCAGACTGTTGGGCTAATGATAAACGTCACACACTGTACATCTTCGTCTAGAAACTATGGCGTCTATTAAATGTAATTACCTTTCCCCATGGCTTTAAATTGACGGCAGATTCAAAATGAAGGTGGCTTCTATTAAATTTAATTACTTCCCCCTGAAGCTTACTTGGCAAAACTGTGACTTGTAATGAAAGTGAATTCCATAAAAAAGCTGCATGGTCAAGGTGTGGCTCTTAAATTAGCTATGTCATTAATGAAAAAAAAAA
>CM053508.1:14571518-14651518 GCA_028627145.1 Eidolon dupreanum
CAATGAATTTGCTTTTATGGTTAATAATAAATATGCTGAAAATTCCATAGTGTTATGTATTCTGTGAGTATAGATAGTATTTCTCTTATTCATTATTGCATCTTTAACTTACAGAAACATGTTTTGAATCTAGTATTAAATAGTTGCTCTGTTTATTAATAAATTTCCAGATAATGCTAATGAATGGTAAATACTGACTATTAATTTCACACAGAAAACTGACAAATACCACTGAGTTAGTCTTCTCTGTAACAAATCCTCATGAACTTTTAACTATTTTAATACAGAAGTGTATCAAACCATAACGTTATACACCTTAAACTTACACAGTTATATGTCAATTGTATCTCAATAAAACTGGAAACAAAAATCACATACAGAAATTACCACAAACTACATGGCTTAAAATAACACTAATTAAAATGGATTATCTTACCATTCTGGAGGTCAGAAGTCTATCTCAGATATCGTTGTCTAAATTCAAAGTGTCCGCAAGGATGCTTTTCTTCTGGCAGCATTAAGAAAGATTCCATTTCCTTGCCTTTTCCAGATTCTAGAGGCCAAATACATTCCTTGGATGGTGGTCCCCTTTCTACATCTTCAAAGTCAACACTACACCTTCCTGACCATTCCTACATAGTCACGACTCCCACTAAATTTCTTCTTCTGCCTCCTTCTTCCACTTTGAAGAACGCTTGTGACTACATTTGGCTCACCTGAGTAATACAAGGTACTCGATTTTGTCAGCTGATTAGCAAAATTAAGTGCATCTGCTACCTTAATTACCTTTCACCACATAACCTAACAAATTTTAGTTTGCAATTTCAAGATTCAAGGGTGGCATGAATTTGAGTGTAGATATTTTGGAGAGCCCATTATTCTGTCTAACACAACCCAAAATGCCAAAACCATCTGTTGGATCTGCAATCTGATCTCTAAGTCTGTGATGGCCTCTGCATCAGCCAGGTTATGCTGCCATACCAAAGAACTTCCAAAAATAAAGGTTTCTTTCATTCTAATGTTACAGTACTGTGACTCAGTCTGCCAGAGCAGCTATTATTTCATTCTCTGCTTGTTGCCATGGGAGAATGAAAAATTACTCGGGAGTTGGGAGTTTCTTACACATTATGTCTGCTCAAAATTCATTCACCAAAACTATTCAAAGTTTTCACCAATGGATGAGGACAAAGAAGTGCAAGCCTAACCACATGCTCAGAGGGCAGAGAGCTGAAAATGTCTAGTGCATATAATCAATGACTAACCTTCCTCTCTTGGTTCATAAAAAAAAAAAAATGTACTTTTAATCTCAATTGGTACATTTTTATTTTAGCATCTAATAATTTTAAGGATCATTTTCAATTTCTCAGTGTTGTTCGTAAGTCTGTTGTAGTTTGTTCTTTGTATTTTCATTGGTTTCAAACCCTGGCTTTAGGTTTTCCTATCTAGCTTGAGAAATTATATATCTGCTGTTACTTTCCACAATGAAACAAGTAAAATCCTAAAAAAGTAGTAAAAGTACTTAAATATAAAATCCTTTGCTAAATTGACAAAAAGAAGAACTAAGGTCCATTCTTAGCCACCAGATGTGAACCCCAGAACCCTGGAAGTCAAATGAGAAGAGAATCCATTTTTCTTCTTGAAAATTCACCCTGAGGCTATCTGCTGAATGCTGAAGACCTTCTGTTTTGAAGACTATTTTGAAGACTACAGAAAACATGAGATAAATCCCTAAATCCAAATATGGAAACTCTAATAGGAGACATCTGTATAAAACTAGGGCATCAAAAGGCTATATCTGCTGAATAATGACTAATGAAAGATAAAAACTATTTTGCTTGAAAAGAACAGCAAGAAAACTTGCCATGTTCATTTATGGAACAGGACGGAGAGGGAAAAATCTCTGGAAAATATATAATGACAAGGTGGCTCTCATTTGTTATAGGGTCTAAAATCTTGAGGGAAGATTTAGAAAAAAGTGACTTTATAAGCAAACATATAGCCTTTTTTGGGACATTTAACTTCGTTTCCAAAAACTGTGTTTCAATAAAGTGAGCAGTTTACAGTCCAAAATCACAATACATAAAAGAAAACAAGGATGAGTGAAAAGCAGCATAAAAAGACCAACACTACTACTGGAATTATTAGAAAAAAATAAAATTTTGTAAAAAAAATATATGTATATATATATATATACACACACACACACACTGTATGTCAGCTTTATGTAACATATATGTATTTGTTGAAATATAAGAATGGCTTGAAAATAAGAGCAGAAAGTAGCATGTTTAAGTGTTCAACATAACTCAAAAATAAACTTAAAAACTGAAATTTAAAACTCAAGGTTCACATTAGCAAGTAGATTAACCATACCTAAGGAGACTCTTATAAACCTGAAAGAGTAAATGCAAAGTATGTAAGATTGAGGAAAATAAGAGAGAATAGCGTAAGTTTATGCGATAGTACTAGAACTAGCTCCGATCAGTTTGCAAGTGTATATCTCTTTCCAACTCTATGTTCAGGGACATCCTCCTGGTGGCTTGAAATGGACCTTGGTGGAACTATCTCCACTATGGAAATTTGCAAATGCTTCAGTAAAGGCTTTTTTAAATATTAAAACCCAAATGTAAAACATTAACCAGCAAACACTAATTCCATACACAATTCCAAAGCATCTAATAGCAAGAATAGGTAAAACAGCAGTATTTTGTGATAATTGGTGATAACTTTTCAGGATTGTTAAAAGATAGGAATCCTTAGATCCAGTAAAACTAACTACTCTACAGCAGGAAACATAAAAAGAAACCCATGCCTAGATAAAGCAAGGATATATGACTTTGGTGGCTTAATGAGTCTCCCATGGTCCTGAATGAGCATGGAACTGAAAATAAAAGACCCGTCGTTTCTCCCTGGTTTTAAAGTAAAACTTGTCAAAGAGTGTGGTATGGTTCTCAACAGAAAAAAGAGGGGCCTTTAACATTTGAAGCAGTAGCCAATTCTAACGTAGAACTCTTCTAGGGGACCCCCCCTAGAAGACAGCTGTAGTGGGGCTGGCAGGAATGAACACAGAGCTGCAATCTTAGACTTTTGACTCAGTTTACCAATGAGGAAATAAGATCACTCTCCTGGGGGAAGAACTCCCATAATACGTGTGGTTAGCAGGACAGAGAAAACTGAATCACAGCATTCCAATAGCAGCATCCAATGCTTTACTTCCAAAAGCAGAATTGAAACACTCCAGGGGAGTGTGCTGGACCAACTACATATATAAAGAAAATGTAAAATTCTTATTTTTTAATTTTATGTTAAAAATCATGAACCCATTAAAGTGCTTAAGTTTTGAATGCACAAAATGACATGGCAATCTTTCTCAGGACATTTCATGTTAGTTATATTTATAAAGGTCTGAGGGAAGAGCAGGATTTCCTCAGAGTAAGAGCTGAAAGAGTTGTCCTTATGTCCTCAGTTTGGTGCACTGTAGAATAGTTCATGTATATTTCCAAAAATTACATGTATTTGTTACTTAATCACACAATTTTTTTAACTAAGGGAACCCACAAAATGGACAAGGAGGTTAAACAATATTTCTATAAAATAAAGGTTGATGATAAGCACAGGAGGGTAACAAGGATACAGCAGAGTTGACAGACAATTTACTGATCAAAGTCCCATTCATCTGCCTCATCCTGAGGCAAACATTTGTAACATAATCATATCTAAAAGAACTTGTTCAAAATAATTCAAAATTATCAAGAATATCAACTGAGAAATAGATATACATCCATGGGTATTAACAGCCTTGCCCTGAGTATATATTTTCCCCTGAGACATTAGTCATTGATAATAGTAAGCCACTGTTATTACAAAGATAACAAATCAATGTTTATCCATGTGAATGCTCTCCTAGATATGTAATATATTAGTATGAAAGTTCACATATATGCTCTATGTCACCAATAAGTATACAGATAATATATTGGAGGTATACGATCTAAAAGAGTGGATACTAATTTAGAATATTTAGACTCAATTTAGAAAAGCATAACATTTCTCATTTCTGTGTAAACAGTTTCAGGCTTCAAATAAACATTAAAACTGCTTATTTTAGAAATGTTCAACAAAAGTCAAAATCACTGGGAATTTTTAAAGATTAAATAATGGAAATAAATCCTTGACACATGGTCTTACAAAGTCATTCACACTAACAAAACAGGTGACTGCAGTATCCTGAAATTCAGTTCATTTGAAAATCTCCAATAAAATGCTTTTTTATACATCTTTACGTTCTCTTTAAAATTAATATCAGAGAAACGATCTGCTTTTACTAGGTTATCTTTTAAAATGAGAGACATAGATAATCAGTAAATGAGGTTATATTACTAATTAGCATACTGTCTTCACTACCTATAGTACACTACAAAAAAATGTAGCTTCCATATCATCACATAGATGAAACAGTTATCTTTCAGGGTTTGAAATTTCTATGATCTTTATGCTTAATAAACTCAGTAAAAGGCATTCAAATTACATCACTTTTGTCTTGGAAGTTAAATTGGGAAATATTGCATTCTCTGAGATGATAAACTCTGTAGAAGATAAATTATCATGAGAAATAGTTTTAATTGATTTACCATAATAAAAGTTATGTGACTTTGAAGTGCAAATGACACATTAAAATGAATCTACAGTATGTTGATAATAAAGTGGCTTCTTTGTTAATGGAATTACTGACACTGCAGATGCTTTCAGGAGTGATGTCGTCTACTGTTAATCAAAAAACATCAATGTAAAATGAATATGCTGTTTATTTAAATCCTAGCCCACCTTTCGCAATTCTTGCTTCAGTCGGAGTAGTTCAGTAAGGAGGCCCGCATACTGGAGATTCTGGTCATCATAGAAAGTCAGTATTTTTTAGCTCTTCCACTTCTGCTTTTTTCTAAGCACCTTGGCTGCAAACCATGTACATAAATCAGAAAGAGCAGAGGGAAATGACAAAATCCATGGTGAAGTTCAGGTTTAGATGCTTATACATATGTCAACTAGTAAAATATTTTCTCACATATACTTTAATAATATGTATTACAAAAGTTTCTGAACAGTAAGATTCAAAGGAAATTAGTGAATGTTTTAGAGATTTTTAAAGACAGGAATAAAGTATTTCAAATTTACATGACAGTTCAGTAAAATAATTTCAAATAAAGTTTCTACATTTCATAATCTTATGCAAAACATTGTAATTTAACTGTAGGAATAGTTTGAACACTACTATTGTTTGGTTTATTTGCCAATTGTTGTCTTAATCATACAAAGTATCAGTACATAATCCCACTTAGTCAACAGCAATGTATACAAGTAGCTTTTAGTACTCTCGATCTCTGTTTTATAAATGGAATGTAAATTTAAAAACCCTGCCATTCTTGTCTTCCAGGAAACGTGGAGTGGTTTGACTGGAGAGGTGGGGAGGGAGATGAGAGAGCAATGCAGGGTATGATGGTGTTTCAGTACTAGGCACACTGAGTGTCACTAGAAGATAAAACATCAGTTTACTTATCTAGAAAATTCTGAAGATGAATCATTCAGTGACATAAAAAGGGTTAACATCAGTAAGAATTATAAATGTTGGAGCTATAAAATCCAATAATTATATATTTAATACTTAAACTCTGACTGCCATTCATGTGACATCTTAATAACACAAATTTTCTTATTTACTGAATCTTTATAATATATTTAATATAAAGTACTTATCCTATTTTACAAAAATTATAAGGTTCTATGTTTTAAAGTTTTAATTATAAAAAGAAGAAAATATACAAGCTTTATAAGTAACATTATTATGTGAGATAATATTTTGACATATTATGTAGATAGACTCTACAAGAAATAAGCCGAGATGAAAGGAGTAATGTGTATATGATAATAGTAAAATAGCTATAAGCGAAAAACATTTCTAAAATATGTTATTTTAAAAGTGATATGTAAAGACTAAGAAACAATAATATTATTAGAGCCATTTTCAAACCAAGTAATATGACTTTCAGGAATAAACTATTTGCACAAATTGGAATAATTTTAAAAGCAGGAAAAGGTATAATTTGATATTTTAACTTAAAGAACTTGTTTTTAAGGATATATTTGTTTATTAAAAATTGTGTTAAGCTATTTTGTTGCTAATTCTATCATCTCGATAAAATTTTTTCTTTGAAGATATTTAATCCCAGAAAATACTGAGCTGTGGTTGAAATCATAGAGGCAAACATCAGAAGTTTTCTAGCGTGCATTCATTTACCAATTTGCACCAGTCATGCATTCTTTATCCTTTCAACCTGGAAAGCTTCTATCTGATTTTTCAGTGGCTGTTTAAACAAAAATAGATGTTTATCTCTTTAAAATTTTGCCAGGAAGCTGTCACTTTCCCATTTACTCAAGCGATGTTGTGACAGAATGTGTCAGCTTCTCACACAAATGAAAAGAGATATAGACTTGTATTTACTTTAGCTGAAAAATAAGTAGTCATCAATTCAGAGAAAAGTGTTTTCCCATTTGAAAAGATGAAGTAAATAGGAGTGGTTGAAAGAAGTAAGCATTTCCTAATACTTAAAAGGCAGATGTAAACCAAACATTACAACGCTGATTCATTTTTGGTTATGAACTTGGAAGTGGATAATCTCATGGTATGTAGAGGTTGATACTTCACAATGTGTCTTTTGCAGTATATGATTTTATTTTAAAAATGATAAATGCTTATGCAGTTAACCTTCCCACATTCTCTCCTCTACAGGCTAAAAGCTTCAGATATTTAAATAGAGAAAAGAAAAATATCACCTTTAAGAAAGTTTGTAGATTCATGTTAAACTCAAAACAAATATAATTGGTAGAGATTGTCCCCAAACTGTGTACTTTATTAGGGTAGTTGAATTAATAGTAATGATCTTAGCAGACACTAAATGTTAAATTATATTTCAGTGTGTGTATTTTTTTCATTAAAATGTTATTTTACCTTTAAGAATTTCATATAAAATTTAATTAAAAATAGTATTGAATGCACTGAAATGAACATTTACACCGAACAAGAGAAGATATGCAGTGATAGGTTTTTGTTTAAAAGTGATTAGTGTTGTGCAATTAAATTGAAAGCAACCATCCTTATTAGATCAGAGGGAGCAACCTAGTCCAAGAGGAGAAACAAACTGGTACATTGGTAACTAACTACCTATCTATAGGTAAGTTAACTATCTCAGACTATTGTTTGACTTCTATAGATTACTTTACAAGCACTTAAATTATTTGATTCTGTTTTCTCATCTGTTAAAGTAGCAAGACAGCCTATTTAATAGGATTTGTGTGAGGATTCTATAAATCAAAAGGGTATTTCATATATATATATATATATATATATATATATATATATATATATCCCAAGTCTTTCATTTAAATTTTCATTTAAATTGACAATTAAGCAAGACTTCAAAGGTACAAATTGAATATCTTAATTTTTCTTTTTTCCTCATCTAAAAAAGGAAGGCAGGAAGGCAAGAAGGAAGGGAGGGAAGGAGGGAGGGTAGGAGGGAGGAAGGGAGGGAGGGAGGGAGGGAGGGAGGGAGGAAGGAAGGAAGGAAGGAAGGAAGGAAGGAAGGAAGGAAGGAAGGAAACAAAGCCCCAATTAGTTTCCAAAGTGGCATACATGAATTTTAGATATCCATGCAAATCTTCTCAGGGATATTTGAGATTTCCGTATAAATATTTTATTTTCATGTTTCCATTTTAATATTAAACTTAAAATTAATGTTAGCATAAATATTGTTCATCTGGACGATCGCAAACCTAAGCATTAGCAAATAATTTTACTGCTCATGTCTTTGTATTTATGATCTCATTAGCAATACATCATGGTACTCACGATGTTATCTGTTAATGAGAAAATTGCAGGAATATTTAATACATAAATAAAAACTCATTATTTGAAAGCCAAGTGATATCTTGATCTGTGACAATAAATTCTGTAATGGTTAAAATAGAAATGGTAAAATAATTCATTTACAGTTAACACATGAAACATGGTAGTATAGACATGTCAAACTCTAACATGGCTATAGGAGATACACATTTATATTTTGAATGAAGTTTGTAATTTCAACCCCAAATACATTTATATTTTGAATGAAGTTTGTAATTTCAACCTCAAATATTTGTTTTTCATTATTCTTTTCTGATTATTATCCTGTACCATTGGTTGCATTCAAATTGTTATTTATTTAGTTAGTTTCTACTTTCATTATTTATGCATGTAATTCTATAATACTTCTAAAGAAAAAATATTTCCTGCCACCTCCCACATATATTGTACTTCTTAGAGGCAACTTATTTCAATGATTGCAGCCATTTATTTTGACATTTACCTCCATTTCTCTAAAAATGTAAGTATATTGCCTATTTTAATTTAATAACTTTATTTTTTCCTATTATCTTCTACTAGGTAAAATGAGAATACAGTTGTCTTTCATGTACTTGTACGTCAGCATTTCCTATCTTTAGAGTTGTCAGATATATCAAATTAAATTAAGACAGCCAACTAAATTTGAATTTAAGATTAAAAAATATTTTAGTATAAAAATGTCTAAATCTTGTTTAATTAACAAAAGGAAATGTTGTTTACCTGAAATTCAAATTTAACTTGGCATCTTGTACTTTATTTGGCAGCCCTATACCTTCTCAATCTTTTCAATATCATTATACTGTATAAGCATTTGATGAGATCATCATTCACTGGGAATACAACTATGATCCTGTAAAAACAGATGTCTTTAATATTTGTAAGCATCATTGTAACCTTTCTTGTACAACATTTTGTTTTCTCTGAAATTTTTCTCTGAAACTTTTTATTTTGTGTAGATTTTAAACCTAAGTGACAGCTAAACTTTTCTTAATAGCCTAATTCTTCCTTTAGTTCCCTCACATGTCTCAAGTATTCCATCATTTTCCCTTTCTTAGACATGTGTCTCCTTTCCCATTTTTGTTTCACAGAAAACAGACAGATGCTTCTTTTATTATCACCTTATTCTGCTACTTTCTTGAGATAGATCCCCCTTTCTTCTAGATGACCTTTAATGTTTTCTTGATTTATTTTCTCATTTTGGGGGAGCATTTCTTTCTGTAGCTATCTGAGATAGGGTGGATGAGGAATAAATTTTCTGAGATCTCACATGTCTGAAGATAGTATTTAGCTAATCTTATATTTATTAGAGAGATCACTTTGCCATGTAGGATTGAAATATTTTCACTATGTACTATGAAGACCTTTCTCCATTGGCAGAGACCAGAGACCAACGTACTCCTGAAAGAAAAGTTCACTGGGAGAGGTTTTTGAGTTTGTTGTGATTTGTTTGTTCTTTAACTAAGTAAATTTCTGATCTCTGCACAGCTTGTCAGCAGGAAGCTAGAACTTCACTCTTTGAAAGAACAAGAGAGGCAAGTAGCTAGAAATTTATGAGTCATTGCATAGAAACAAAGATACCAAAGAGAAGGTGAGTCCCTAAATCTGTATATAAACTATACCCAAAACTTTGGCTGACCACCAAACTCTCCAGCTACAGAGGAAAATTCTAGAAGGCCGGAATAAAAAGCTAGTAAGCTAAAATAAGCAGCAGGATAAGCAGCAGGCAAGAACTGAGTAGATATCAACTACTACATACTGTGGAAGAAATTTTACTGTAGAGTTCGAGTTTAGGAAGTCTAACGTGTGTCAGAACAAAAAACTGAGAAGCTTTTAAAAAGAATGACAGAATCTTGAGTCACTACTACATCTTATCTACTATGTCTAGTTTTCAACCAATATTTTATAGTGATCAAAGAAATGGAAACAAGGCCTAGAATCATGGTAAAAGGTAGTCTACAGAAACTGATTTCAAGTCAGTTGACACAGATGTTGAACAAAGAAAACCAAGACTTTAAAACAGCTTTCCTAAATATATGCAAATAATTAAAAGAACCATTCCTGGACATAGTTGGAAGACAACAATAAAGAGAACATCTTGAAAACTGCTAGAGTTAAACACTTCACATACAGGGGAAATCTCTTTACGTAAAACAGAAGACAATGTCTGATTCTCATTACAATTATAACATTTTGTGCTGTATAAGAAAAAAATGTGTAAACTGCAAACCAAAATTTATCTCACAAATTTGTTTAAAAAATAAAATGATATGAAGACATGTTTTTATCAACAAAAAGCTGAAAAAAATTAATTACCAGCAGGCCTGTACTGTAGAAATTGTTAAAGTAAATTCTTCAAGCTGAAGAAAATAGTCCCAGCTGGCAAGATGAATGTGAATGAAAAGCAATGAAATGCTGAAAATAATAAATATGTGGGAATACACAAACACACATACACATATACACACATACTTTTTTCTTTTCTTCCCTAAAACCATATAACTTCTTAAAGCAAAATTTGTAGACCTAGATTACTTATATATAAAATGTATATGAAAGTATCAACAATAGAATTGAAAAATATCATTGCAACCATATTTCCAATATTTTAGCAGAAGTCAATATTAACTATAAGGACATTAAAACAAATTAAAGAAGTATATTTCAATCCCCAAAATAATCACCCAAGAATATTAATTTAAATATAGCTAGACTACTAATCAGGAATTTAAAAAATATTACTTTTTTGATTAACAAAAATTAGGAAAGGAGAAATAGAAGAGCAATTAAAAATGAAAGATGAAGGAAAAACTGATATCAAAATGTCAGACATAAATAACTACAACTGTATCATTGATTACATTAAATATAAATGAACTAGACATTCTATCAAAAGGCTGAGATTCAAATTAAAAGGCTGAGATGAGGTAAAAGAAAAAAATAGCAAGAATAAACTATGCTGTCTACAGGATACACACTACAAATATGTATTCTTAAGTAAGTTGAATACAAAAAAAGCATGAAAACATTTTGGAGTGGTGAAATAAATATTAAAATAATAAAACTTAGATTCAAGGAATATTGTTATAGACAATACAAAGCACTTAATTTTGATAAAATTTCTATAGTTGCCAAAGATATAATTATAAATAGACATATTTTATAAGTGAGGTTTAAAATATGTAAAATAAAAAATTGACAGAACTAAAAGGCGATATATAATATTAAAGTGGATAATTGTAACACTTTTAGATTAGTAATTGATAGAAAAACTAGACAAAAACATCTGCAGGAATATACAAAACTTCTTTATCTAATTGCCACATAAACCGCATGACATGCATTCTTTATAAGTGCACGTGGGATATTAATCAATATAGACCATAGTTTAGTTCATAAATGTTTCAATAAATTTTAAAAAATAGAAGTCATATAGAGTATGTTCTCTGAGAAAAACAGAATTAATTTTGAGGTTAATAGCAATCTGACAAGAGCTCTAAATATTTGGAAAGTAAACAAGATACTTCAAAACAACTCATGAGTCAAAAAATGAGAAGGAAAATTAGACAACACCTTGAATAATAATAAACAGAATATATTTGTGGTATGAAGTTGAAACAATTCTTAGGGGGTAATTTACAATTTTAAATGGTTTTATTAGAAAATAAATGGTCTAATACTAAAAATCTATGCTTATATCTTAGGAGTCTAGAAAAAGAGAGGCAATTTAAAACCAAAGCAGTATGGAGAGAGAAAAAAAGAGGGCAGCTATGAACTTCAGACTACATAAATGTGGTACGTTAGTCTTTTTCAGTATTTTCGAACAGTCATCTCCTCCTTCGATCTTCTATTTCAAGCTGTTCAAATTACCTTTCAAAGTGAAAATATAAGTTGTCCGATTTAAAACAGTTAATGGATTCAAATCCTATAAAATGAGTGTATGAAAATGTCTCAAAAGAATACAGAGATTTAGAGACAAAATCAAACGTAAAACAACTCAGTGGAGAATAAAATTTCATAATTAAATCTTTTTGTTACACTGAAAATAAATTTAATTTTTGTAAACAATGTTAACTGGATTTTTTAATGTTTTCCACCTCTATTCAGCAAATTTTCGCAGGTGCTCTGAACTGTCAGTTTGAGAAACCTCCCAAAGATTGGTGGGGAGAGAAAGTAAAGACAAAGGGAACCCAAGCAGACAGGCTTTAACACCCCATTTAAACTTTAAATATAGGAAATTCAGTTTTATCTTTTTATATACTATACTGAGATTCATTATAAAGTTACTTCTAAATATAGGTCCTGGGTAAAAAAAATATATATATATATATATCTCGTTCTGTACTTATTCTCAAACAAATATATACCTGGATTTCTAATTTTTGATATCTAAATATTAGGAATAAGAATTTATTATCTACCAATTTCGTTTATGCTAATGTACAATTAAATAGCTTATTTGATGTTTGTGATGTCTATCTAGTTTTCACATCTTTGCAGTTTGACGCTGTAGAACGGGACTTCTGAAGATGTTTCTTGTAATTTCTTTTTGTGCTGTATTTTATCATTCAACTTTATGTCCTCCTGCTAGTCCTCTTAACGTAAGTACTTCACTACATTTTATAAATCTCCACTGATATGAACTTAATGAACATATTTAGAACACCTTATTGAATTGAATAGAAGTATCATTTAATTTCAAACCAGTCGAAGGAGAGATATAATCATAAGCAAATATTAAAATAAATATGTGCAAATGAAGAAATTAAAATCCAGTTTAACATTCTGTGGACATTAAAAGATTTATTTTTGTGTGGCAGAATGCTAACATACATAATCTTACAATTTTTAAATTGTTCTACTTTACTCTCAGTATATTTGTGTTAAGCAAACATGAGGCATGTGTCAAGTTTCCATAGAAATCAGCAAAATTAAATCAGCAAGAGCATCAGAAAGACCAAACTGCACATCTGCTTTTAATGAACACTGACCTTACCTCTGAGGGTGATACTTCAATGTGTTAAAATTCTCCAGAATAAATATTTAGGGGGATACACACACACACACACACACACACACACACACACACACACACGAAAACATGATGATTTCTTCAAATTAAATACAATAATTATCAACAATTACCATTAGGCTATTTTTCACTGGTGAAAAAGATGTTCATAGAAAACTATTTAATAATCAATAAGGTTACTACATTTCCAAATGAATGGAAAATGAGGCCCAGCATTCTGTGTAAAAGAAATAAGTAAAGGTTTTAAGCAAGTAGAAAAATAATTGCCTTGGTTTTTGGTTTATAATCTAAGATTATGACTATAAGATCAAGCTAGTTCAAAGATCTAAATGGCGATGTCATATAAATGAGTTGTATTGTGTCGAGCTCACAGGATTTAAGAGGCAGTTCATTCCCTTTACCACACACAGACATGCTCTTAGTCCACCAACCTATCCATTATAGTCTACTGCCTTTTAAGCAATCCAACTTCTGCAGCATACTTAGAATAGACATATCTCAGATAAAGAGAACCCATGCCCCGGCCCCACAACTCACAATACCCAAGGATAATTTGTAAATCTAAACTCTTGAAATGGAATGCATTTTAGATTAGGAGCAATATATTAGAGGAATATAGTTATCTAAGTGCTTGTGAAAACATATCGTCATACGCCAACCTCACGGAGGTTCCAATTTGCTCTCTAGGTCACCCCAAAGAAATTCTCCCTATGGGATTTTGCCTTTAGAGAGACAAAGTGAATTGATTCTGTTGAAATATTCATTAAATTAAAAGGCTTCATTTACTATTCTAAAAGCAATTAATCAGTTTTCCTCATTCTGTGTAGTACAGTACTAGCTACCACTTCACAAAAGGGCATAACTGCTCTAGGGAAAATGCAATGTATTGCAACGAAAATTGATAGGGTCTGTTAAGAAAGTTAGTTACAGACATAGCAAAGTTAAATTTTTACTCAAATATAAAAAACTCTGAAACAGCCAGAATAAAACTGTTTGCAGATAACAATTAAAATTTTTTAAATAATAATAAAGAAAAGGAAAACATGGCTATTACAGATGCTTTTGAGGAGTTTAAAATTTGTTCAATATGATTTAAATCCAAGTGTAAGGAAAGCAATTTCTAAAAAATATGAGGAAATATTGATTTTCATTAAGAAAATACCCCCAAATATTTATAGCAATGATAACAGCAAGTACTCCTTCCTGATCACCAGGAAAAATGCAAATTTCCATAAAACTTCTCTATGTTAACATATTTATATTTGTTCTGTAAAAACGTGTGGAGCACACCAATCCTAGGTCACCAGCTGAACACACCCCAGGCCAATAGTTATAAGATGCTGTAAACCGAAATAGATTCCTTTGACAGCGTTTCAGTGTAATATGTAATTCATTATAAGCTTTCAATATAGTATACAATGAAAAATTAATGTGTATTTGCTCATTTAAGCAGTAACTCCAACTAAACACAAAATTATAAATTTAACACTTTAAACTTAAAAAATGGTATCTGCAGATATATGTATCTCTCTCATAAGAGAAAAATGAAGTATCTTTCATGTGCTAAACATTATGCTTGGCACGCAATAAGCACTAACCAATGTTAACTTTTTACCTTTCATATTATATTACTCAAGGTATTTTTTTAAAAATTAAATGACCTATGAGATAGTAAAATGGAAATAAGGCACAGAATAGCTTTACAATATTGTCTGTGCAGGCAAAAAATAATAATAATATACAGATCATGGTTAAGAAAATCGTTTATTCGTTTATAACAGAATCAAAGTATTTTCTAACACAAAGATTTTGTACTCAGGCCTAAATTATAATAGCCAAAAGAGTTAAGCCACCAACCATTAATGAAACTATCATTAACTGAATTCTGACCTAGTTCTAATGAACTAGGCGGTATCATGTTCATTATCTTACTTCGACTGTACAATAAGCAGTTTCCACCATGCAGAAAACTGCAGCTTGAAGAGCTTAGGTGGCTTGCCAAAGATCATAAATTGAGAAGTAGCAAACATAGGACTTACATAGAATTTTCTTTCACTTATATCACAATAATTCCAGCTATTCCCCAGGATAACGGAATATTGCCAGTACTTAAGGAATCCTTTAAAATCTGTGGTTATAACTCTTTATGAAAATACAGTAAACTCTGTGGTCTCTCTTGCCTCTCAGTTTTCCCACACGCACTTTCACTGCCCAAAATGTCACTCTGCCCCCAGCAGGGCTGAGATGCAAGTCAGGCAAGTGAAGCACTTGCTTAGGTGCGAAATTTAAGAGAGTTCCAAAACAAAAACTGAGATTAATAATATTATAATAAAATATTTTTAAAAGTCAAAACTAATGCAAAAATCCACGATGAAAAACATATCAAAATTTTAAATGGCGACAGGATCAACTAAGCCAAATAGGAGCTAGAGGCAAAAGGAAAAAAAAATCTGTAATACTCTGTAATTTCTGTTCTTTCAGCAAGTCTCACTTTAAACATTATTTACAGTCAGAAACCTTATCAGCCTGGTGTAGATGCTGTATTTCCACACTCCCATTGTAACCTATCCTTACTTCTCCAACTAGACTTACCCACTCTAAAATAATATGTTATCTGTTGCTGCATAACAAAAAAACTTCAAACTTTAGTGGCTTAAAACAACAATTATTCTCTCATGGTTTCTGTGGGTCAAAAATGTAGGAAGAGCTTAGCTGAGTTTTGGCTCAGGGAAGCTGGGGATGTCATCTTCTGAAAGCTTGCCTGAGGCTGAAGGATTTGCTTCCAAAATGTCTTACTCACACAGCTACTGGCAGAAGGTCTCAGTTTTTTGCTACATGTATCTCTTGACAGAGTTACTTGAGTGTTCTCCTGGCACAGTTATTACTTTCTCTAGAGTAAGCAAACCCAGATGAATAGCAAAATGAAGCTACTAGGTCTCTCATCACCTATTTTCCCATTCTCATACCATCATATCTACTTTATTCTTAAGAAATAAATGCTAATGCAGCCAAGACTCAGGGGAAGAAGGTATGTCTCCACTTCTTAAAGGGAGGAGGACCAAACGAACTTTGGAAAATATTTTAAACACACCGTAGAGTTACCTGTTACTTGACTATCTTGGACTCTAGACTATAAACTCTCTGAGAGCAGAGACCATGACTGAATTATTTGCCACCCGATCTCCTACTCCTAGACTATGACTGACACATAGTGTATATGTGCTTAATAAACAATGTTTCAATTATTAATGGAATTCATGAAGACATCTCACCAATAATAACAGGTAAAATAATTAGAAAAACAAGCCATAAAATAATGAATAATATAACATGAACATGGGGAAGCTTCCTAAGGAGAATAAATAATATCTGACTTTGGTCTTAGGGATAAAAGATAATAGGAATATGACAAAAGTTTTGACATTATAAATGAAAGAGCTAGCTAAAACAAATATAAATCTTGAGTAATTTTAAATATTAAAAAATCCTTGAGTTTAAAAGAGATAACTTGAGGGAGAAAAAGCCAATTGGGATACTGTCATTTTGCTTTAACCCCAAACTTAAAATAATAATCTGATTTGACTGGAATTAAAATTCTTCAAGGCCATGACTGAGACTCACATACATACGTGTGGTGTGTGTGGTGTGTGTGTGTGTCTGTGTATGTGTATACCTGGCATGTAAGTCATGTTTTTTTTTTCTATTATAGTAGAATAAAATAGAATAAAAAGATAAGGGACCCAAAAAAGAATTTCTAAATTTATTTTTTTTAATTTGCAAAGATAGGAAATTAAATTTTATTTTTCCTCTTTTTTCATAAGCTTTTATAATTTTTCAATATTCGACATTTGCAAAGATTATATTTTTAGAGTTGTTTCATTGTGTTATTTTAAAAATCTATATTCCACAATGCATATATACTTAGCAATGATAACTTTTTTAATTGTGATAAAAAAATACTATTTATTGATACATGATTTCATATTTGAAAACATTAATATGTAAATAATTCTAACTGTGGATAGCACTGATTTAAAAATTGAATCTGTGCTCACAAGTAAATGATTTCAATTAGTATATCAACACTTCTCCCAGTGTGGTTTGTGGACCTCCTGGGATTCCTGAGGGGAGGGAGAGGGGAGGTATTGCAGGGAGGTGGTACCAAGATCCTTTTAAAAAGTCTTCGAGGTCAAAAGTATTTTCATATTAATATCTTGAGTCATTTGCCTTTTCGCTTTGTTGATATTTAAACAGATGGTGCCAAAATATAGATGGAATAAATCGCTGGCCCCTTAGTATAGACAAAGGCAGTGGTAACAAACTGTAGTCATAGTTACTATTTTCTTCATTGCTATAAACTTTGAGGGGGAGGGCAGGGGGAAACAGTTTCACCTAAGAATGTCTTGATAAAGCGTAAATGGCATTAACCTTATTAAATCTCCTTGAATTGTATCTTTTTAATATTCTGTGTGACAAAATAAGAAACACACTTAAAACACTTTGCCTGAATATCAAAGTATGATGATTGTTTTGAGAAAAAGTATCTGTTTAATTGTCTCAGCTATGAACTAAACTAGCCACTTTTATCATAGAACACTATTTTTAATTGAAAAAGGAAATGAGAAGGTATCTATGGCTATTCGGACTTAGGTATTTGGTAGATAGTTTCATGATAATGTACAAAAAAAGTCTGTTATTCATGGAAAATATATAATAGTATTTATTAACAATAATAAATTTCAAACTTTGAAATGAAAATAGAAGTTCGAGAAACTTGTAGCTGCCACCTTAAGCTAAACAGATTAAGATTAAGTGATGAAATGGCTGCTAGTAATGACTATTTTTCTATATTATATAATGAAATGTTCCAACATTTAGGATTTTCTTCATATACTTCAACAACAACAATCTCAATAAATTGAAAGTAGAAAGAGATGTTAAAATCTAGCTATCCTGTACTAAGCCAAATTTTAAAGGGATTTGCCAAAGAATGCTACTTATCTCACTAGTTTTTTTTCTGGGAAAATACTGTTATTTTTCAGTAAAGTGTATTATTTATGTTAGTATTTGATGGGTTTATTTTTTGCCTTTAAAATAAAATATACTTTTAAATTTGATTTAATTTCTACTGTGGTAAATATTAATAGATATAAACCACATAAACAAAAGCTCTTCAAGTTTCTCGATAAATTTTAAGAGTATAAAGAGGTCCTTGGACCAAAAGTTTGAGAACTGCTGTCATAATTAAAAACAGTGACAACTGGTTTAAAAGAAACAATTGAACTGAAGGGGAAAATATGCTACAAAAGGCTTTGATTAATTAACTTTATAATGATACCATTAGCTAAAGCAAAGTATAGTTTGAGCCACAGATGCGAGCTAAGAAGCTATGTAGAATGAAGATCAATGTACATGAAGTAATTCAAGATAAAAACTCAGAGTATGATAAAATATATTCACTGACCTTGATATCACTGTTCATAATGTTTCATCTCTCTATATATTTGGGGTGCTATAAATGCACACAAGAATATGCATGTACTATTTTAGGTAGATCTAATAAACTGAGATAAAAAAATAATAATTTTATATTTCAGAATGAAGCTTAACAATTCTCATTGGCATAAAAGATGTAATGCTTTCAACTGGATTTTATTATTGCATGTTTTTGAACTTGATTCCCCAAACTTCAAATTGCTTCCTTTTTCCCTAGAGCACTGACCTAAAAAAAGTGATCACTTTGTAGGCAGAAATCTGTTACCCTACTAGTGACTATGTGAACACACAACATAGCTGAAACTAATTTGTATATTAGAGAGAAAAATTAATTAAAAATAAACAAGAAATAAATTAAATTTAGTACTGAGTGAAATACCACAATATTTGAATCTGTCAATGTTTGAGAATATGGGGCTGATAATTTTGCTGAAATTAAACCCTGAGCTTTTAGATACATTCTAGTTTATATGAAGGTCCACTTAATAGTAAAGTATATAGATTTTATACTATGAGAAACAGGACAATATGAGTGAATTTGAAAACAAATTTATATAATAGATTCTGATCTCTCTCTCCCCTTCTTTCTCTCTCTCTTTCTGTCTTCATTAGACAAAAATTACCCAGATGAGTGACAGGAAAGTATGTCTCTAAAAAATTTACCAATGTCATAAAATTTCTAAAAAATATGTAAAATTATTCTAAAGCATGCAATGAAATAAAATAAATTATTCAAAGATAGTTTTTTCTAATATTGTGTCTATATTAAGAAAATAATTAAGATAAACAGCTAGATGTCATGTGTCCTTAACATGCATTTATGTTTAGTATTTAACTAAGAAATTAATGTTAATCTGTTTTATCCTGATTATTATATAATAAATTATGATATCAACTCTTTAGTATACTATGAAAATATAGTACCTAGGTATATGTCAACATTTCAATACACTTTATTTGAGATTTATAATATTAATTTGATGATACTATTTTTTTAATTATGAGGCATTTATTCATGGTTGTAAATAATTTTATTATAAGTCCATCCCCATATATTATTTTTGTTTAATTTATTACCTTCTACAATTATCCTACCCTCAATGCTTACATACTTGAAGTATTTATTACAGATTTATATGTATCTTGAAAAATAAATAAATTGTGGTCTGATATAAGGCATCTATTAGTACCAAAATCCAAAGTATTCTGAAGGCACAATTTTGACATACTCCAGCACAAACCTGCTTTAGCTCGGCTTTCCACTCTTTCCTCCAGACACCACATTCATTCTTGATTGATGCTTTATTTCATTTAGTCTTTTGCCTTAATGACAGTTCCCTCCTTATATTTTCCATGTGAAGCTGCAATTCCTGTTTAAAGGTTTTCTTGACTACTTTTGGGTAAAGTAGTCATCCTTTCTCTTCCACATTCTTTATATTTCTTTACATTTTAGTTACCTATGCATATGTCCTATATATTAAAGATAATTGATTTCCTAAAGGACAGAGATAAAACCTTATTTTTTAATTTCACTTTTGGTAGACAGATAGCATTAATGGCCACAATTGTTCACACCTACCTATGCCCATGCCTTTTAATATTGTTCTTACATGCTGACTCTGAATTTAGAAATGGGACTTACTGTGGGCAATGCAGCAGTAGCCAGTAGAGGAGTTTGAACACACTGGACCCCTGCTACCTCCATAAGAACGTGCCTATACAGCCTGTTGTAAGGATGTGAGAGCAGAGTCAGTAACTCTGTCCCACAGCAAGCCTACTCCCAGATGCTTCACTTCCAGCTAGCAGCAAGTGTACCCTCAGTTATGTCAGTGAGCCCTGCCAAGACCAGGATGGTCCATCTTAAATTACTGAACTGCAATTTTGTAAGCCAAATAAATGTTTAGTGTTTTGAACCAATGAGTGTTGACATATTTTGTTACACAGAATTATTACCCATTAGAAAACTGATATACTATCCTTGGAACCCAAATGTAGCCTCAGTATTTTGCACATTTCAAAACTTAACAAGGACTGAATGAATGTATTGTAGATTATGCTTAAAGATGACCCAGTGACATTCATTCATGAATTGGAATAATAAGCAAAGGGAACTGGCTGCTTTGAGCATCTGTAATCTGCTGAGTAAGGTGCTGTATAATTTCATTTTCATTCCATTTATTCCGGTCACAAATATGTGGGGTAGTTATTTAGCAAACCATTAAACGGATAATGAAACTGAGGCTTCGAGAGATACTGTAACTAATTCAGGTGGTTACAGAGTTTGAAAGAGATTAAATGATAGCTACCAATCTGACAGCAAAGTTTATGTTTATGTCAGAATTATAAAAGGGCCTTTGGGAGGAAGGGGATATTGAATGAGTAAATAAATTTAAAGTATAACTTACAGATATAAAAATCCTTTATAAATATTAGCAGATGGGATCTATTACATATTAAAAAATAAATATCTAATTTAAAAATAAGTATCTAATTTAAAAATCCATTAATGAAATCCATTACATTAACAAATTAAAAATATATATTAACTCAGAAGGTATAGAAAATATGTTTGAAATAATTTTAAACATACGCATGATAACTGATTACAAACTATAAGTCAAAAGAACCTTCATATCTGACAGAAGAAATCAACAAAAAAATACTTAACTACATACATAAAAGTGATACAATATAAGAACCGTTGTGTGGTTAAAACAGATTCTATTCAACAACAATACAGTTAAGTCTTAGATAACACAGAAAAATGAGGAAAATATATAAAAAGGAAAATAATTGGAAAGCATGGGAGAAAACTTCATTGTTCATAAATATTGTCTCCATAGAAAAATTAAAAAAAAAATAGACAAATTAAGAGGTTAATGAGAGTTCAACAAAATCACTAGGTATAATAACAATATACAAAAATAAATTTAATTACTATGTACCAAGTATAAATTAGAAAATATATTTTCTTAAAATAAATACATTTAGAGCAACCAATGATACATGGTACTTGTATAATAACTCAAAGAAGAAGTGTAAGCCTTTTATGAAAAAAGTTATAAAAATTAATGGAAAGTCATGAAAGGCCTTAATGAATGGAGAAATGTTCTGTAATCAAGAATAAAAATATGATATATAATATCAAAATTCCTGAAAAGTAATTCTAAAATATATACAGATAACCTAAAGTCTAAAATTAGCCAATATAATTTCGAAGAAAAAGAAGTGTGTGAAAAGCATGTGTGTATGTGAATGGGAAGCAACGGGGTGTTAGCAACAGTTTATAATAGTTTTTACTATTATAAAACTACATAATAGTAGGAATAGCTACTATTAATGAGGGGTTATTAAATTTTCAAGGAATTGTTCTAAGTTATATGCATTAAGTCATTTATTTTGTAAGTAACTCAAAGAGACGTAAAATCAAAGGCAAAGAATGGTACCCAGTGTTATACATTAGACAGCAGAACCAGGAATACATCTAGTTGGTCTAGCTTGCACTCAACTACTGTGCTGCACCTTTCTTTCTTCTTATGGATTTAATGTAATTTTAGTATACAAATTAACAGATTGGTAGACAATAATAGGGACCCCAAAAACCACATCACTTAGGCATGGTAGGTAGAAAATGGTTAACAGCAAGGCTAAGATTCATTAGCAAACATATGAGGGAGGTGCCCCTAGGGGAAAAGAAAAAAAAAAAAAGAAGAAGGAAGGTGATCTGATCAAATCCCCTTGTAAACATTTTAATAAAAGATCTCCTGGAAAACACATTAATGATATTAGTTCATGGGAAAGGAAATGCTGTTTCCTAGTCTGTCTAGAGTGACTTATGAACAACTGATTTGGAATCTATGAATTTGAGAGCTATGAATCTCTAGAAAATGTAAATTTTACAGAAGTTTCATAACTAATACAGCTCTTATCTTTGTAAGTGATATGACTGCAAACCCCTCTGAGAGATCTCATGTTAATAATCAAGGCTCAAGTACATTCAACATATCAGAGTTAGTTATCCATGCGGACTAAATAAATTTGAAAGCTTGTTTCAAGTCATAGGCAAAAATAAATTCCACGTAAAGTATAAGACCTAAATGTGAAATTAAGATTTAATTTTTTTTACATGAGGAAAAGGGGACTATCTTGATTATGTCAGGATAGGAAAACATTCTTAAACATAATGTAAAAAGTACAGTTTTAAAAAATTTATAAATCTGATTACTTTAAAATTAAAAACTTCTAAAGGATAAAGTTATACAAAAAATAAATATATCAGAGATAAATATTCCCAATGCATAAAATAAAAGATCAGTATCTGAATTTTTAAGTATCCCCTATAAATAAACAAGGCTGACATTCTAATGGCAAAAATAAAGTATATGAATGGGCAATGAAAAGACTAAATTTAAAAACATATAAATATATTATAAAATTCTTAGTTTCATAATAATTGGGGAAATACAAGTCAACAATAAAATACAATAAAATTACTATTTTGATTCATCAGAATGATAAAATTTTAAGTCTGAAAATATTGTGTTGATAAATATATAGAAGGTAGAAAACTTTATGAGCTGTTAATTTGTAGTTGTAAATTGGTTTAAAAAACAGTCTTGGAAAGTAATCTAGGAATAGCTAGAACAGTTTAAAATTTATGTACTAAAGGATTCAGCAGTTACTCAGTGTAAATATTAGAGAAACTCTTGTATGCAAAGAGACTTATATAAAAATGTTCTTTGGGTATTGCATTTAATATCAAATTGTAGTAATACCCTAAATGTCTACAAACAGAAAATAAATGAATTGGTAAACTGGATATATTCATACAATAAAATGCAATATGGGAAATGGAAATGAAATGACTAAAGCTACATATATCAACGTGATTTAATCTGACAGATTTTTTGGCAAATTAAAATTGCAGAATGATATACATTGCATGCTATTATAGAAAAATGTGTATGTTTTGGGGATAACAGGTATGTAGGAAAAGTATAAAAATCTCCATGGAATTTATAAAAGTAAATTTCAGAATCGAGATGATGTCTGAGGAGGGAAAGGAGGGGAAGAGAATTGAGAAAGTTTTCATAGAAAACTAACTCTATTGATAATATTTTGTTTAATTTCTGTGTTTGGTATTTTGGATCTTTATTGCCTGATTTTCTATACTTTTTTATTTTATTTAAATATTTATAAAAATCATAACAAAAATAAAGAAAAGGACACTATTAAATATTCAAGTTGACACTGAAGCTGTTGGCTAGAGGAGAGGGAGTCTCTGTTAAATCACACTATAGAGTTTCTGTTTTAATGACAAAAAGGCTATGGAAATGGAGATCTTGGTACTCAAAGGGTTGTACCTTCAAGAAAGAATAAAGAATGAATGAGATAAATCTCTTTCTCACACAATTAGGACACAACCAGAGAGCTTTTCTGTTTCAAGCTAAGATCAGGATTAAGACTTTTTTTTTTTCAGAGAAATTAAAAATTCAGGCCTACATTTCAGGAAAATTAGGCATTTGATTTTGAATTCTAGTAGCCACCTTGCCAAGAAACATTGATGGCCGCTCTTTGACTCACCTGTGACACACAGGTGCAGTAGATAGTGTAAAACTGCTCCTTCTCTGTAGGCAGCACTATAGATGACTGGAAAATCCAAAACTATGAAACACTTAAGAAAACCAACTATTACTGAGAGTCAACCAGCATACATAAGAAAAATGCCTGACTAGGTGCTCCAAAAATTATTTCACAGAAATAATGAAAAATACACTTAAGGAAATTACCCAAAATGCAAACAACAAAAAAGAGATAAATATATGAAAAAGATGAAAAAATAAAAATATAGATAGGAATGTTACATTTAAATTTGTTTCCCTATCTCTGAATCCTACGAATAATGGCCGCCATAAGGGCAGACATCAATTGTTAAAAATGAAAAAAAAAATGAATGAATAAATCAGCTCTTAAGTCTTTAATTCAGAAGAGATGTCTGGGCTAAAAATATAAATGTAGGATTCACTGAACTATAAATGATATTTAAAATGCCAACATTTATAGTCAGAGTAAAACAAAATGAAGAACATGCAAAGAAGGCTGAAAAACGAATAGGAGGAGTTAGGAAGAAATCCCCAAGAGTGCCATTACTATAGATTTCTCCTTCCAGGTGGTAATAATGACATACTACATGCCTCACTGCCTCTTTTTAAGCACCACCCACTCCCTTGACCACCCACGGTATAAACACACACTCTGTTACAGGGGAGGTCCTACTGATTCTTCAGCCATGACCACTAGTGTGGCAAATCTCGCTGTTCCTGTGCTATGACATGTAACCATAACCTCAAGTCCCCTGATCACACAAGGGGATGCTGCCCCCAGCCACAACTGCTGAACTATAGGGGAGGGCTGTAGACAAAGTTTTGCCACATCACATGTTTTGTATCCCTGGCCCCCAAACACACCAGTGACAGGGCTGGTTCTTCCTTAAACACGCAACTTAAAAGCATGGAAGTCAATTTCTCGAGTACCACCACAGTTTGACTTATGGACCTGACATGTTACTGTGAGCTCCACCAAGAGCATATGGAAAGCAGGAATCCTGTCTGCATCAGTTATCCCTAAAGAATATTGTTCCAAAAGGTCCTATGTGAAAGCTGTCTGAAAATTGGCCTTTGTTTTCAGTGGGTAAATTGGATGTTCTATCAATTTACCTGAAGAAACATTACAAAAAATTCTGCTTTTTCTGGGGATTAATCTCCATGCAAATATTGGGTACCACCCTAATGAACTTTCTCTTAGAAGTTCATAAAGAATAAAGGGAGAAAAGGTAAAACTTGATCTTTCTCTCCCTCTCTCCTTCTTCCTTCCCCTACCTCTATCCCTCCCCTTTCCTTCCCTACCTGTTTCTCCTTTTTCATTTCCCACATGAACACATATATGCACCCACAGACACACACAATCCCAATCATCAAATACTACTGAGTAAGCACCATGTGTAAAGAATTCTACAAAGACCTCAGACAATTTATTTTGAGGATACAAGTACAAATATAATAGCGATTTAAATGTAGTCTGCCCTCAAGAATCTTAAAGTATACTAAAAATGATTATCATACCCATAAATAATTTCACAGAAGTCTTCCCTTATCCATGGGAGACATGTTCAAAGACCCCCAGTGGACACCTAAAACCACAGATAGTACCGAACCCTATATATACTACCTTTTTTCCTATACATAAAGTTTAATTTATAATTTAGGCACAGTAAGAGATTAACAGATTAACAATAACAGCTAATGACAAACTAGAACAATTATAAAATTGTATTGCAATAAAAGAAGTAAATGGCCTTGGGGGCCATTATTAAATAAGAAAGGGTTACTTGAACACAAACACTAAGACACCATGACAGTTGATCTGAGAATCCAGATAACTGCTAAGTGACAAACAGGTGGGGAGTGTGTACAGCATGGATACGCTAGACAAAGTGATAATTCATATCCCACACTGGATAGAGAGAGATGGTGCCAGATTTCACAACACTATTCAGAACAGCAAGCAGTTTAAAGTATGCATTGTTTATTTCTGAAATTTTCCATTTAATATTTTCAGACCGCGAGTGACCACAGGTAACTGCAACTGCAAAAAGAGAAACTGTGGATAAGGGGGATTACTATAGTCAAAGTATAGTTAAATTTAAACGTTCCATGAGATATTTATGAGTTACAAACATTTACCAAATGTTTATTATTTACCAGGGAATGTTCCAAGTATTTTAATATTTATTATCTCATTTAATCCTTACTTCAATCACATAAGTAGGATACTATTATTCTTCATATTTTGTCAGCTGAAGAAATTGAGACTCAGGTGTTTGAGTTGTATGTCCTAGATTATATATATTAGAGATAGGATAAATTAGAAGTTTACCCAAACAGGCTGACTCCTTAGCTTTTGGGTGCATTATGCTAGAAGACCAGCTTCAAGGATCACTGGGCGATTTTGTAGGAGAAAATGACATTTGAGCTCACTTTCCTATGATAGATTATCCTACCATATATAAAATAATCTTAAATATTAACACTCATATTACCACTAAAAATAAAACCATTGAATTAGTTTTAAGATATTTTGCAACTTTATTTGTTTTTATGCAAAAAAGTTATATTGAACTTGCATTGTAAATATCAGTATGTGTCTGTTTCATTTCAAAAATATGTGTATACTTAATTTTGTCCATTAAGAAGGCTTAAAGGCAATAAGTACTTAATAATAATAACACAATCAGCACCCAAATTATTGTCTCTAAATACCAAGAAACCAGAGCTCCTTGAGGAATGGCTGATTCTAAGTCTAGGAGAGGGAATATGCCAAACTTGTAAATATTGTTGTTCCAGAAAGCATGAAAAACTTTCAAAAACCAGCTGATAATGCAACAACCACAAAAGCCAACATGAAGTTGCTCATTCTAGCCAAAAATAAGACTACTTGAGCATAAAAAAAAAAAAAAAACAATGACTACAATTAGTTGAAACATTGACTGATGAAACCCAAGAGTTTATAAATATATACTTTTTAAAAAGACAGGAAAAGCAAAAAAAAAAAAAAAAAAAAAAGGGAAAAACTCATTGAACCCTACTAGTTGTAACCTGGGAACTAACTCCTTATGTTAAAGAGACAGAAAGACAGAAATTAAAAGGAAGAAATTAAATGTCTATCCTGTTTTTTGAGTGAACTGCATTTCAGAGTGACCAATTAGTATGTGTTGATAAAATTCTATTCTTTAGAGAGGGAAAGTTGAAATAAACAAATAATTATTTTTCAACCTTTAACAAAATAAGTAATTCAGTCGATCAGCATTAATAGTTATGACCAATAAATGAAAGGTGTTTAATAGAAAATTTTACAACAGGAGTGTCATGGTTGATTTTGTGATTCAGCCTACCTGGGTCACAGGGTGCTTAGACAGTTGGTCAAACATTATTCTGGGTATGTCTGTTAGGGTGTTTCTAGATGAGACTGACACTTGAATCAGTAAACTGAGTAAAGCAGGCTGCCCTCAATAATGTGCGTGGGCCTCATCCAAACATCTGCAGACCTGAACACAATGAAAAAGCTGAATCTCCCACCAGCAAGAGGAACACCTTCTACCTGACTGCTTTGGAACCGAGGCATCCTTTTTTTCCTGCCTCTGAATTCAGAAAGATCAGCTCTTCTTGGGGCTTAAGTTGACCAGTATTTGTGCTAGAATTATACCATCAGCTTTACTGGGTCTCCAGCCTCCTGACTACAGATCTTGGGACTTGAGAGCCTCCATAATCATGGAAATTAATTATAACAAAGCTCCATATATACACCTTATTGGTTCTGTTTCTCTGGAGAACCCTAACTAATACATATTTTGGTACCAAGAGTGATTCTAGAGAAACAATGTTAAGGATGAGTTTTCTAATTGGTCCTAGGGTTTCTGGAATTGGCTTTCCGATGTGATAAAATTTAAAGATGCTAATGAGCCTATTTCCAAGAGTAAAGAGAACACAAATAGTCCACAGTACCTTCTGGCAAAAGATATTAGCAAAATATCAACATTGGATACTTGTAATCAACCAGTTATAAGAAGCAAGGATCTAGGGGACTGTATATATAACATTTTCAAACATTTTGGGCACAATGAGATTGGCTACTTTTTCCTAATATCACTGGACGAGATGCAGAGTAATTCTTAGCTCAAAAACTGCATCAATGATGGGAAAGCTATTATGCATTTCCCAAAGGTTACCTTTTTGGAATGTGGAGGTAGCATACTTCTCATTTGGGTGTGTTACTCTTGCCCATTTGACAAATCATCCAAAAAGCTGCTAGTTGAATGAAGTACAAAAAAAGAAGAAACTGCAACAGTTCTAGGCTGCTGCACAACCTGCTCTGCTACTTAGACCATATGAGCCAGCAGATCTACTGGTGCTTGAAGTGTCAGTGGTGCCTACAAATGCTATTTGGAGTAACAGAAAGATTTATGGGGTGATGGTAAAAATCTAAGTTTAGTCTCTAAAGATGGATAGTGCTGTCACTGGAGAACAAAAAGAATGAGAAAAAAAGACTGAAAAGAAAAAAAAACTACAATAATGATGGCAAGTTTAAAGAAGATTTGGTAGTAGTAGAGATTATAAACTGTGCAAAGGAGGTTGAAAGCCAAGGTGAGGCTTATTTTAAAAGCTTCAGTTGTCATGTTGTACAATTTGATACTCAGTGTCTTGTCCGTTTTAACCATGCTCTTCCTCTTTAGCAACTAAACCCTGACAGTTTGGCTACCCAAAATAAAAACTACGTGTCCTTGGCACCCTTGCAGCTGGATGTCATCACATGACTAAGTAATCACTGACAATACAAAGGCAGAAGTTCTGTGTGCAAATTCCAGGGGTGTCCTCCAAGAGCTCATGTCCTTCTTTGCCCTTTCCTCCTCCTTGTTGCCTGTACATGGATCAGAAATCTGGACCTGGACTATCCACTGTGGACCATGAGACAAAGACTGCACTGTAAGAATGACCGAACAGTGATCCAGAAGTAGTCTGGAGTCCTGAGAACTTTATGGAACAGAGCTCTAAACTGCTTTAGCCACTACTATGTTGGGTTTTGTGTCACTCAGAGCTGAAACTAATCCAGAGACAAATTGGTTTTTCTTTGCTTGTTTGTTTTATTAAACCAAGGAATGACATAGTCAAGATTTTTTGTGCATAGACCAGACTGGATAAAAAGCAATGTTTTGGGGGGAAAAAAATTAAAAAAAAAACACAGGTTAGATCTAATAAGGCTCTAAAACAAGACCACTGACAATAAGGTTCATGCCTTGAAGAATAGGATGAATAGCTGTATGATTCTGAGTCTAGGTAATTAGAATAAAACTGAAGCCTTTAAGTTTGGGAAAATGATGTGTGTGTGTGTGTGTGTGTGTGTGTGCGCGCGCGCACGTGTGTGCGAGAGAGAGAGAGAGAGAGAGAGAGAGAGAGAGAGAGAGAGAGAGAGAGACTTGCGTGAATGGCTATTAAAACTGCAATTTTATTATAATTCACCTGGTTCCTTGAGAAAGCAGCTAGATCATAAAATGATTGAATTACAAAGACATTAAACCTACATCTTAGGGAGATTTACTCAAATCTACACATCTAGTAGGTAGAAAAGCAGGAATATATAGGCTCATAATCTCTATGGTTCAACAACTAAGTAATTTTGGAAAACAACACAGAATTTTATTTTTTAAAGGATAATACCACCACAGATAAACTACCAAAGTAGTTTAGCAGCCTACTTCTTCTAAATCAGTGATGCCCAGCCTTGGAACCTGGGCTACATAATTTCCGTTATGGGCACTGTTCTCTGCTCTCTGGGATGTTTAGCAGCATCCTGCCCTCAGACCATGAGATAACCAGCTCTCTTCCTGTTTCTTCCTCCTCAGTGTGGCAACCAAAATATCTCCAGACATTGCCAAACCTGCTTTGAGGGGTAAAAATATTTCCTGTACAGACTACTGGTTAGCAGGTATAACAGAATGAGCATGTTTTTGATGTGATTAGGTTTGGTTCTTTTTCGTTACTTTCTTTTGCTCTTGATCCTGTCTGTAATGTAATGTGTGAATGCAAACAAAATACTCATTTGTAAAATAGGAATTACAATGGGATACTTCATCTCTATCTGCATTATCTCTAATGATGACAGTGATGACAATATACAGAATGCCCTTAATATAGAGTAGCTGTCATTGACTGTGTTTCCTAAATAAAGAGAAAATATACCAAAGTGGATTTTTTCCCTTCCTCATTTGTGCTGAAACTTTTGAGGTACTAAGTCATCTGTTTCTAAGGCCTTCTTTTGACTTCCAATTCCCCATGCTCTGGAGTTAGACTGTGACCTCCTACAGATGAGAAGCACAATTACTTAATATATTTCACACACTGTTCTATACAGCATTGCATGCACTTGGGCCTCGTGATAACATCATCTACACTGGTAGTAATGGCGTCAGTCTGCTTTTCATCTCTTTCCAATATCATCTACCACTATAGGCATGATATATTGTTCATTTTTATAACTTTTTAATTCTAAAAAAGAATTTCATATATTCAAAGCAAAATAGGATTTCTGAGTGTCACAAAGAAGATGTGATCAGGGACCCACCTATGCCTTCTCTTGGGTCTAACTTTGAGTCATTGCTATGTTATATGTTTATGAAGTACTCAACCTCCTTTGCTCAGAGTAATTACTGTTTTCTTCAGTTACCGCTAAAGTTGATAGGAAACATACCTGACAAAAATTACAGTGAGGTGTCTGGATTTCTCTGGAGCATTTTAAGAGTATCTGCCTTGCCCCGTTCCAAAGAGGTTCTGTTGCGTCTACCTTCCTTTATACTGACAATGCCATAAACAATTACTGCAGTTTGGCAGTCACTACAGAAAGAGCTCCAGCCATGTTTCAAAGGGTTTATGGTCAGTCATAGAAATCCAGTCTCTCCCACATCAGTATGCATGGAATCCCATCACTCAAAGTGCTCTGCTTACAGAAATTTGCTCAAGTAGAATGAAATCTCTACTTTTTTCTGGTGAAGTAGGAAATGTGTACACACGGGCTTATTCACTGCTAGCAGAATATCTACCAAGTGAGCCGCCTTGCTCAGCAACTTCCTCTGAGAGTATATATTAGTGTTTTTCTCCACAGATAATCTCTATCAACCACAGTCGCAGCATAGAGAATCACAATGTGCTAACATCTGGGCAGGTGCTCTTGTGACCTTTCCAGTACTGCAATGATTTCCCTATGGTGGTGGCAAACGCTTTCAGACAACAGCTAAATCTAGATTCGGTGATGCAACCAGGCACAGTTGAGCAGTCATTTATGAATTTTGCATACATGCATGAGAATAGTTCCAAGAAAGGAGAAAACAAAAGTGGACGTTTTCTATTTAGAGCCAGTGTTTCAGTATCTATCTAGAAGAACCTATTGAAAGAAAAAAATCATAATTGACTTGCCTTTGCCCATTTTCTTCTTTTAACAAACAGATTTGTGGTTTGAATTTAATATATTTTTCACAAGCATTCCACCCTAACTTCTGAGTGATTCAAAGGAGAATTCCATAAAAACTGCAATATTTCTTTGTACATAATACTTTAAGAAAATGAACTAAATCAGTGATGTAGATAAAGATAACCTACAGTAATACCAATAGCTTTAGGAAGCAAAGGTTAAAATGAACCTCTCAATAACATGTTGCCAAATTAAACACAGAATATCTTGTTAAATTTGAATTCCAGATAAACAACACATTTAAAATTTTAGTTTAAAAATATCCCAATTCTGATATGCCAACCTACGATGCCAGTGTTACTGTATTTAAACATCTGAAGTTACTCCCTTTATTTTCAAGCTCTGTAATATAAAATATTTAGAACAAATAAAAAGGGATGCTTCACTCAGCAGGCAGTCACCTTGTGAAATTCACTGTCACCATAGGTCACTGGTCTGGATAATTTTATGACCAATAATAACATTTGTCTGAATGCATGCTGAGAAAAGGTAATCAAATCTCACACTTTAGGGAATAAGTTGCCCATTGCAGAAATTTGGAGGGAATGACTTCCTGCACAATTGGCTAGGGGTATTATGAGGGTTACGGACATTCTCAGAGAGGCCGCCTGCCTCCACGGATCAGTACAGAGGCTGACTAATCACTGAGTGTTGGCCCAAAAATAGATGTAAAATTCACTAATTATAATAAGAATTATCGTGATGATATAAATAATGATGCATAGGCTATTGAAAAGAGAAAACTCACGTATTTATGAAGAAAATGGTTAATTTGAGGTTATTTTAAATGATACAAGGTAAATAAATATATTAGGTTATGGAGCCTGTTTTTCTCTTTTTCATCAGGATTACAGAGGGTAAAAGATGTGGGGAGACTGTTCAGTAGCTTCAGAGAAGGAGATGCCATCTGCTCTTGCACATTATTTCTGACTTTATTTATAGTCCCAAATTAATCTCGGTCTTAAAACATCAAGGTGGAAAAAGATTATAATCCGAACGAGCCATATAAAGGAAGTGATTTCATGAAATTATAAAAAGGCAGGTTTGCCTATTCCTTCCAGCTATCAGCACTTTCTTTTTTCATTCCTTATGAAGCTAGACTTGTCATGCTCTCTTGGTTTCTTTTGTCACAAAGGAAATGGTGTGATAAGTGAATTCATCCTAAAGTAAAATCGTTTCCTTTGAGTAGAGACTTATAGGGGAAGTCCTGGGGTGGGGGGAGGTAATGATTTACCCGAAGCAATGAATGCCTAATAGTAGAATTTCAGGAGCTGCAAGGGAAATCCCTTATTGTCCTTCAAATCATTTTATATACAAGACTGTCTATTTACTTACTCTTAAGGCTTTACTACATTTTGAGCTCTTGTACTGTCTGTTTCCAGATTTCAATTGCATTCCTTGAGACTGAGAAGTGCCAGTAAGACAGAGAAAAGAAAAACAAATCCAATAGAAGGATATGTTCTACTGCTCTGATCCTGAGAGGTCATAGATAACCCAAACTAAGCAAAAAAAAAAAAAAAAAAAAAAATTAAAGACTTCTGATTTTGATTTCTGTTATGAAGTAACATTTATCATTTAATATCAATAGTATATCATTCAAATTTCAAGCTAATTTTCACAATTAGTGAGTTTAAGAAAAAACACCTGGGGCGGGGATAGCAATTAATACATACGTTTTTCTTGTTTCTAAGGGTTAACAGAATCCTTAAAAATGACTTGAAGAAAAAGAGGAAAAACATATTAGAATACGCAGAATGATTACCTACAGACACAAGTAAGCAATTATTCATTGACTCCCTCAAAATAACAGTTAATATTTATTTATTTTTCTTCTAAAATACATCTAGTTATTTATATATTGACTATTTTTAGTTACTGGAAACAACAGTACAAAGTATAGTATGTAACTAAAATCTGAGATAGATAAACAAGGAAGGAGTTAATTATAAAGAAATGAATAATTTCCTAATCCTGGGATGAGACTTGACCCTTAAACACAGACACAATTTATATAATCAAAGAAATGAAAGCATGGTTAAAAGCTAAATGACTAGTTTGACAGTGTCTGTTGTTGAGATAAAAAGAAATATTAGGATTAAAAATTAAAAGTTTACTATTAGAATTTTTGTACCACTCCAGAAAAAGATGTTTAAAGATAAAAGGCCAATAGCAATATTTTTAGCAAATATGACTGGTTTGATTTTTTCCTTCATGTTTCACTGTTATGCTTATACTGACCAAATCTGATATTTTCACTGAATTTCTCAGTTTAGTTTCTCTCTTAGCCATTGAATCAGTTATCTCACCACAACTCATTTATCGATGCTTTAAATCTGGAGGACAAATTTTATACTGATTTTTCTGCACGTTAACCACATTTTTTATATGGTAAAGCTGTCTCTTATCTTTCATCTTCATTAAACCATTCTGAAACAATCTAGACGTTGGGAATTACACAATTAAAAAATTTTTTAATTAATGTATACATTTATATAAAGTAAATATATAAACAATACCAAATACTTTAAATATGTAACAGATTATGTCATATAGCTTTTGTTCTAAAACTTTTTCTTTTTTTTTTCTTTTCATTTCTTTACGTTATAGTTAACAAAATCTTTTCTTTCATCTTGCTGAAAAATTGAAGGAAACTTGGGTTTGGACTCCAAGGCTGTATAATTTTTCACTGAAGTAAACATGGCTAATTTTAGAAGCATATATTGTGGTCATTAAAGTGCTCCATATGTAGCCATATTATAAAATATCGAGGGAGAGTGGATTTTGTTTAGTGTCTACAAGTACTTCATTTTACAGATATTTTCCAACCAACACATACAAACATACTTTAACCTTATGGCTGTTAACAGTATCTTGCCATCTGTATGTTTGTATTTTAAGCAGAACATAGTATGAAAATGTAGTAAAAATATACAACAGAAAAGAAAATTAAAGCCAGTTTTAAATAGAATATTTCTTGGCTTAAAAAAATTAGAGTGCCAAACATCATCTGTGCTCTTCTAAAATAACATGTTAAAGAAATACAGATGAGTATTTGTTTTTCAGAATGAGTGGCTAGAGAGAAAACATATGAAATGGCTAAAAAAGTTCCTGTTTTGGGAAAAGGTCATTTTTGAAGATGTGGTAATATATATTCCATAATATTTTTTCTTATTTTAAAATAGTATATTTATAACTATTATACATCTTTACTTTAAAAAATCCTTATTTGGTGTATGCAAGAATTATTTTGCATATTGTGATTGTGTTCATTACTTGTAGATTCCCCACCACTGTCTCTAAACTTAAGTTCCAGAGGCAGTTAATTTTTTCCTACATCAAAGAATGATAATGTTTAATATTAGTAAATCAATTGGTATCATATATTTTCCTTCTTTTCTTGTGGATTACTTTGTCAACAACTTAATATCTAATTTCTGAGAGAAATAAAATATTTGGTAAATTGCATACACATTTTTACATGATTTGATATATTTAGGTCATTAGAAGAATCACAAAATTTGATTAAGGTTTCCATTTTTCTAGATGTTTAATATGTGAAAATTCTAGGTTCAGATTTTTTTTATTATACATTCATGAAAAGTAAGTTTTAAACATTTTAATTCTATTTATATTCTGTGGATAATTTAATGGTTCCTAGTAATATCTAACTTTACATTTATTCATTAATTATAAAAATTGGTCATCAGATGATTAAAATATAAGTATTTCTCATACTTTAAAAACAAAAAACAATCTGAAGCTTCAATGTTTCTAGAAGATGCTAATATTTATACCACATACTGATAACTCTCAAGTAAAATATAATAAAACTCCTGATTTTGTTCTGGTTTCAAATGCAACAAACAAACAAACAAGCAAACATACAAAAAAAAAAAAAAAAAAGAGATTCAAAACCAGGTTTAGAAGATGGAGTAACAGAAACTGGTTTTAAAGTCCCACCAAACACTGGAAAAAAAATACATAAAATATATAAATTTTGAACTAATTGGCAATGATCCCCGAGAGATAGGCAACTAATTTATCCCTACAACTGTTCCAGATTAGTGCCTTGAAAGAATTTCAATGCTAAGGAGCAGGAATCCAGTGGACTGTCTGAATTAAGAACACAGAATTGAAATCTGTAAAGAACAAGGTAGCTAGGTTGTGGGACAGAGACTCCGGGAGGGGGAGCATCGCACAAAGATAGAAGAGTGAAAGATAAAAATGTTGCTCATAGGGTTCCCTTTGAGTAATCAGCTGAGTACTGTTCAGTGCATGAGGGTAATTAAACTCTCTAAGGCCCAGGAAATAATCATCTGAAAAGATTAGAGGAAATGGCTCTTATAAGTCACACAAGGCTAAGAATAATGTCTTCTCCCACCGACTGACTGGGAAACTTGATTCACAAGGCACTGACAGTACCCCAAACAACTTATAGTGAGAAACAACAAGCCTTAGACTAAACGCAGTCCTTGTCTTACCGAACACATCTTAAAAGCAAGCCCCAAAATGATCAACCTGTTTCCAAGTAATTTAATTATGAACAAGAATAGTGCAAAAGAATATTAAGAGAAACACAAAAAGCATCCAGCATACTAAAATACCCATCACTTAAAAGGTAAAATTTACAATTCACAGTTTCCAAAGTAGGAAAATAATCATAATGAAGAAACATTCAATCAGTCATAATCGATCCAGAACTGACACAAGATAATAGACTTAACAAACAAGGGCATTAAAGCAGTCATTATAAACTCTATACATTCAAAAATTAAAATGGAAGATTTAAAAAGACATAAATCAAACTTCTAGAGAGGAAAACTGCAATGTTTAGATTGAAAAGTATAACAGAAAAGACTGATGGCAGATAAGACATAGCACAAAGAGTCTTGAACTTGAATACATACCAACAGAAATTATCCAAACTAAAATACAGAAAAAATCAAGTTTTAAAAAACAGCATCGAGTGACCTGTGAAACAGCTTTAAGCATTCTACTGTACATACAATTGTCAATACCAAAAGGAAGGGAGAGAAAGAAAAATCTTTGAAAAAAATAATGTCTAAAATTTTCCAATTTGCAGGAAAAAATAAACACATATTCAAGAAGCTCAATAACCCAAGCACAAGAAATGGAAAAAAAAAATGTACATCATAAAAAATAGTTCCAAAACAGTGAAAAAATAAAATATTAAAAGCAACCAGGGAACAAACATACATGTTACATAAAGAGGAACTAAGATAAGAATGACAGCAGATATCTCATTGTATACAATGTAAATGAGAAGAGTGTAGAGTAAGCAGGAAGACATAGAGAAAATACCTGAAAATTCCTGAATATGTGAAAACTGAAAATAAACCAAAAAAAAGCATATTATACATTTGTAAAAGGAGAAATCTTTAAAAAGAAATCAAAGCAGAAATTAGAAAATATTTTGAACTAAATACAAATGAAAAAAATACATCAAAATTTGTGAGATGATGCTACTACAGTAGTACTTAGGGACAACTTTATAGCAATTAAAATGCTTACTTTGGGAAAAATAGCTCAACTTAACAATCTGGGTTTCTACATTTTAGAAAAAAGAAATAAAGAACAAAATAAATCAAACCAATTCTGATCAAAAAAAAAAAAAAGCTTAGAATGAACATCAATGAAGTACAAAACAGAAAAATGAGAGGAAAAATCAGTGAAATCAAAGCTGATTATTATAGGAGATTAATTAAATTGGTAAATACCTAGTCCAACTGATTTTCAAAAAAAAAGAGAAAAGTCACAAATTCCTAATTTATTAAATGAGAGAAGTGACCCAAGTAATAATAGGAAAATATTATCAGTAACTCCATAAACTTATATGAAAAGAACAAATTCTTCAAAGACACATTAACAAAGTTTATTCAAGAATATATTCCCTAAATAATCTTTTAACTACTAAGGAATTCAATATGTAGTCAAAACTCTTTACACAAAGAAAACTCCATAACTAGAATACTATACTGGTAAAGTCTACCAGATGTTTAAGAAAGAAATATTACCAATGCTACATAAACTACTCTCATAAACTGCTGGTGGGAATGTCAAATGGTATAACCACTGTGTAAACAGTTTGATAGTTTCTGAAGAATTACCATATAATTCAGTCATTCCATTACTAGACACTGCAATCCATTTCTCTTTGTTCAAGAGAAATGAGAGCAAATGTTTATACAAAGACTGGTATGCAAATAGTATAACGACTTTACTTACAATAGTCAAAATTTTCTTCAACAGGTGAATGGACAACAAATTGTGTTATATCCCAGAGAGAAATACAATTTAGCCATAAAATGAACTATTGATATATCATCACACATGGATGTCTCAGAATAATCATGCAAAGTAAGTCAGACAATAAAAGGTACATATTATATGATTCTATTTGTATAAATTGCTAGAAAATGAAAATGAATCTATTTTTAACAGAGAGCCTGTCAATTAATGGCTGAGTAATGAGAGTGAAATAGGTTGGACATGGATGAAAAAGAGGGATTAAAAAGAGGCAAAAGAAAATTTGGGGGTTTAAAAGGAGAAAAAAATCAAATTTATGTAAAAAGAGTTTATGAGCATTTTGATGCCTCCATCTTTAAAACTCAATTCATGTTCAAAATAGTATTAACATGTATTTAAAGCATCATTTATTTAAACGTGATTGTGTTTAAATTCACTAAAGATCAATGACAACAGATTAGAAGATCCTTTAGACTTTTATGGTTAAGCACAATGGCAGAAGATATAAAAAAGAGGAAGTTAATATTGATAGATAAAGACATAGATAAATGCTAATATAAGTGTACCTATATTAGATATTAGAGTATGACTCAGATGCATGCATCTATAAAAATGGCCTTGAGTCATAAGAGCAGGCTCTATCCCAGAAAAGCATTTAGCTTGGCATCTATTAACTGGGGACTGAGCTAATTATTCTATATTCATTTTCTCAATTAATACTTATAGCAAACATACAAATTAGCAAAAGTTTAATGAAATAAATAAACTACATGTTTAAGATCATAGTAGCAGAGAGATCTGAACTCAGTTCATTCTGAATCCAGGGGCATCTACTAAATAGTTTTCTACCACCTTTCAGAATAAATGCAGCGTTTCTGTCTTGTATCCACCTTCAATAAACACAAGAAACAAAATATTTAGAGAATCAATTACTTTTAAGAAACACAAAAATAATGACTCAAAACTATGGCTATGTGTCAGGATTTCTGAAAATAAAATGAGATCATTATTATCATATAGAGATGGAATAAAGGTGGATGAAAAACAACAGTTCAGCCATAATGATTTCATTAGGACAAATCTGTGGAGAGATGAAAGAAGCAGATCACTAACAGATTGCTAGTGAAATGGAGAGTGTGTTGAAGTCGTTGAATGTGATAACACTTACAGAAATGAAAGTTGAAATGCTTTAGAGGAATGGGAAAAAAAGTGATATTTCCTATCTGCCTTAGACAGCACATCAGCAAAAGGGAAAATGCATATTTTGTCAATTCAGCCAAGTCATTGATCTCTTTTGAATGTTGAGTCTAATGAGGCAAATAGGGGAAATGCATAATGGTCCTTACACATGTGCTTTGCTGGGTTCAGATTATTGTGCAGAACTAAATTGTGTTTCACAAAAGGCTTATTTAAATGGATACATCCTTTATTACATTAAAAATATAAAATTTAGCTTATAAAATAATGAAAAAGGAGTTTTTAAAATTACTCTCTCTCAGCTTCTCCTAATGTAGGTTCTCACCACTAAACAAATAATAACAAAACAAGGAAAAATCTCCATTGATTTCATCTGTGCTGCTTTCTGTAATACCAAATTTATACACATTTTGAGAATTGTTCTCAATTATTTCATAACAAGAAAACTTCTGCAAATTATCATTCTTTATATTCCACATCAATCACTCTAAAAAAACACTGGACTATGTCACAATTAATTGAATTCAGATCAATTATTGCAGAAAACATAACAGTAACACATATAGAACCTCTGAAATACAAACCAGATATCAGTTACATTTAAAGAGAATTGTTAATATAATATTTGATCATGGTACATTTTCTTACCAAATATATTTATCTCTCACCATTTCAAGTAAAGTTCCCTGCACATTGCTAGACATTTAATAGGCACTCAATAAAAAATATTGGATATGTAAAACACAGGAAATCATCAAAATGTATAAAATATAAGTAGTTTATCTGTTATATACTATACTACCATTTAAACAAAACTGTCTATATCGGTATACGTTTCTCAATCTTTTCAGCTATGTTGAGAATTTTTATATTACAATTTTTATATTTTGCCTCAAACTGGAAAGATGTTTCCCTACCCTTAAATATCTTTTGAAAACAAGATGAACATATTTATTATAGCCAAATCACCCTATTACAAATATAATCTCAGTACATGTAAATTGGTTATTTCCTTGCATAGTTATAAATCATTTTCTTAATAAACTTAGAAGTAAATAGCTTGAATTTCTTTAGCATTCTTGATAAATATCTCCTAATTACTCTAGAAAATAAATTAAATCAATTCACTCCCCCAGGAAACGTCCCCTTCCTTACAATGTTTTGCTCACTAAAATCAGATCCCAAATCTCTATGAGTAGCAAATTCTTCTAAAGTATTATTCCTTTTAAATTGAAGTAGCATAAACAATAAAGAAGCTTCCTCTTGATATTGTCAAGGATATTTTGGGAAATACTTAAATTTCTGTTAAGGTCTTTTTCATTTTATGCTTTTAGAGAATTCCGATTTTTTTTTTTTTAGCAACTTCTTTTGAGGTGTAACAAAGACTGGGATCTAATTCACGATGATTTTTATCTCTTAGTGACATGAACGAGCTTGACCTTTAAATTTTTTTTTCCGGAGTACTGAATGAAGTTAAATATTTTGTATGGCTATAACCAAAAACCAAACCTCCTTGAAGGATTATATGATGAAGAATAACTCAATATATTTCTGTCTTCACTGTTAATTGTGTTTTGTTTTATAAATTCTCTTTAAAATAAATAATTTTAGAAGACAAAGCACTTGGAATCATAAAGGGTTGATCCCCTCGTATATTCCTGCCATGTGTGGAAAACTGTTGAGAAGAAAAAAAAAAGAGAGAGAAGTAAATGTATACTGCCTGATGTTCTTTACTAATTATTCATAAAAATAAACCTACACTTAGTCAATAATTTACTTAATGTGGACAGGGCACATTTAGGCTGATGCACATCAACATTTTTTAAAACATATTATCATCACAGTACCAAGAAGCTGAAAAGTGCTTAAGAGCTTACAGACCTCTTGTATACATAACTCTGGGTGGATCCTGATACCGAGTTTACAAAGGAATTTCAGGGAAAGCTTATGAGGTTAAACAAGGCTGCTATTCAATCTTCAATAGACTGTGGAGGAAAAGACCTGAAAAGGTCAAGTAATCCTATCAGTATCATGTATCCAATTGCAAGACAGACTTAGACTTAGAACACAAATTTTTCAAGTTCCAAGATTCATGCTCTCGCCATTAATTTACACCTATTTGGGTAGCAAAAAATTAACAGTACGATTGAAAATACCTTCATTATGGAATATATGTATAATAAGTATACATGGAAAATATATACACAAATAATTTTTATTGTTTATTTTGATTTGTTACAAGTATATGTTTCAGTGAACCAGTGGTGCCCACATCTGCTCCTGTGATGGCATAAATCTACTTTCCTTTTAAAATCCACATTTACATGATGGCTATTCTAAATCATAAACTTATCGAAGCTTACTCACAACTAAACCTCCATGAGCATTTTGACTCAATATCTCATCTTCTGATTTTTGGGTTTTTTTTTTTTTCTGTTTTTTACATTTCCTCACCTATCTCTTTGTTTTCATTCCATTGTTCATTTCTCCTCTTCTGCTTCCTCCTTCTCCTATTCCAACACTAAAAATGTTTGTAATTTCTTTGTACCAACAGTCCTGAAGACAAGTAATTATACTACAGAAGACTCAGAGCGACCCTGTTTAATCTGCAAAATATTCTCCAGCTCATCACACAGTCAACAATTTAAGTATCAAACAGGGAGAAAATTAAAAAGAAAAAAAAAGGGGGGAGAAAATTCTTGGAATACTGACATAAGACAAGTCTCTTGGTCAATAGTGAGTGGGACACATTTTAAGACAATGCTTCAATATTCAATCATCCCTCACTAGCACTAAGTAACTTCCAACTCTCTGGCATCCTTGCCAATATAGAGATTCAAACCCTGTAAAAAGTTATATTTTAAAATATACATATTTATTAAAATATATTATTTTAGAAAGCTATATTCTAAAAAGATATATATTATCCTTGGTATTGTAATCTTCTAAAGAACAAAATCTAAAAATCAGGTTAAGAATCACTGATAATGAATGCTGTGCCATACACAGCTTGAAAAAAAAACAGTATTTTGGTACTTCAATTCTCACATCTCTACCGTTATGACTCTAATGCGATTTCTGTATCTCACATCAAAGTGTGTTTGTAATACATCTTTATAGAGTTATTGTTTTCTTTTAAAAGCTTACTGTTTTCTTGTAACCCTTCTTCCCTGCATACACACAGAACCTCTCTCCCTGCCATGAATAAAAGTTTTCGCCGATTTTGTAAGGGATCTGTTTCAGCCAACTTAGCGAAGCCAGAAATATGTTGTGTTGTGTTTAGCTATTAAGCTGATTTGAGATTCCCAAAGGCAGGGTTGGCATTTTATTTATGATTCTATTCTCAGCTCTTAATACAGTGCTGGCTCCTAATATAAAAACTTTTTCTTTCTTGAATGAATAATCTTCAAGTTCATGATTCATGACTATATTGTATAATGAATTAAAACTTGTCTATATAGATTATAAAAGTCCTAAGATATATCGACATTATTTCTAAAGGTCATAATAGTTGAAAAAAATAATGGTTTATGCACATTTACAGCATATTCTCAAACCCACTGAGTTTAACTTTTATCCTTTTTATAAACCAAAGATTATTGAGTAATTTTACCAACTAATATAATTTAGAATTAAAACAGTGAATCCTTTAAAGTACAAAAGCATCTTCAGATCACAAAAACATAAAAAGCATAAAAAAATAAAAGGAACTATTATTATTTCTGCAAAAAAAAAAAAATCAATCTTCCAAATATCAAATTGTCATAATAGAAAGAAAATTTAGACTCAAATATTTCTTGTTTACATATTCTTTAGAATCATTACTGAAATATATAGCAGTATTCAAAGCAAGCCATCTTCAAGAAGGAGGTATTTCGAATTGTTTTCAAATTTACTACAAATATGTTTCTAGCCTAACTTTTAGTACTAAGTATAAAAGTAATACAGCTAAAAGGAACTCACTTAAGTCTTCATTTGTTACTCCCAATACAAGCTCTTTCTCCAGCAAACCTGGAATATGCAATGCACAATGAATTGTCCCACACAAGTCTTATTTTTAGAGGACACTACATACTAGCATGGGTCACATGGCAATAACATATCTTTCTTTTCCAACCTTTCTGTTTCCGCAATACAAATTTAGTTTTTGTTAAGGTTTTCTTTTCAGGATCCACCTTTTTAGCTGCAAAGCCACAAGCCTCAGGAGCTCCTGACAACAAATGCTTCTTGTATGCAGTATATATTCTGCCAGCATTTTCGTCTCTTGATATTTCCATAGAATGTTTTTGTTTTGTTTTGTTTAAATTCTATTTCTCCTGTTGTAGATTCTCCTTCTCTTTGATTCTTCCTACTTTATCATTATGTCAATGATTATATGACAGGATATGTGTATAGCATAAATCTAGAAATATACAGAATTTCTTGACTGTTATATTTTAATATTGAAAGACAAAGCTCTGTTAATAATTGATTTCAAAGTATTGTGCTTGCGATCATTTCTCGCAAAAAGTAAATACATGAGATTGGATTTTACGTAGTAAAATACATAAAAATTTTTTTGATGTACCTTGAAACAATGTCATGTTATATTATTTTTTCCTTAATTAGCACATAAGAATCATAGTACACAAAATAAAAAATAACAATGTATCATGAATGTTATTACTTTCTCCTAAATATAGATTGAATAAATTAATAACATGTTAGGGACATTTTATGCTTATGTATTTAAATTGGTTTGTATTTAATTGCATCTATATAATTAGATAATAATTTGTCTTATCTATAGTTTTTAAAAGAAAATCAAAATTGCAACACTGCCATGTCATTAACAAGGTCAAATACATAATTAACATTTGTATAATATATATCACCATGTAATGAAGTTGTGTTAACACCACTTAAAAAGGATATAGACTGGATGGACTTGAAGTTGACAGATGGGAGCACAGAATTTAAAAGCTTACAATCTGCAAATGAAAACTTTTGCGAAATGCCAATCTAACATTCAGCTCAATAATATGGAAGTGAATATGGCCATTAAGTGCATATACAGGAATCAAGAATTCTAACCATCAACTTTTAAACATTAATTTAAAGATGGTATGTTATAGATGAGAAGTTTTAGTTTCTACCATTTGTTGCTTGATGTTACTTTAACAATTAAGACTTCTTGCTCTTCCACCCAGCTAAGGTATGTTCTATAGATTAATACAAATATTCGTTAAATTTAAAGATCATTTTTATAAGGATAACAACAGACATAATATCTAATAATTTTTAACTTCAAGTTTTGAATCTGTAGATCACTGAGCAGATTAAATTTACATGTAGAATAAAACTTATATTAAAACTTAGGTGAGAAAGCAGAAAGAGGGAATTAATATATTGCCCAGTAATTATGTAGCATACTTTTTCTGACTGAAATGTGTTTGAAATGTGTCCAAAGGATACTTATTCCTTGTTCTATTTCCCCTTCCTTAGTAAATGACATAATTATTCACTTAGATATCTGTATTTTATATTTGATTACTTTTTCTCCTTCATCTGCACCCAGGAGCAAACCCTACCACCCAATTATCCAGTCATTTTGGGTTTTTCTTTTGTGTATTTTTTTTACATTCATTTTACAACTACCATCATATAGTTTTCCACCATTTCACATCTGCATTAATGCAGAAAGCTTAAAATTGTTTTTCTGGTCACCAAGTTTCCTTTAATCTAATTCTTTAACTTCCCAGAAAATGCCCAGAGATCTTTCCTATCTTGCAAAATCCTTAAACACCTTTCACAAGTTCATAGTTGGCTGTTCTTACAAGATATCTCAACTCATTACATTGGGTCCTCACTTCCCTTCAGGTTGTACCATGTCTCTATGCAGCAGGCCTCACCTCTTACAAAGACCATTTTCACAGCTGCCCTCGGAGCTATCATTAAAATTAAAACATCTCTTTCCTGTTCCAGAGTCCCATGATCTAAAGATAATTGACTAGTCGATGGGAGCTAGATGGAAACCAATCAACCCTTCAAAAACATCTATTACCTACCTAACATGTCTAAGATACTAAGTCAAAAAATATACAACATAAAAATCCTTCTGAAAGATAACAGTTATCATCTACTAAATGCTTACTTTCTATCAGACCTATGTTTATAGCATTATACATTACAGCATTGTGCCATATCTTAACATTATTTTTACTTCTAAAATGATTTGTTAAGATAAATGTGAAAGTCAACATAAGAATTCTATCTTTCTTCATGTGGTAAAACACTTAACCTGAGATATATCCTCTTAAAAATTCCAAGCATACAATACATTATTGTTGACTATACACCAATACTGTACCACAGATCTCTGGAGCTTAGTAATCCTACTTAACAGAAACTTCATGCCAGTTGATTAATAACTTCCCATTTCCTCCTCCCCTCAGTCCCTAGTAACCCCCACTCTAGTCTCTGACTTCATGAATCTGACTATTTTACATATCTTATGTAAGCATAATCATGTAGTATTTGTTTTTCTGTGTCTAGCTTATGTCATATATGATAAAGTCCTCAAGGTCCACCCATGTTACTGTATATTGCAAACTTTCATTCTTTTTAAAGAATGAAAGAATGATAGATGTTTAGATTATTTCCATATATTAGCTAATGTGGATGGTGCCATGATAAATATGGGAGTGCTAATATTTCTCTGAGAGCCTAACTTCAAATCTTTTAGATGTCGACCCAGAAGTGGGGCTGCTGAGTCACATGGTAGCTCTAGTTTTAGTTTTTCTGAGGAATCTCCATAGTGTTTTCCACAGTTACTGCACCATTTTGCAGTCCCACCAACAGTACACAAGGGAACCAATTTCTAACAATTTCATAAGAAGTCGTTAATCTTTTACAAATTAAAATGCTGAGTATGAGAGATTTTAAATAATTTCATGTTATCCAGCTAAAACATGGCAAAGCCATTTTAAAACCCACACTCTGAACCACTGCATTTTGTGAATGCAAAGACCGCGTATGTCCATAGTCAGCTGTCTGGCCTATGGTTGCTGCTCTACAAATGTTTTTGAATGAATGACTGAGAAAATGCAAATCACTATGCTGCTCCCCTATAGCTCCTGTCTTCGAGGAGCTTAGAAACTACCTAATGAGATAGGAATAACACAGAGGGTCACTCGGCATTTCATTGAACATATATTTATTGAGTGCCCATATGTAGTAGACACTATTTAGTGCACTACCAATACTGCAGTAAAGATAAATGTATAGATGACAGACAGAGACAGAAAGAGCCACAGAGCGACAGAGAAATCCCTGCCCTCATGGAGCTCACACTCTGGAAAAAATTGAGAAAGTAAGTAAACTATATCAAATATTAGAAAATGATGTTTCTAATATGGATAAAAATAAAGCAGGGTAAGAGGAGCAGTGTAATAAGAGCTGTAAGCAGCAAATATTCTAGAAATCCAAAGTGTCTATAGCTAAGATGTTTTAAATGAAATGATAAAAAAGCAGTTTTGTTTCTCTGGCTTAATTTTTTAGAAACACTTATAAATATAAATTTTATTTCTAATTATATCAGGTAAAGTATGCTATTTAGTTTTAACATAGAAAGATTATCTATGTATATTCATTGGATCACTTTTGGCTAATTTTTATCATATATAAATGCAATCTATTTCAAGAGTAATTAACATTTCATTTTGAGCATCTATTCAAACAGTTTTTGATTCAAAGTGATTTTTACATGTAACAGATTTATCTAAGACTTCCTTACAGAAAAACAGTATATACACCAGAAATATTTAGATTTAGACCCCTGCAAATTTTCAGGGTAATGAAATAAATGAATGTAAAAAATCCAGTTCCAGATATTTGTTTTCTCTTAAACAGTTTGGTATCTCATATATTTAGAGACAAGAAGGTAGAAAATGTGACCTTAAAGTTTACGGAACATTTGGAACTTGTGATTTCAGGGGATGAATAAGTCCAAAATTCGATCTCCTTGAAATTTGTTTCCAGAATGTTAACTGCAAAGCAAGTTATATATAGCAGTAAATGCATGCTTAATTTGTGCAGAAATCATGGTGTGATGAATACAATTAAGAGCCTCGGAGGGAATAATTATATTACTGCATAAAGCTGGTGGTTCTCAAATTGCTTGGTGCCTGGACTTTAAATTGGCCTGATTTCCTGTTGTGAAAGTCATCCACAGCAGCAACACAACTGCAGCAGGAACAGCAGAGTTTCAAAGTCACACAGAAAGCATATTCTTTCTGATCAATTGCCATACATTCTTGTTTAAAGGCAAAAAAATTGGCAACATGCATACTGAAGTTGATTAAACTGATAAATTAAAATGCATTAGACCCAGTACATTGTTATGTCTGGTATTTAGAAGAGAATTTTTTTAACGAGATCGACTAAACTGTTTATAACAGCAGCTTTTAAAGCATCTACGTGTGCAAATTAACTTGCAAAAATTTGAACCGAATTGTTTAAAGTGAATAACATTTCATTTCATGACACCTGGATTACTGATGCATCGAAATAAATAGATGGTAGTTTAAGGTAACCCGTCCAGGAATATAATCAGTTGCAGTAAAATGCAACTGAATGTAACTATTTCACCCTATGTGAAAATTCCATGTTATATTGAAATCGCCCATAGCTTAATGTTATCCAATAACTGGCTCTATGTGATTGAAGCATTATATGATCTCAAATAACTTTGCATTTGTAAATAGGCAATAAATAGTTTTTATAGTACTAAAAATTATAATTGCTTTACTTGAGGTTCTTTATATCTAAGACTTAAAATAGCAATTTCTTATCATGATAACCAAAAAATAAGAAAAAGACAACACAAAATATGAAACACAGTTATTTAACTAGTTATTTAACTAGACTTTGGAATCTCTGTCTTGAAAAGGTTTAAGTGAAATTAATAAGCAACAAGTGGTAGCAAGAGGTTAAAGAGGTAAGGGAAAAATTTGTAGCCCAAATAAACAATAGTTAAAGAATTTTGAGAAAACATGGAAAATCCTCAGAAAATTTCTAGTTCAGGGTTGCCATCATTCCCATAAGCCCATGACAGCTATTACTAACCATCCACAGTACTCTTGGCTGCTCAGTACACAGAGAAATAAAGTAGGAGTCATACACAATTTCAGAAAACAATTGCCAATCTATTGGCAATCACAGTCACGATGCTCCTAGTTGCAATTCATGACCCAACAAAATTGAGGAGACTGAGTCCTGGAGAAACTGTAGCATTTATCACTCAATTGCAGAGCTCCAGCTAGAAACTCACCTTTCACTGTTAGCACACCGCCATTCTCTTACCAATGCTATCATATCTTTGCTGAATAAGTGACATTTTTCATTCTGTATGTTTTTCTGTCTCTTTTCTCATTAGCCCTTTCATCTCTATGGATCATTCAATACAATTTAAATTTCTCATATTCGATTTGTTCATTCATTCTTTTATTCTTCCATTCAACAAAATGCTAGATGCTAAGGGAATTATAGGAGTAAAACATGAACAAGGAAAAAAAAAATGGCTACAGGCCCACTCCCTATTATACATCTAATAGGTTTGGTTTGTATGCAAAGTACAGAGATTATGCAGTGAAAAACTTGGAGCAATTCCTATCCAATAAAAAGCAGGGAGTTGAATATATGGGTAGCCACAAGACTGTTGATTCAAGTAATCTAATTTGGGCTCTCTTCAACGACTTTGAAAACCCTAGAGAGTTTGCAAGTAGAACTGTTGATTTAACAGAAAACAAGCTATTCAGGGAATGTTCCATGTGTGAAATGTTTTCTTTCTTCTTTTTCAGATGAATTTAACTTCTACCTCATTTTCACCTACTGTGTAAGCACACACAAAAACACAAAACCCACACACAATCTATAAACCTGAAGTGAGAATACTACTGACGGATTTTTAGTGGGGGGAAGAGGATGGGAGAGAAGGGATTCATTTTCAACTGTAACAATTTTGTATGCATACTAGATTGCCAAGGATATCTTTTCACTGATGTCACATATTTCCAAAACTACCTTCTGGTACATTTCCAAAACTACCTTACTGGTACATTTCTTGACCAAGATTTTAAGTAGTTTAAATGGGTATTTAGACCTTGGCCCTAATCTCACTGATGCTACCCGTCTAACCACATCGATTAAAAACCACCTAAATTAAAAGAGGAGGACCAGTAAATCTCAGCACACGATGGATTTTAAGGTAATACACACACACACACACACACACACACACACACACACACTATATTCAACACAAATAGCTTTCATCTGTTTTACTGTGAAAATAGTATTTTACCTTTAGAAAGTGGTGTTATTATTTTTTTAATTATCAGGACGCTGGTAAATTGAAAGAAAATTGCTCTGGTAGACATAAATAAATAGGAGATAAACAAACAAACAAACAAATGAACAAACAAATAAATCCTACTGCTTAGCTGAGAATCTAAAAGTAATAGGAATTTGGCAGATCTCTAAAATGGAATAAAGCAGACCTACATTTGTATTTAAAAACATCATGATTTTTCTTTATCTGTTAGTATTTGGTTGTTGCCCTTTAAAAAAACAGGTAGAAGAATATAAGTGGTATATACTTGCAATTTTGTCAAGATATAGTATGCTTCTGACAGAAAAAAGCCCACTCCCAACATTTGAATTTGCTCCACCAATTTCTTAATGCCTTGAACATAATAGGTCCTCAACTAGAATTTATTAGACTAAATTGAATTGTTTAATACAAAGCTTTTTGAACTTCAAATGATCAAAAGACAGGTGCATGTTATTAGGAAATTTAATCTTATGCTTTCATTACCAAATATAGAATTATATTTTTAAAATAAGTCAAAATTATTCATTGAAGGACATGGCATTATAACCAATCTCAGACTCCTAGATGTACACATAAATATTTCAGGAGAATATTATGACAAATTCTGCACAGCAAAATATAATTATCTGACATACATAGGTAAGTTTTCTAAATATCTATATCTTTGTATACTTTATCCTTGTCCAAGTGCAAATACAGTTTTAAAAAATAAAGACTATAAGATCATTTCAAATAAACACACACATGATTCTATTTGGTGTTAATATTAACTCCTGACTGGTCTGTTTAATCTCTGATTTAGTCAATGTTTTCCAGTGGATAAGTGTTCTTCCCTATGGAGACTATTTTACATTAGGAGCAAACACTAAAATTCCAAAGTCTGCAAGTCTTATTACATCTTTCCACAAACACAGGCATGTGAAGAGCAGAGGCTTCCACTTATCTCTTCAGCCATAGCAATTTATGAACACATGGTCACATATAACACTTAACTTTCCTCCAAAGACACAAATATAATATATATCATTATATCCCTTAAGGTGGGTAAATGTCTGCATTGATGTGATCACTGATAAGGAGCAATGTTGAGTACAAGGTCAAGTCTGGTTTTGTATTTGTCGATTAATAATAAAAAGAAATCCTTACAACGATAACTTTTTGTAATATACGCAGCATTTAGGTAAGGACACTTTGTTCCCTGTCTGCAAATCTGCCTGCCCTCATTCTTTCTGGATTGCATTTACAAGACCCAGATGCTGAGCTGAGAAAATTTTCTTTCCAGCAATAGCATCTGGTTCCTTGGCAGCCTGTTTGCCCTTGTGTTGGCTACATTGCAGTTGTCTTCGGGCTGTGAAATGGTTAGCATGCTGATGTGATATCTTATTCACTTGGATGTTGTGCCTTTTAGCTTTCTTAGGTTATTCTCTCATGAATATTTTCTCACACTTACAATCTTTTATGAATAAAATGTATGTTATAGAAAAAAACTGATACATGATGTAACATTCAATAGCGAAGTACTGAAATTATTCTTGTCAACATAAGGTGTGCCAACCAGATGATGACACAAACCTAAAATTTGTCTTATTGTAGTTTGAGAGAAAACATTATTGTTTACTTTGCTTCTTGTTCCTCTTTATTAAACATATGTAATGTTGACCCTTTACATTTCCTGTGATGAACTGTATAAAAATGATAATGATGACAACAATAACTATCAATTACAGAATAAGTCAAGAAGTCAGGCATTATACTAAGTTCTCACAACATTCTATAATGTCTATCATGTTCTTCGACCAAAAATTGGGGAAAAATTTTTTTAAAGATTTGTAGTATTTCATCAGGAGACTGTTCAGGAAGAAAGATGATCATTGTCTAAGGGAACATCGTAGAAACTGGCCCTAGAGCTGGGGATTTGGTGACTTTCAATGTTTCAATATGACAATTACACTAGTCCAGTTAGATGCCAGCATACTTTTCTGACCTTATTGCCAACTCTCCCATGTGCCCTAGGCATTATTCTCATGAGAAATGATCACTGCCGTTTCCCTAACTGGCATGCCCCTCCTCACTCTCTCACTCTGTTTGCATTCTTCTAGGAGATAACTTATTCCTAAACTTCAAATAAAGCAGAGGGATTGCTGCATATGAGGAAGGTGGGCAAGAAGTCTCTTCTCTACAGGCTTAAGAAGAGATAATAACAGTAATAATACAATCAGATATTCAGCATTTACTGCAAGCCAAATGTTCTACAGGGAACTTTACATGTATTAATTCATTCTATCCTCAGAAAATCCTATGGGACAGAGATTACTATGAGCCATATTTTATAAATAGGTATAAAGGGACATAGGATAGTTATGTCACTGCCAGTGAGACAGAGCTAGTAAACCCGGTGACCAGGTATCCAGATCTCGCCCCCTTAATATTTGCATCATGTGGCCTCTCTCCCATTCCCTAGTCTCTAGAAGAAGTGCTTAAACCTTGGCTGTAGATCATGGAAAGTTGTTTTACTCCGCCAATTCTCCAAAGAAAATCTGTGGGATTTGTTTTAGAAACCCTATATTTTTAAAATCACAGCTTCTCTAGTAGTGTGTTTTGAATATTTTCAGATAATGGAAAATGTACCAAATAAAAGTATTCTTTCTTTCTGTCTGTCTGTCTGTCTGTCTCTCTCTCTCTCTCTCTCTCTATATATATATATATATATATACATATAATGTATATAATATATATACACACAAACACACACATATATATATACATACATACAAATATAAATATAAACATACACATATATAGTCTTTAAGTACGTCCATTGTTTTTTATCTATCTATATATATATATATATATATATATATATTTAGATAATTAGATAAATAGATGATTGATAAATAGATATGAAAGAGGAAGAACTCCACTTCTTTTGGTACATACTTATGTGTTCTAAATGAATTTTTTCTTGTAGAAGCTACTGAGTATTATTTATATTATCACATACCAGATAAAAGACTTTATATGTGTACAGCAACATCTATTTATGAATAATGTTTTCCAGAAACCACCTTAAATGGTTTCTCCATATTGCACAAATAAATGAAAAGAATTTTGTTAACTTAAAAGTAGAAAGAAATTAAAATAGAAACTACTATGCCACCAATAAACATGATTTAAAAGAAGAAAACTGTCAGGTGAGCTCCCATGGAACCGAGAACACATTTGCTAACAAAAGCTGATGTGCCTCCTAGAGAGAATCCAGGCCAGAAAGTGTGAAAATGGAATTAATGATGTAAATGTTTGTCATGAGTAAAAAATTATATAAGGCAGGATGCTAAATTTTCACATAATGACCAAAAATGGAGACCATACAACTGAATTTCTCTCAATAAGAACGGAGATTTTTCAAGTATGTTGTAGAAATGACAGGAGTCATCTCAGTGTTGAGGAGGCACAGAGGGGCCACCTCTATTTGGATCACATTTATATCTCTTAAATGACTGTTTTTGGTCAACATAATTATCACTATTATTCTTTCCTAAATACTTAATTCTCAAGATGTGATTTTCTTTCACTCTAAATTAGGTTAATTATTAATGACACTGACATAGAGGAGATACAACACATGTCCATACGACTAGAAACTATTTTCAAAAGATGACCTAAAATAGAGGAAAAAAAGTTCCCTGTGACACCTACAAAATATCTAAATTATATATGAACTATGCTGCAGAAGCTATTAAATATTATTTATGTCATTGCACTTCAGATAAAATATGATTTTGCTATGCCAGTTATTTTATTTCCTAAAAAATAAGCCAAATTAATACTTCCTTTTGAAACATTAAAGTAATTGACATTTTTTTTCTTGGATAGACTCTCCCGAATAATTGCTTCAGATATTCATTTAATTTTAAATAGCTTTCAGAGCCTTACTTTTGTGAGTTGTCTTAAATCTGAAAGAAGTGAATACCAATGGCAACTGGCAAAACATATTTACAACACTTGACACAGAGCTAATACCATCAATTTACAGAGTTCACACAAATTTAAAATGACTGAATCAATACAAAAATCAACAAAGGACAGAAACATGTAGTTCACACACACACACACACACACACACACACACAAGGCCCACAGGTTTTTGAAAAACTACTTACATTTATGTGGTGGATCTGTAAAATTTATAAATAAATATAAATATTTATTCATTCGTCCATTACATTACACTGTTATTAGGAATAGCAAAACAATACAATAGAAACATCTAAAAGTGTCCATTAAGACACCTGGCTGCTTAGTTTAAAAAGTTATTGAATTCTATATAATGGAATACTCTGCAAATATTAAAAAGAATGATAACTGAGATGGAAAAATCTCCAAAAAAGTATTGTGAAAAATGCAAATATCTAAGAAGTATCTCTATTGTGCACACTTTTGTATTTAGAAAAAAAAAAAAAATAAGTGAAACATACACCTATTCATATATACACATATTAGGGTGCATAAATACGTTTTGTAGAAAAAAATCATAATATACTAATTTTTGATGTAAATTGATTTCCCATTCACACATTCTTTTTTCAGAAAGTATTACAAAAGGATCAGATATATTGAAAAATAAAAAAAGTGTTTTGAAAACTCTGAGAGTTGTCATGTGTTAAAACGCCCTGGTTTTTCCAACGTGAAGCTAATTTGTGTTTACCTGAGATTATAAGCAAAAAGATAGTTAACAGTTGTTATAGACTGGATGTTTGTGCCCTCTAAAAATTCATATGTGGAAATCTTAACTCTGCCGCCCCTCCCCCAGTATGACTGCATGAGGAGGTGGGTGGGGCCTTTGTGGGGTGATTAGGGCATGAGAATGAAGCTCTCATGAATGAGATCAGTGCTCTAACTAGACCTGAGCGAGCTCCCCTGCCCCTTCTGCCAAGTGAAGACAGTGAAAAGACAGCCATTTGTGAATCTGAAAGTCAACTTTCACCACACACTGAATCTGTGGGTGACTTGATCTTGAACCTTCCATTCTCTTATAAGTCATCCATCTATGGTATTCCATTATAGCAGCCCGAATGGATTAAGAAAACTACAAAGGAATATATAATCTCCAGGTCCAGGAAAAATATTTCTAAATTGGGAGCTTAGGGAAACAAGCAAAATTTGTCACCAACTAGCCAGAGATTTTGAGTAAGAAGCAATGTCTAGGTATCAGTTCATTCAATTTTTTACTGTAAATAAGCTTGATTAATCGGCAATTAATCTTATTGTAATCACTATGAGCTGGTTTAGTAAAGTCAAATTTCACAGGTAAAAGGGATTTGAGCCACCCTTAAAAGAGAATAGGATTGAGACAGGCAGAGATGAGCAAGAGAATGATCTCAGCATAAGAATTTGTACACAAGTTCAGAATCAGTAATTTTGAGGACATACTTTACAAACAGATGTTGCTGCTTGTATAAGAGTTTTAGAGAGAGATAAATTCGAACGTTAAAACAGAGTTTGGTTAAGGAGGATCTGCACCCCAATTTGACTTAAGAATAGTAATACTATAGAACTTTTGAACTGAAAGAAATTTTCAAGATTACTGAATTTAACACTTCATTAATGAACAACAGATAAATGTTAAATACAGATTTATCACATTATAAATATTTTTTATCTAAGTATTTATCTTCACAAATGCCAAGTCTGTCTTATTAAGCACTATATCTCTAGTCCAACTTTATTATAATGTTTGTATAAAGAGGTTATTGATTAAGTGATTGTTAAATTAATTGCTTCATGCAACAACTATTTATTGCATGTCTACTATGTGCCAGACACTGTTCTAGGATCTAGCGATTACACCATAAGCAAAGTAGACAAAACTTGTATCTCACAGTTTATACTCTAGAAAGGAGGATAAAAACATAAACAAATAAATGAACATAAAGTTAGTCAAGATGCTTAGGAAGAGCCTGGGGAAAATTAAAGCAAGAAAAGAGAGAGAGAGAGAGAGAGAGAGAGAGAGAGAGAGAGAGAGAGAGAGGAAGAGAGAGAGAGAGAGAGAGAGAGAGAGAGAGAGAGAGAGAGAATCTTGTGGGCAGACTCAATTTTTCATTAAGTGGTCAAGGAAATCCTCACTGATAAGTTTCCATTAGATCAAAGAATTGAAGAAGTGAAAATATATGGAGTGAAAATGGTCCAAATAGAGGAAACTGCAAAAGCTGAGGATGAAGTATATTTAGCATGTTCAAGGAACAGGCTACAGCAACTGAAGCCAAGTGAATGAGAAGCAAAAGAGTAAAGGTAAGTTCCCAGAAATACTGTAGTCTTAGATCATGGGAGGCCACTGTAGAGACTGGATTCTGAATTGTTTTCTCTGAGTTATTACATTAAAACAATCAAATAAATAAATAGTAATATGATGAAATAACATTTTAGCAATGTTAGTTTGTCAGATTATGGATTTTTCTTTTTGGAAATGCTGCATATAATGATGAAGTTCAGATTTCAGCTGCTCTCTTTCTTCTCTCAAGAATGACCCATTTCTCTACCCATTTCTTACCTGGATCCCTAACAACTACTCTCTAGAAGAATCCCAATTTAGTCATGACCCCAGCATGACTTAAGTTCTTATTCCCCATTTCAAGAAATTTCTTGTCCTCCAAATCAAAAGGAACAGATTGCTTCAAGGAAGCATTAATGGATATAATATTAACATTTTGAGCTCTATTAGAATATAAAAAAAATTAATACATTTTAATACAAGTTAAAAAACAATCTATATTCTGATTTGGGAAAGAAAGACAAAGAATAATGCAATAATTATGGGTAAGTTTTAAGTCAACGGAGTATGCATGTTTTCTTCAAGGTTCTGTAGTTTTCATGGCCAGTTTAGTAATCATGCAAAGTACTTAGTTAGAAGGAATGATTATTATATCATCATAAGGATGTTAATAATACAAACAGCAAATTACAGCAATCTCTGTAATTATATGTACAGTCCCCATTAAAAATTTATATGCCTTGTTCTGATTACACTCAGAATAAAAACTCTTTCCTACCACGAAAGGAAAATGCAGTCAAAGCTAAAATTAGTCTTATCAAATTAAACAGAATTACTCAGAATATCCCATGACCTACAAGCTATACTTCATATTCAATATGCTTCACCATTTAGGTGCACAATAAGAAAAACAATTCAGCTGCCATAAGAAAAACAGATGGTGAAAGGTACCCGCTGACCAAATAGGAGCAGCAGGGTGGAATTGGGGTGGGTCAGCTCATCTGGAAAGGATGCTCGCAATTGTCATTACACACATCAATTGTTTCTGGTACTACTACATGTCATGCAGTGCCCAGAGGCCGTATGGCTTTCCTTGAAACATTTAACATAAAACTGCTGAAATATGATTTTGGCCTCGCATTCTAAAACAAGTTGCTAAAACCCCACAATAAGAAATTAATGTTGCCAGCATTATATTATTTTAATTAAGCATCCCTCCTTTCTGAAAAGATACAGGAACATTGTTTGATGTATTTCCAATTTGTCTGCTAATTTATAAAAGTAAAATGATATTGCATTATTGTTATAAAGTTAATCAAGACTTTAATGGGACAGTTATGTTACTATCAAGGATTTTTTATTATTTTTTCTTACTATAATGTATGTGTTCAATGAGCTGATTATGCAGTGTGACAATGATTTCACTAATTACAAAGTTATTACTGTATCTCTAATGGGAAGAAATTCCAGCTTCCTAAGTTGCAGACTTAAACACGAGGATCTAATTCCTAGAGAAAATTAGCAAATAAAAATATATTTTAAAAAGTCATTAGAAATATTAATTAGATTATATATCTATATCAATATACCATTTTGTTCCCAGTCTTTTTGTCACAAAATGTAAATTTTGTTTTGCAAATATAATGATTTCAAGTGATTTATACAATTATAAATATAAAGAAGCAGTTTCCTATAAGATATTACAATTAGCATTGGTTGCTACAGCTAAAAATATAGAAAACATCTAAGAGAAAATATGGAAAATGTGCTGTGTTTGTATTTCAGCCATATATATACACATATACATGTATGTGTATATATATATTTAGAAATTTCCATTAGAATAAGTCACAAGCTTTATATTTTAGTGTTTGAATTTTATTTATCATATATTTCATCAAAAAGTTATAAATGCACTTTTCATGAAAACTTGTTAAAGGAAAAAGCATTTGACAAGAGATTGTGGTGCGCAGGGGTTTTGTTATTTTAATATTCTAGGTGTTCACAAATCATAGTAACTTAACACATTTCAGTATATGACAAAGGTTTGTTGTTAACTATATGTTACTTGTCACCACTATAGACAACTGGCACCATTACAAAGACAAATTGCTTTGTCCATAATGGCTGTCCATATTATAGTAGGTATCAATGTGCAACCTGAGAAACATCAGAATGTTTAAAAAATATCTGCCTCGACCTGTCTTGATTTGTAAAATACTGATTTATGAAGTCACTCTCCCAGATTTGGTCACAGGAAAGTTTCCTGTGGGGTTGAAAAAAGTCAAAATCAAAATAAGACAAGCTTTAGAATAAAGCTTAGAATTCAGAATATCCCTCTAAATTCCACTAAAATCTCAGTAAAGTACCTGTAATAATCATAACTTATACCAACTATCAGAACTCAGTAAATTAAAATCAAACTTAAAAATTAAAAATAAGAGTAAGAAAGAAGAAAGAGGAAGTCTGGAAACTACAAAAATGTATCTTAATATAAAAACTTCGAGGTAAAGCAATTTCTTGAAAATGACTTCCTAGGAGTAGCAGAGATTTCAGAAATCAGCTAAAATTTACTAACAAAGACTTAATAGATAAAAATAAATAAAACGTAATTAAAATAGATTATAGGAAATTATCTGTGCTAATTTAATGAAAAAGATACTCTGATGCAATATTTATTTCAATTTGATATTCTTTTTTCATTTCCCTCATCCTCACCAAACACAGAATACAAAAGCCCAGAGTTTGGGTCCTATTGTGTTTACAATCTGGTATTTGGAAGACACTCAATAAATATTCTTTGAATGATAATTCTCATTTTAAACATTACACTCTAAATGGAATACTGAAACAATAAAATACACAATTTACTCAATATTCTTCCTTGTAAACATATTATTAAATCTTCTATTAATAAACTGTTGTATGGTGATATATATGAGATCAACCATACACTATGTTTGTTTATGTTACTATAGACCTAATGCTGTAGGAAGTTCTAAGTCTATACTTTTTAATTAAATTTATTGGAGTGACATTGGCTAATAAAATCGTATATGTCTAAAGTATTCAATTCAATAATACATCATCTGTATATTGCATTGTGTGTTTACTATCCAATATTAAATTTATTCCCAGTACCATATTTTTGACCCCTTTTACCCTTACCTATCTTCCTCTTGCCTCCTTCCCTCTGGTAATCACTAAACCGTGTCTACGTCCATGAGTCTCTGTTTGTCTTGTTTGTTGCTTTCAGATATATATCCCACATATAAGTGAAATCATATGGTTCTCAACTTTTTCTGTCTGATTTATTTCGCTTAGCATGATAATCTCAAGCTCCATCCATGTTGTCATAAAGGGCAATATTTCATCTTTTCTTATGGCTGGTATTAGTCCATTGTATATATGTACTACATCTTCTTTATCCAATCACCTATCGAAGGTCATTTCAGTTGTTCCCATGTCTTGGTCACTGTGAATAATGCTGCAATATACAAAGAGGTGCACATATCTTTACAGATAAATGTTTTCAAATGTTGGGGGTAGCAACCCAGAGGAGGAATTGCTGGGTCATATGGTAATTCTATTCTTAATTTTTTAAGGAACCTCCATACTGTTTTCCATAGTTATTGTAGCAATTTACATTCCTATTAGCAGTGCATGAGGATTCCTTTTTCCCCACAATCTTTCCAATACTTGCTACACAAGGCCAACAGACATATGAAAAGATGTTCAACTTCATTAGCTGTTAGGGAAATGCAAATCAAAACCACAATGAGATATCATCTCACACCTGTTAGAATGGCTAAGTCTACATTTTACAACAGATTTCTAAGTCTCTGTTATGCCACTAAGTTCTGTCTATATTACAAACTTTTTGGTCTGATGCCCTAAATATTTCAGTAACAGTCTCTATTTGAATTGCTGCTGAGCCTTCTTTGAAGGACATCAGCACAGCATTTTGTCTTTGTTTGACAAAGACACAATATTAATACTTAAAAAAAAATTAGGCATCAGTTATATATACCTACATGGCACTACTTTTATGGTATGTTATATCTAGTCTCAAAATGTAAATGAGAGAAATAACAAAGAAATTATTCTCCAAAAAATGTTCATTTTTGGTGAATTACCACTATTAGTTTTATAGCTACATTATGAAGATCCTCCTTGCCATTATTGATTTTTTATTCTACTTGTTTCATGTCTTTACATGATGAGGTAAGATGCTTTTTAATAACGTGATATTCATGTATGTTTACTTTGGCATTTTGTATCTTTCATATTTGTGCATTTTTATCTATGTTGTTTGCACAAATATAAGAGATGGTTTTATCCTCATTGAGGATGAATATCTTTGCTTAAACAATGCCTCTCTTTCTTTTATTTTCAAGTTCACTTCTGGTTTTAGTTTTATTATGGAAATGATATTAGTGGTAAGAGTCTAAAGCACTCACTGAATATATAAAAAAATTGATCAGGTAGTAATTTAGATAGTAAGTCAATGCAACAAAATTAGAAATAAAAATAAATATTAGAAGCAAACAAAAATCCCACTACTGGGAAATAAATAAGTAAAAATAAGAACAATCTTAGGAGAAACAATTAAAAGCCAAAAAAATGATATTTAACAAATAATCATATTATTATATGTTAACACTTATCAAATATGAGCAAAATATTGTTCAGAGGAAAAATTATAATAACTTATCAGAAGCTACAAAAAAACAACAAAACCATTTACAGTCATAAAAGATTACGGTTCTATATGACTTCAAATATCTATTTAAATAATAAATGTAATATTTAAATATAAAAAATAAAGTCTTCTGATAATGTCATTTTGGGTAATATTTTTGCTAATTTTTAAATGCATTGCATTGTCAGGTATCTTTCAAAATAATTTTATAGATGATGTAGGCTGGATGGTAGAGTAGGTGATACCAGCCTTCATCCACTCATAAAAAACAACAATTAGACAGCCATCTACACACAAAAATAGCCTTGTGAAGACTCCAGAGTTCATTTAGAACCAGCAGCAAGAAAGAACGACCTCACACAAAGGACTACAGTGAAGCCCGACATAGCTATGATGACTGGACACAGCTGAAAACAAAGAAAAGGGGCAGGAACTATTAGTATAAGCCATGCAACAGGTGCTACCACAGTCCCCAGTAGCCTGCTGTGCAGAGGACCCTGGTGCCTTTAATGCTGAGGACCTCAACAGCTGCCACAGCAGATGGCGGCTATGGAGTCCTCACAGCTTTCACAGCATAGGACGCGTAGTGTCCACCAGCGTGAACACCAGTACACCAGCAGATCCTGCCCTTGAGATCATAGACAGTCATCACCACCACAAATGCCCAAAGATGGAGGCATTGCTGTACCACTCCTCATCTCCAAAGAAGAAGCTGCTGCTGTGACACCCAAGGACAAGAACTACCACCCCCTACCAACCGTGAGCATGCCCTTAACCCCCAGTTTTATGGCCACTTCAATAGCTCCCACACCTTAGACTCCAGAGCCACTGTCACTGAGGGTTAGCCACCACCTCAAGCCCAAAAATCACAGATACATTATAAGCACCCATGCTCCTGGCCCCAGCTTCACGGCTGCTCTGAATACCCAGGGCTAAACACCAGAGCCACTGCCACGTTGACAGTTCCCATGTCCTGGGCCCTGGAGCAATTACAGCTGAGTGTGTCTGCATTCTGGACTCCAGCTCTATGCTGCGCCAAGGGCATTCGCACTCCAGACATCAGCTCATGGCCGCTCCACAGGTGCCTGTGCATCAGACACTGGGACCACTGCCACTATAAATGCATTTGCAAGCTGGACCCAGCTCCAGGAGGGAGTCCCTATCATGACTGCTCTGGTGGAAGAAAAAAAGATCACAAGGACTCCAGCAGCCTTTGCCACTGAAGACCTAACAGCTCTTGTCTTTGCTGTAGACATGCTCAGCCCTGGCTTCCAAGGACGCCTGCAATCTTGTCTGATGCTGATGTAACTGCACAGATACTACTGCTGCCTGCTCCCTGGAGCCAGACTATCATACCCCAGCCAGCTGGTGCCTCAGACCTATCTGTAGATAAAGGTCTTTTGCCCACAGACACCAGTCCATAAAGTTTAGAAGAGGGGACTGATGCATCAGATGTACAGACATTAAAACAAAGCTACAAGAAACAAAAAATCAAGTAAACATGACACCATCAAAAGAACACAATAATATCCTCGTAACTGGCCCCAATAAAGTGGAGATCTATAAATAGCTGGACAAATCTCCAAACAGATTCAACCCAAAGAGGACTTAAAGACACATTACAATAAAACTGTCAAAAATCAAAGTCAAAGAGAATTTTGAAAGCAGAAAATGAAAAGAAACTCATCACATACAATGAAACCCCCCATAAGGACATCAATGAAACAGTAAGCACTATAAGAAAAGATAATTATAGACTGCTATCTTTCATAAAGAGAGATGCAAAAATCCTCAACAAAACACTAGCAAACTGACTGTAATAGCACATTAAAATGATCATAAACCATGATTAAATCAGACTTATCCCTGAGACGCAAGGCTAATTTGCAAATCAATAAATGTGATACACCACTTTTACAAAATGAAGGATAAAAATCACATAATTGTCTCAATAGATACATAAAAATTTTTTGACAAAATTCATATCCCTTCATGATACTGTCGACAAATTAAGTGTAGAAGGAATATACCTCCACATTAAAGACCATTTATGACAAGCCTAAAGCTATCATACTCAGTGATGAAAAGGATAAAAATTTTCCTCTAAGATCAGTAACAAGATAGAGTGCCCACTCTCAGTACTTCTATTCATCATAGTATTGGAAGTCCTAGGCAGAACAGGTAGGCAAGAAAAAGGCATAAAATTCATCTTAAATGGAAAGAAGTTAAAATTGTCTATTTGCAGATGACTTGATCTTATATTTAGAAAACCCTAAAGACTCCATCAAAAAACTCTAAATCTAACAAATTTAGTAAAATTGCAGAATTCAAAATCAACATACAAAAATGAGTTGCATTTCTAAACACTGACAACAAACTATCTGATAAAGAAAAAATGCTTAGGAATAAACTTAACCACAAAGGTGAAAGATCTTTACACCAAGAACTATGTAACAGTAGTTAAAGAAATTAAGAAACACACAAATAAATGAAAAGACATATTATGGATTCGAAGAATTAATATTGTTAAAATGTCTGTTCTACTCAGTGATTTACAGATTCAATGTAACCCCTATTTAAAATCCAATGACATTTTTTTATAGAAGAAAAAAAACACTGAAACTATAAAAGCATAAAACTCTTTGAAAAAAATTCAGAAAAACTCCTGACACTGCTCTTGGAGATGATTTTTTGTTTTTCTTTGTTTTTTGAATTGAGCAACAAAAACAAGTACGATAAAAGCAAAAATAAACAAATGGGGACTATATCAAACTAAAAATTTTCTGTACAGCAAAAAAAAGCCATTAACAAAATGAAAAGGCAACCTACAGAATGAAAAAAAGTATAAATAATATGATAAAAGGTTAATATCTAAAATGTATATGAAATTCATATAACTCAACTGCAATAGTCAAATAAACCAATTAAAATAGGTAAAAAGGCTGTATAGACATTTTTCCAAAGAATACAGACAAAAAGCCAACAGGTATTTAAAGAGATAATTAACATCACTAATTATCAGTAAAATGAAAATCAAACCCACACAAAATATCACCTAACATATGTTAGAATGAGGATCACCAAAATGTCAAAGATAACGAGTGTTGGCAAGGATGTAGAGTTAGGCACTATTGGTGGGAATATAAATTGGTACAGCTATTATGGAAAACAGTATGGCAGTTCCCCCAAAAAAATAAAAATAGAACTACCATATGATTCAGCAATCACAGTTCTGGGTGTATATCCAAAAAATAAAATCACTATCTGGAAGAAATATCTGCACTCCCTTGTTCATTGCAGCATTATCCACAGCAGTTAAGATACAAGAACAACCTGAATGTTCATTGATGGATGAATGAATAAAAAAAGTGAGATACAGACAGATGATGAAACATTATTATATGTAATATATAATGGAATATTTTTGGATATATAATGTAATATTATATGCATATATATATATATACATATATACGCATGCTATTGATTATATATGTAATGGAACATTATTCAACCTTAAGAAAGAAGACAATTCTGCATTTACAACAACATGATGAGCTTGGAGGGCATTATGCTAAGAAAAGCCAGACACAGAAAGCCAAATACTGCATGATCTCACTTATTTGTACAATATTAAAAAAAAAAAAAAAAAAAAAAAACTTCAACTCATGGTAACAAAGCATGAAATGGCAAAGGGGTAAAGAGAAGACACTGGTCATTTGGTACAAACTTTAGTTACTTATTTTATGATAAATAATGACCTAATGTACAGGATATTGACTATAGTTAGTAATAATATGTTGTACACTTGAAATTTGATGAAAGAGTAAATCTGAAGTGTTGTCACCACCAAAAACACGTGGGGGAGATAACTATGTGATGTGATGGATGTATTAATTAACTGAATTGCAGCAACCATTTCACAATGTATGTGTATATCAAAACATCACATTGTACAGTCTAAATACATACAAATTTTATTTGTGAAAAATAAAAACCAATGAAATAAGCAGGTAAGATCCTGGAAAAAGTGGAGAATGATAGGAAATAACTAAAACTCGAGCTTGCTGTATGTCATATTTGTGGCTTCTCAATTATAATAAAGACCAAATTTAAAATAAAAAAGGAATTTTTAGTTGACAACATATAATAATATACAATAGTGTTCTATGTGACATGAGTATTTGTATTCTATTGATAGTTTTATATATAATCACATGAACAAATAATATTACAGCTTTTAGAAAGTAATACTGCTTATCAATTAACCTATCAATTCTACTTATTGGAATTATACATACATGTTTGTCAGTGATTCTTAAATATTAAAATCTATGTGATTTTTCTATTATATGTTAATTCTACTAGTTATAAATCTATAGCTGTGCTAAATGATCAAATATGAGTGTTATAATGAAACAACCATAAGAACATTACATTGTCAACTGTCAATAAATATGACAATTTCATAAAAATAAATTAACATGGACCAAGACTAAAATACTATAAGGGAATGAACATAAAAATAAAAAGGTGCGTAGTTTAAACTTTTAAGGCTTTCCATGCTATTATAGTACTGTCATTTAATAAATATGAATAACTTGCTAAAAAAAAGAAAAAGGTACCGTATTAGCCAAGGTTCTAGGCTGGGCCACCTGGCTGGAGATCCAAGACAGCTGACATTCCAGTTCGAGTGTGAAGACAGTCCAGGAAGGACTGATTTACAGATGAACTACAAAGGTGGTTGGCTAGAGGATTCTCTCTTACTTAGAGAAGGCCAGAATTTTTGTTCTATTCAGGCCTTCAACCAATTGGACAAGAATTACCCACATTATAAGGGCAATCCGCTTTACTCAACATCCACCAATTTAAGTGTTAACCTCATCCAAAACATCCCTTATAAATACCAAAATTAATGTCTGACTAAATATCGAGGCACTCTGTGGCCCAGCCAACTTGATCCACAAAATTAGACACCACAGGTCCTATCTTACTTGATAAGGAAAAACATCCATACATCACCTGAGCAATAGGATGTCAAAAGTAAGGTTTCTCTTAGAAGTTCAGAGGTGAGAAGAAAACCAGATCTATAGCAGTATACCAATATTAGGAGGGCAGTTAATAATGTGGAAAATAGGGGATATTTCTTAAAGTAGTTTGAAAAATAGAGTATTAGTCAAGATCCTAAATGATATTCAAATGCAAAGTGTGTTTTCATGGAGAAGGACGATAGACGGTCAGAGGCACGCATCATGGATGTTATAGTAAAAAGGGTAAAAATTCAGAAAAAAATAATTCAGTTACTGGGGAACTAGAAAGAATGATGGCTCTGAGGAAAGTAAGGGCTGATCTACCTGCAGCAAATTTCTACTACCAATGTCATGAGTTACTAACCTGAATTTTCTTATCTTGGTTTTTCAGGGAAGAACTGGCTAAAGGGGTAAGGCAGGACTCTACCAACATGTGATGATTATGAGACCAATTTTGGAAAGTCAGAGAATGCTGAATTGAGAGCCTCTTAGGTCATAAGTGAATATTCCCATTAAAGCACAATAGTTTCTGTTTTATGGCTTTAAAGGATGAAGAAGATAAGTGAATTATAATCAATGAGATAGTGACTCACTTCATTCTTTGTCTTTGAACTGTGATGAAATTCAGTGATTAAACTTATTTTCATCTGAGACAGTTTTCTTCCTTTTATCCATCTTCTTATGATGGATTTTTTTTTTCTTTTAGAAGTTTTGATTTCCTATAGTTACTCAGTTTGAGACTGTCACAAGTGCCATTTTCTTCTTTCTGTTTTTCTCATTCCCAGAGACCACACTGACACTGTGCTATTTTCCCAAAGATGTTATTTTAATGGACATTACACTGGTGAATTTGGCAACAATAAGGCAAACAGCAGAGCTGGGAGATATGTGGCTGTTTCTATTGCATGTTTTGGCAGAGATACAGACTTTAGATTTACTACCCCCGAATGCCTCATCTGACTCATTTTTATTATTTTTATAACACAGGAAGATGCTTTGGTACCCAAAGGCCAAACTTTGACTTTCCCTAGCCCCTGTCCCTGAGGTCTCTGTGCTTGAGTTTGCCCTGACACTTGAAGCTACCGAAAACACTTTAGTAAAATCATTAAAAAAAAAAAAAAAAAAAAAAAAGGCCTTAAAATACAAGTGGTACACTGCAAATACTTCCTTTTCCTTGCTCCCACTCCAATCTGTGCTTTAGGGATGCTTTTGGTGCCAAATCCGGTGCCTTTGGAGTGAGTCCCCAAAGATTTCTGAGCTTTCTATTCCAGCTCTTTGAATAAATGAGACAGTTAGAATTGGCAGGACTTAGTCTTCATCTTCGAAGCCTCAGGGAATGAGAGTACCAGTCTCTTCCTGGTGTTAGCTTTTGAAGTCCTTTGTTTGTTTTGTTTTGTTTAAATATTGAAGCCCTGTAATCAGAAGATGTAAGTTTGATTCCTTATACTACAACTTACTCTCTCTATAATTTTAGAAAATCATTTAGATTCCTTAAATATATGTTTTCTCATCCGTAAAGAGAAAATGTTTCTTCTCTGGTTGTTGTGAGGACTAAATAGCATGATATAGGCTGAAACGTTTCAGAGAGTGCAAAGAAGAACATAAATGCTAAGTACTGCCAACATCAATTCTATTTTGATTTATATGTAATTGAAACAGCAAATGAGCTTAGTTTTCATAAACAAAGAGTAATCATTAAATAATTGATTTCTGATTAATTTATTTAACATTCATCTAAGTTATGGTTATATATTAGATGTCATATTTAAAAACAAATCTAAAGAAAATAAGTTATTAAATACCTCTGGTTCATTTGGGTTGTTTCATAGGATTCCATCAAGAACATTGTATATATTTAAAAAGAATGAACCATGGTTAATTATGGGTGATTGTACTTCCTAAAACAGAATTGTTCAATAAGCTAGATTTGTGTCTGTAGCATGTCTCCAGAAAGAAAAAAAGAAAAAGAAAAACTATGTGCATTTGTATGTTTTGTCCGTGCATACTGAGAGAGAAAATGTTATAAATCAAAGAACATTTCCTCATTTAGAGGAAAAAACAGAAGTATGTGACCAAGAATTCTATTATTTAATATTAATTTATTCATCCATTTAACATCTATTGCATACTAATTCCAAAGAAGAATTGAAGTGACTTTTCAGGTTTCAGAAGTCTCTAACATTGTTGGGATATGTGCACAGCATTTTTATATATTATCTCATTTATTGAAACTCAGTCACTGTTCATTGAATTATCAAGATAATAAAATAGAGGTTCAATGATTTGCTCCCTCAGACACTACACTATTGACTAAAGAATGAGTTAGAAAGGAAAGCTCAGCTTCTTGAACCCAAAGTACACCTTCCTTCCATCACATGCCATCAGACACAAACCCTTCGGAGACAATGACCACAGTGTTGGCCTTTCAGCATTTCTTGGGTTGGCCAGCAATAATTTGAGAATGAACACTGAGTTGCTCAATCTCTGAGAAGGATGGTTTTAAAGGAAAATCTTTATTACATGGAACCTAAGTAATTAGTGAAAGCTCAAGTAATTTATATTTCAGAGGTGAAAAATGAAAAGCACGAGCCACAGAAAGTCCCCTCTGAAAAAGCCTCTAATCCAACATGGCCTCCACTACAGCTGCATGAAAGCAGGGGCAGTGTCTTAATTTCATCCCTCTAAACATCCAACATAGTTTACATTTACTAGAAGCCAGGTTGTATTTCTGATATTAAATTAAATTCAAACACAGCTAAATCTCAGTGACCCAGCCCTATTCTGAACTTCAAGTTACTGGTCTGAAGCATGTAGAAAAAAAAAAAGTGCTTGAAAATCACATTAAAATATATCACATATGCAAATATCTACTATGACATATACGGGTTTAAATTTTACAATTTATTAGAAAATAAAACAAATTACAAGAAAATGAAGAAGCAACTCTATTCAGGAAAAAAAAAAAAAAAAAAGCAAGAAAAGGGCAGTGAATTCCAAGAAAAATTATCATGGAGTCAGATAAAACACAAATGGCTATTTATTTACATTTATAAACCTAAGTACTCTGATAATCATAGTTATTTTAATTCATAGATCTTAAAAACATTACAACTTTTAGTGCAAAATGATCAACCACTGTTTCAATGCGTCTTAGAAAGTGCTAAACATGCAATGTATTTCAATAAACACCTCTGTCTTCTTTCATTGCAGGCACCATGCTGGGTATTGAGGAAAACATAATTTATACAAAGTAGAATAAGAAAATATTATAAAAACGTATAGAATGCATCTTGTAAATATAAAATCATAACTAAATTTAAGATATTACACAAAAAAGAATGGATTATCTCTGTTAGATAAGAATTTTGGAGAAGCCATCAAGCCAAGGTAACATCTGAGTTGGCTTTTTGCGGGATGAATATGACAGTGACTACTGGTAATGGAGGAGGGGAGAATTCCAAAAGGAGGGAACATTATATGATAAGGAAAAGACCGAACATGCAACTACCTTTAAGCAGCTTTATACTCCTGGGCATGTAGTTTGTGCAAGAGGTAGAAGAGTTCAAAACAATGAAATCTCTGTATGGCATGTGAAGGAGCTTGGATTTTACTCTCAGTGTAATAAGGGATTCATAGTAAGGATTTCAACAGGGAAAATTGTATGATTAGATTTGCATTTCAGAAACAAAACTGGCAGAGAAAGGCTAGTTGTTTGCCAAATATGGTGAAGCTGTCAGTCTCTGCTGTTAGAATCTGGGTCCTTGTAAATAAATTGTGTTTTCTCCACTGCATACACTGGATTTATTGTGAGCAAGAATTAAACTTTTGTTACATTAAGCCACTGAAATCTGGGAATTTATCTGTTATAGTTGCTAGCACTACTTTCCTAATGCACACTGGTTCCTTAAATATGGGTGACACTGCAGCAAAATTCCAAGCAAATGACATTGGTTTGATGGAGCAGTGGTTATTAGAAGAAAAAGAAAAACTTCTGTGGGCATTGTTTAGTTTTAACACAAAATAGTAAGGGGATAATGGAGTTCAGATTTTTGCAGCTTTGCAAGATTAGTAAAAAAGAATGTTTCTAGAGCCCAAATGGTAAAAAATAAATGTATGTCTTTGTCTGTTTAGGCTACTATAACAGGTACCATAGACTGAGTGGCTTATAAACAACAGGTATTTATTTCTCACAGTTCTAGAGGCTGGGAAATCCAAGACCAAGGTGCCAGCAGATTCAGAATCTGCTGAGAATTTGTGTCTTGATTCAAAAATGGTTGTCTTCTTGCTGTGTCCTCACCTGGCAGATGGGGCAAGGGGTCTCTCTGGGGTTTCTTCTATAAGGGCAATAATCTGATTAAATGAGAGCTCCATCCTCAAGACTTAATCACTTCACAATGGCCCCATCTCCTAATGCCATAACATTGAGGTTAAGATTTCAATATATGAATTTGAAGTTGAGATAAATATTCAACCTACTGCATTCTGCCACAGCCCTCCAAATCCATGTTCTTCTTGCATGCGAAATATATTCATTACATCCCAACAGCTCTAGTCTTAATCCAACATCAATTCTAAAGTCTAAAATCCAAAGTCTCATCTAAATATCATCTAAATTAGATATGAGTATGATTCATCCTGAGGCAAACTGCTCTCCAGTTGTCAATTTATAAAACCAAACGAGTAATGTGCTTCAAAAATACAATGGTCGGTGATACACAGAATAGACATTTCCCTCCCAAAAAGGAGATATAGGAAAGAAGGAGTAACAGTCCTAAGTAAGTACAAACTACCGGGAAAACTCCATGAGATCTTAAGGCTCAAGAATAATCTTTGGATTGATTCTCTGTCCTCCCCTTCTGGCCCAGCAGAATGGAGATCCTGCCTTCCAGACACACTGGAAGAAGAGGCTATTGCCTTCTGGAGCCACTGAAGTAGGTGTCCTGCCCCTGACGCTCTGCTGGGCGGGGACTGGGCAACAAGAATCTGTGTGCCCCCCACCATGGCTTTGGGTGGAACTGATCCTACTGCTTTGGGCAGGGTTACTTGGCTTGTTCAAAGTGAGGAGATCCTCTCTTCCTCTGAAACTGCAGAGGCAACCCTGATGATCTCTGAATCACTCTTTGTGAAATTCTTCTCTTGTTTTGAAAAACAAAATCTGGCTTCTGTTGAGATGCTGATTAGGCCCATGGTTCACACACTAATCTCTTTATCACCTGGTTGCCTGGACACACCCTCCATTTTCTCTTCTGAACATGCTTTCTCACTTTTTGCAATATGGATAAGCTAAAAATTTTCTAAATTTCAACACTTTGCTTAGATATCCCTTCAGCTAAATATCCAACTTCATCCCTCACAAATTCTACCTTCCACAAAACCCTAGAACACAGACAAATTCAGTCAAGTACTTTGCCACTGTATAGCAAGGGCTGCCTTTCCTTAGTTGCCAATAACATGTTCCTCCATTTCCTCAGTGACCTCTGAATGGCCTTTACATCCGTATCCCCACTACCATTATGGTCAGGATGACTTAGGTATTCTCTGAGAAGACTGAAACTTTCTCTACAGCTCTCTTTTTTTCCTTCTGAGCTTTCACCAGCATCCCCATGGCAATGTAGGCTTTTTCTAGCATGGACGTCAAAACTCTTCCAAGGCTCTACCCATTATTACCCAGTTCCAAAGCTGCTTCCACATATTTAGGTATTCATTATAGAAGCATCCCCACTTCTAGATATCAATTTCTGTTTAGCCCCTTCAGGCTGTTAGAACAAAATATCACAGACTGGGTGGCACACATAAAACCAAAATTTATTTCCCATGCTTCTGGAGACCGGTAAGTCCAAGACCAAGCTGCCAGCAGATTTGGTGTCCGGTGAGAGCCTACTTCCTGATTTACAGACAGCTGTCTCCTTACTGTATCCTCACATGGTGGAAGAAGCAAGGGAGCTCTCTGTGGCCTCTTTTACAGGGGCAAAAATCCCACTCACAAGCTCGTCATCCTGATGACCCAATCATATCCCCAAGGCTCCACCCCCTACTACACTGGGGTTAGGATTTCAACATATTAATCTTTTGGTGGACACAAACATTCAGTCTACAGTAAGCCAAGAAAGATTCTTAAGAAAAAAAGACTTTGCCAGCAAATTTCAAATTAAGGATTTAGTCTTTCCAATCGAGCCTATTATCTCAGGTAGCCTCAAGATCAACTGAGACAGAAATAGGGGACTCGGGAAGCAAATAATAATAACAATATTAATAATCAGGTTTGACAATTAAATTTAGGAAATAACTTTGGACGTATATTCTAGCACATGAAACTAGCTGGAAGCAGAAAGATCAGAATCTACTAAGTACTTGAGAAAAGCATATTATCAACAAAACTATAAGCTCACGTTAAAATGTTTTTGACTGATTTTAAACTTGCACTGGCAAAAAGTTACCTATAGAAATAGCTGAAACACTACACAGCTCTCAAAAAAGAATGCCTTTCAACATTCATTTCAGTCATGGCTACAGTGGATATTAGACATGAAAGGACATAACACAGTGAGATTGAACAAATACAGAAGAGTTCTTTTCACAAAGTATAATCAGGGTATACTTCAAGGCCTCCTCTTTTCTCTAGGCAGGGAGATTTAATACTATCCGTCAAAAAGAATTTTAAAATACTACGCACCATAACCTGAGGATATCCTATTTTACTCTTTCCAAAAGAGAGTTTCACTGAGGTCAAGATTGTGTGTGTGTGTGTGTGTGTGTGTGTGTGTGTGTGTGTGTGTGTTAAAGGATGTGAGGAACAGAGTCAACTTAAAATGAATTTTTAACCTTTTAAAAACTTATACAAATTTATTTCGATTCAAAAATTGAGAGCTTAAGGATTTCCAGTAAAGATAGCTGAACAGTTAAATGTTGTGCTTGCCTACACTCACAACAACAATGACAACCATCATTGAGAATCATCTAAAGTCTGACTGAGCAGAAGTCCTATAACTAGGGACATACAAAAGAAGTCACCTCGATACTTGTAGGAGAGGAAGAGATGCAGAACAGACTGGCCCCACACCCACCTAGTGGAAAAAAATCAGGAGACATAGCTTGGCTTCAGAGGTCCCCTTGAAGAGCGAGAAGTCCCAGTCCTACACTGGGCTCCCCAATCCAAGACCAGTGCTGGGAAGAGAAGTCCCCACAACTACTGTCTGTGGAAACCAGCAGGGATTGTGGCTGACAGGTACAGAAGGCACTAAAGTCCCAGGCACTCCTCTTAAGGGGACTGTACATGACCTTGCTTGATGACACGAACTCATTCATTTTGAGCTCCAGCACTGTGACATCAGCTTGAAAGTCTCCAGGGACATACTAAGATAAAGTAAATTGTCTGGATTCAGTGTGAGGACTGGAGGGGCAGCTTTCTTCCAGACATAAGTACCGGCAGAGTCCACCCCACTCCCAGTAGGCAGGCACAGGTGGGCACCCTGTCTGAGTCTCTATCAACTTAACGCAGGTCACTCTACCCTGGTGATTTCCTGTTGCCCCATCTACCCAACTTGCAGTCCCACCCAAATCTCTTCCAGTGGCTTTTCCATGCAAATGGCCTGTATTGGCTCACGCTGCAAATTTTCCTAGAATCTCTCACAGGTTCACAAACTCCAAACAAGCATCATCTGGCCTTGGCATGCCCCGTACCTCTTGCTGATCAACCCCAAGTCCAGCCGTGGTGGCAGCTGACCTTGTTTCCCAGCTTGACATCTCCCAGGTACATCAAACCCAGAGTGGGTGGTAGCCATCTGTGGATTGTTTTGTGGCTCATGTCACGTAGCCCCAGGTAGGGGACTAAGGCCCTACCAGGAGACCCCAGGGCCAGCACACCCAGTGGCCAGCTTCAGACTTGTTGAAGCACAACCTGGTCACCTCCACAGGCAACACACCTAAAAGAAAGACTGAGCAGGCACTAGAGCCCTGCTAAAGCACATCCTGCCTGCTCATTAGGGTCAGCCCCTGAATAAGAGCTCCTCTGCTGTAGTAATGACCAGTCCTCACAATCAAGTTAGCTGATGGTCAGTTCCTCCAATCGATGAGCAAATAGCAACCAAGGCTCAACTACAACAGGAGGGCACACACAATCCACTCAAGGAACACACACCTGGAGCACCCAGCTCAGGTAACCACGGAGATTGCACCACTGGGACTCAATAGGATACCTACTACATAAGGCCACTCTACTAAAACCAGGAGACAAAGTGGCACTACCTAATACATAGAAACAAACACAGGGAGGCGGCCAAAATGGAAAGACAAAGAAACCTGTCCCAAATGAAAGAGTAAGGGATCAAATTGGTGATTTAGAAGACAGGGTAGCAGGAAACATCCAATCAGAAGAGCAACAAGAAAAAGGAATCCAAAAATATAAGGATGATTTAACGGGCCTCTGGGACAATATTAAGTGAAATGCATTTGAATCATAGGGGTATCAGAAAGAGAAGAAAGAGAGCAAGGAATTGAAAACTATTTGAAGAAATAATGATGGAAAACTTCCCTAACCTGGCAAAGGAAATCAACACATAAACCCAGGAAGCACAGAGACTTTCACACAAGATGAAGCCAGAGGCGCACACCAAGATATATCAAAATTAAAATGCTGAAGTTTAAAGACAAAGAGAGAATCTTAAAAGCAGCAAGAGAAAAGCAATTAATTATCTACGAAAGACTTCCCATAGACTATCAGCTGATTTCTTAACAAAAACTTTGCAGGTCAGAAGAGAATAGCATGAAATGTTCAAAATGATGAAAAGCAAGGACCTATAAGCAAGATTACTCTATCCAGCAAAGCTATCATTTAGCATCAAAGACAGATAAAGAGCTTCCCAGACAAGTAAAAGCTAAAGGAATTCATCGCCACCAAACCAGTATTACAAGAGTCAGAGGGACTTCTTTAAGAAAAAGAAGAAAAAAGAAAAAAGATAAAAAATATGAATAATAAAATGGTAATAACTATATATCTATCAACAATCACTTTGAATGCAAATGGATTAAATACTCCAATCAAAAGACACTGAGTAGCTGAATGGTTAAGAAAAGAAGATCCTTATATTTACTGTTTAGAAGAGACCCACTTCAGATCAAAAGACAACCACAAACTGAAAGAGGTGGATAATTGAAACAGACAAACAAATCTGGAGTAGCAATACTTACACCAGGCAAAACAGACTTTAAAAACAAAGGCTATAACAGGAGACAAGGGTCTAGTAATTCCAGTTCTGGGTATTTTTCCAAAGAAACTCACAACACTACTTCAAAGAGACATGTGCATTATTTACAATAGCCAAGATGTGGAGGCAACCTGGGGGTCTATCAATAGGTAAAAAGATAAAGAAGAGGTAGTACATACACACAATGGAATATTACTCAGCCATTAAAAAAAAATGAAATCTTGCCAACTGTAAAACCATGGATGGACTTAGAGAGATACTATGCTGAGTGGAGTAAGTCGGGCGAGAAAAGACACATGCCAAATCATTTCACCTATATGTGGGATCTAATAAACAAAATGGGCAAAATGGTAACACACTCATAGATACAGAGAACATTTTGACGGTTGCCAGATGGGAGGAGGTTTGGGGGATAGGTAAAAAAGGGGAAAGAATTAAGATGTACAAGTTGGTATTTACAAAATAGCCATGGAGATGTAATTTATAAAAAGAACTACAGTCAATAATGTTGGAATAACTACATGGTGTCAGATGGGTCCTAGATTTATCAGAGTGCTCACTTACTAAGTTATATAAATGTGTAACTACTATGTACACTTGAAACTAATATAATATTGCATGTCAACCATAATTAAAAATTAAACAATTATTTTAAAAAAGTATTTGAAGAAATAATGCCCAAAATTCTCCCAAATTTGTTAAAAAACATCAATCCACAACTATAAAAAGCTCAGCTAAGCCCAAACAGGATCAATAAACGAAATTTAATTATAACAGGGCCATTATATCATACCTACCAATAATCTAATCAAATTGCTGAAAACAATACATAAAAATAATATCTTAAAAGCAGCTTAAAAAGATACACTGTGCACAAATTACAACTGATACGTCATCAGAAATAATAGGATCAAGAATACAGTTGAACAAAACCTTTAAAGAAAAGAAAACAAAACAGGTACCTAGACGTCCATATCCAGCAAATATCCTTCAAATGTGTGAAATAAAAAAGCTGAATAAACAAAAACTGAGCACCAGCAACCCCGCTCTAAAAGACATGTAAATGAATCTTAATCTTTAAGAAGCAAAGTTTTAAAAAGTCTTGAGAAATTATTATTTTTAAATGTAAACTAAGCAGTAGGAAAGAGTGAAGAATACCAGATATAGTAACGTTTGAGGAAGTAAAAACACTATTTTCTCACATATTTTTCACTTCTTTAAAAGACAATTACTGTTAATAAAAACTATGTTGTGGATTTTATAATGTATAGAGAAGTTATATAAAAAATAGTACAAAGGACAGGAGGATAAATAGAGTTATGCAACTGTGAAGTTCTTACATTTTACATGAAGTGGAACAACAGTATCTCTAAGTATCTGTGATAAAGATACATATTGTAATTCTACACTAAACACTGAGAAAATGATGAGTAAATGTATAGGTCAAAAGCCAGTAGAGCAATTAAAATGAAATGCAAAAAATATATTTTTTAATTTAAAAAAATTAGCTCAAAGGGTACATGAATGGAAGGAAAAAGGACACAAATCAAATGGAAAAATTGAAAATAAATAGAAAGATGGTAGGCGTAAAGCAAATTATATCAATAATAATATTAAATGTGAATAGACTAAACACCCAATATGATGTAGAGTTTGTTAAACCAGATAAAAAGCCATGAAACAAATATGTTTTCTATAACAGACATGCTTTAAATATAGATGCATGTGGGTCAAACAATAATGCCTGAAAAAAAGATAAGCCATTCAAAAAATAAGCACACACAAAAAAACTAAATAGTCAAAGAGTATTTAAAGAGATAAAGTGGAATACATTTTAATTATAACAAGGCCATCATTTCAGGAAGGCATATAAATTGTAAATGTGTATGCACAGATTCAAAACATAAACTGGAAGAACTAAAGGCAAAAATAGATAAATACTCAATTACTATGGGAGAGTTTAACATTTCACTCCCAATAACTGATAGAACTAGAACAACAGGTCACTAAGAATATAGAACATTCAAACACTATCAACCAACCTTGCCTAGTTGATATTTACAGAGCACAACACCCAATCACTATAGAATAAATTATTTTACATGAACGTGTAACATTTACCATGCTAGATCAAAAACTGGGCCATAAAATGAGGCACGATTTATTTCAAAAATATCCAAAATCTTTTCTGTACCCATAATCTAATTAAATTAGAAATTAATTACAATGAGATAGCCGGAAAATCATGAAAAATTAGAACTTAAGAACGTACTTCTAAATTATACGTGAGTTAAGAGAACATAAAGAAAACTAGAAAATATTTCTAATTGATGCAAAAGCATTACATACAAAAGTATGGAATGTAACTAAATCAGTGCTAAAAAATTATAGAGAAAAGTCTTTTCAGGAAAAACATAAAATTAACAATACAAGTTTTCACCTTACGAAGCAAGAGAATTATAACCAAAATACCATATTAAGCAATAAAGAGCAAAAATCAATAAAAAACAGATCATGCACTCCACTTAGAATGCAAAGTCACAAGGAAAATTTTTTCCCAACTTAACATAGAGAATAAACCTGATAACCTTAAAAAAAAAAAATCTGTTTTTAAAACCTCGTTAGTGTGCCGAGATAGCAAAGATACCTAATGAAATAAAAAGGAAAAAAAAAACATGAGTACCCTGTACAAGGAAACAGGTGCATAATGATAGGAAGACTGGAAAACTGGCATAGACATAGGTAAGAAAAAATAGCTGAACTTTAAATCGAAGTTTAAATGCTTGCTACGAAGTGTTATGATGCAAAGTTCACCTTGCTCTTACTTACCAACTCCTCCAGAAGACTTCACTGAATGTTTGTAAGAAAACTGGGTCAAGTTAGGTTAAATTAATTAAATAAAGAGGCCTTTAGACTGAGTCCGAGAAGGCCTACCTAGGCGAACCAAAATCTAGGCGGGTAAATGCCTAAAAGTTACGAAATCGAAACCAAAAACGAAGGACAGCCAACCACAAACAGCCAGCTAACTAGGCTTTAAGCTCTAGCCAATCAAATAATTTCCTTTGGCGCACTTTCTCTGTGTCTTCCCCTCCCCCTGTGTCACTTACAAACTTTGGTTGCTGCACAATTGCATCTATTTTTGCACAAATAGACTCTTAAATAAAATTTTAATTTCTCAGTTTATCTTTTAAAAGTTTGGAGAGCTTGCAGCGGTTGACAATGAAGATCAGACTTTAGTGGGAGAACTGCGACAATCGGCAACTGCTTGGTACTGGCATGCTAACTAACCCCAGTAGCGAACAATCACCAGCTACCCATGGCAGAGAAGCAGGAGAGCTGGGAAAAACTCCCCTGAGGTATGGCTTTGGTGATCTCCTGAATTCAGATACAAAAAGGGGGCACCCGAAAGCGACCCACGAGACACCTGGAGCCTTCCATTGGGAGAAAGACATCAGCCGCTAGAACTGCAGGAGGAAACGGAGACTCAGAGGGAACCACTGATTGGCGGACAACCAGGTTTGACAAAAGTTGAGGGCAAACCCGAGAACTGAGATGCATATTCCAGTCTCAGATCTCTGTTAAGGAAAGATTATAATACTATCTTTTTATAATTTAAAGCATGCGATGAATTGAATCTAACAATCAACGACAAAGCCTAGATCCGCTGCTGACTACATGGTCTGAAGCAGGCTGATACAAGATGCTTACCCTTCTCTGAGCATAAATATCATTTACTTCTGTCTCTCTTCTTCTTTCATACACATATCTGGCATTTAAGTAAAAATGATCACATATATGGAAATGTGGAAAATATGACTCATCATCGACAGAGGATATTGTCAAAACCTTTTTATGCATCTGTGGAATGATCATGTTTTTATTATTTTCTATTAACATGGTGTATTACATTAATTTATTTTCAAATGTTAAACAAATTTGCATTTCTGAGATAAATTCTATTTGGTTATTGTGTATAATCCTTATTAGATTTCCTTTTTTGATAAGCTAATATTTCAGAGGTGATAATGGTCTGTAGGCTCTGTGTGTGTGTGTGTGTGTGTGTGTGTGTGTGTGTTATAGCTTTTGTGTAGCATTAATATTGAGGTGTTAATATTGACCTCATAATGACGTGGGAAGTATTCGCCTCTCTTCTGAAAGAGTGAATGATTGGTATCTTTTTTTTAATGTTTGATAGAATTTCCAGGAAATTATTTTTTGGTTTTTAATTTTTATTCTTTTATTTTAAATAATAATGCAATATAAAATTTTTAATTTTTTAATTTTTGTGATGATCTTAATTACTAATTGACTTGTAATAGATTTATTCAGTTTTTCTATTCTTGACTCAGTTTTAATAATTTGGTTCTTTCTAGTAATCTAGCCATTCCATTTAAATTGTCTGATTTGTTGGCGAAAAAATTCTTCATATTATTCTATTATAATTATTTTCTTTTCTGTAGGATTAATAGCTATTCTTGATTTTCATAATTTATGTTTCAGTTTAGATATTTCTAGTGAATTTTTTATTTCAATTTTTGCACTTTTCAACATCAAAATGTCCATTGGCTTCTTTTCTAGCATTTTTATCTCTTTATTGGTATCCATTCTGAAGAGTCATTGTCATATTTCCCTTTGATTCTTTAAATATGGTTTTCTTTAGTTTCTCAAACATCTTTATAATAGCTTCTTTGAAGTCTTTGTGAAGTTTAATACATAGACTTCGACAAATAATAGTTAACATAGATTTTTTTTCTTATGTATGTCATATATGTTTCTTTGTATGTCTCATAATATTTTGTTGAAAACTGAACATTTTAGATAACATTATAGAAGCTCTGGATTCTATAATGCATATAATGTTTTTTGTTGTTTGTTTATATTTTTATCCACTTTTACCTGGGCTAAGTCTATAGAGTTTGCCTGTTCTTCAGTGTGTAGCCAGTTATCTCTCTTTTCGGTTTATTATTTTTATTATTTTATTATTAAGCTTGAGATCCCAGTACTCACACATGGGCTAGTATAACTTACTAGTCAACCAATGATTAGCCATAGAAACATCTTGATTCAGTAAGGTTTCCACTCTTTGTGATATATTTGTGTAAGGACTAAGCTATATATTCATAATTTCGGTAATTTACAAATCTGTCTCACTTTTTATCTTGTGATGTGTCTTGTCATGTTTTCTGTGTACGTGCACATGGCTTCAGGTTCATCTGGGGACATGGAGATAATTAGGGCCATCTTCAGTCTTCCCTACGTTTATATGCATCCTTGTGCATATACATGCACAGCCTTTGAGACCATCTATTATATGTGGTAGTTTATCAACCCCATTATGACTATCTCACTTCTTAGATTTTTGAGATAAATCCTAGTATGTCTGCTCATCTGTTGCTTGCCCCAACCAGTTTCACAACTTCAGG
>CM053508.1:14653040-14985540 GCA_028627145.1 Eidolon dupreanum
AGAGAGAGAGAGAGAGAGAGAGAGAGAGAGAAAGAGAAAGAGAGAAAGAGAGAAAGAGAAGGGATAACTGACCCTGGAAGGGATAACTGACCCTGACTGCTATCAAAAGAAAGAAGAAAGAAAGAAAGAAAGAAAGAAAGAAAGAAAGAAAGAAAGAAAGAAAGAAGGAAGGAAGGAAGGAAGGAAGGAAGGAAGGAAGGAAGGAAGGAAGGAAGGAAGGAAGGAAGGAAGGAAAAGAAAGAGAGAGAGAGAGAGAGAGAGAGAGAGAGAGAGAGAAAGAAAGAAAGAAAGAAAGAAAGAAAGAAAGAAAGAAAGAAAGAAAGAAAGAAAGAAAGAAAGAAAGAAAAAGACAAAGAAAAGACTGGATGGTTTAAACAATAGAATTGTATTTATCACAGTTCTAGATACTAGAAGCCCAAGATCAAGGTGTCAGTAGATTTGGTTTCTAAGGTCTCTGTCCTTGGCTTGCAAATAGCCATTTCCTTACTGTGTCCTCACATAGTTTTTCTCTGGATACATACATCTTTGGTGTCTCTTTTTGTGTCCAAATTTTCTCTTATAAAAATACCAGTCATATTGGATTCAGGCCCATCCTAATGGCCTCATTTTAACGTAAGTGCTTTTTTAAAGGCCCTGTTCTTAAAATAATGACTTTCTGAAGTGCTAGGGGTTAGTGCTTTGACACATGAACTGGAGGAGGTGGGGCAATTCAGTCCATAAGACCCCACTTACCAATCCTTCTAGGTACCCACTTGAAGAATTCATGAGTCTCTTCCCTAAAACTCTAAAATCTGTGAGTCCAGAGGTCCTCAGTCTTAGAGGGATGATCTGTCTAAGAGGGGACACTATAAGACTAGATCTAAGATTGATGTAAAGTCACTTCTAACATTTTATGCCAGTATGCAATCTGGAAGGGATAACTGACCCTGACTGCTATCAAAAGTTAGGGCTTTGTAATTAGGGGGAAAATAGATTTGATATTCAGTTAATCCATTGAGACAACTGGTGGTGCTCACGTGGCCAGTTTGAGCCATAAATGAGCAAGTGCAGCATCCACACCTGATATGTGCATGGCAACCTGAGGTCCAGACACCGAGGTTCCCCAAGATTGAAGTTTGAGGCATCCTACTTTGCAAGCCTCTAGTCCAGCAGAAGTGTTATCCAAGAGCGGGAGGAATCTGGAAGGGGTAGTAGAAAAGGGAAGTTATAATGTTGGTTGCAGCATTAGCACTAACTGCCCCGTCGGTGTTGTCAGGCTGCAGTTCTCCCAGTAACTCTCCTCTTGTAAACTGTCTCAGGAAATTTGACTATAAAATTCTAGAAAAGCTATGCCTGGGTGATGCCACATCCAGATTCCCCTTCTTGATTCTGTGGTGACAGTACATTTCTAAGCTTCTGTACGTATTGGCTGTTACCAGTAGTAGATGCCTCTCCTTCTATGGAAAATTGCCCTTGGCTGATTGGAGCTATCTCGTATTGAAGTTATACACACCTGCCCAAACTCTGAGGGAAGACCAGAGCCAATGACTTTGTGCTACAGAGTTTTAAATGATGATCCTCTTGCCTCGAATGTGGACAATGCAGCAGAGCAGTCAGTTCTTCTCATCTCCCTCCTCCCACCACGTCGGTCAGGATAAGACAATAGACTTGACTTGAACCCACATTCTTGCTTGGCACTTCCCCCTTCCTTATCCTACTCCACTCCCTCCCTTAAAGTTTTTTTCAAAAAGTTCTCTGCCAATAGTCATGTGTACCCAGACTCCTGTCTCAGCCTTTGCTTCCTGGGAGCCTGATCTGAGATGTTTACATCTCAGGGAGGAGGTGAGACACTTTCCATCTTGATTCGAGATAAGACATTTACTTGTAATTTGAGGAGAAATTAGAAAAGCTGGAAGAGTTAGTCTCTATCTTCATGATAAAGGATTGTATTAATACTGTATTTTAAAATAGAAAAATTATTCTTAATTGAATGGCATTGTATAATCTGACTAACCAGTGAATAGACATTAGCAGTACTATCACTGTTGAAATATACACATAAATATGTAGACTTTCTGTGCCTAAATACTACAGGTAGGTACAACTTTTTGATTTGCCTTTAATATGTCATTTCTAGAAAATTTTCCAATATTTCTTATAATCTACTTTTCCATGAAACCCTATTTAAACAACATTATAGCCTATCTCTAGTGAATACTTTCTATTTCTTACAGATACCAATTTTGTGCTGTTCAGAAAGCATTAATGCTGCTGTTGGGTTGAAAATATAACTGCTATTAAGGCAAAATTCCTACTACTAGCTCTTCCCATTTCTTATCATAATGTCTATGTGGGCATTGATACATACTGCCTAATTCATATATCAAAGTGGCTAGGAGTGAGTAACATGTCTTTATTAGGCATTGTAAAAAAAAAGAAGAAAGGAAAAAAGGAAATGGTAAAATGCAGAGCAACAAAATGTGGAGTGGCTAAAGTCCATGAACAATCAGGAAATTAGTAGATGGGGCCAATGTTGACACTTCAATTCTTAATTATCCTAATTAGAGACCATCAGAATAGCAAAATAATGTTTATTGAGCCTGGCAAAGTGAAACAGTTTCATTGTGCTCATTGCTTATTTTGGCAGTCATGTTATATTGTTGACTCACAGACTGTGTAGTGAACAAAATCTCATAAGCCTTTTATATGAATTGTGGTTAAGTCAGGCTTCTCTTCCTGCCCTTGTAAAATTGCTATTTTGAACTCAAATATAAGAATTTCCATTTTTCAGCTACTGTTTATCTTAGGAATTTTGGCTTATTTTTATAGTGCATATCAAGTCCATCTCTCAGTTGATATCATTGTAAATAGTATTTCATGTCATCAAGGTTTCTACAGTCTATAAGGAGAAGGTAACATGAAAACAGATTATCACAAAATCATGTGCTACATAAGTTATAACGAAGTATTGACAGACTTCTATGGGAGAAAGTCATATTTGAATTAATCTTATAGGATGAATATATAAAGAGAAGGAAGAAAAAGTCATTTCAAGCCAAGAGATTGAGAGGACAGTCCATGCAATGCATTTTTTATCTAAGAAAGTATTCAAGGGCAAAAGGAAAAAAAAAGCTTTCTAAAAATTATCGATTGTTTTGGTTATTTTCTCTTTTCTTAATAACCAATTCAGCTAAATTATTTGACTCAACATCCTATACTGAATTATGGATTTTTCAATTTCTTCCACAATCAATATTTTTATTTGGATGAAACAATAAAAATAACTCACACATCATTACAACATTAGAGAGATATATTAAGAAGTGAAAGTTATTCATTCTTCCCATGAAATACTTGATTAGGTATTCCTTAGAGAAAAAGCAAATGGCTAGTTTATAATTTTAGATGAAGGCTATACCTCATGATAAAAAAACATTTTCAAAATTCAGTGGCTAAAAAACTGAAAGTTTTATTTCTCTTTCCTTAGATTTAGAAATATACCTAGATATATATCCATGTCAGTATTTATTCTTCCTTAATCTTGCCTAGCACTAGATCTGCCCATTTAAGCTAAGAAACAAGAAAGGTTTCTTTTTTTCACTTCACTGATGTGAACTTTCTGGGTTTATAAGGCACCTTTGCTCCTCAAAGTTGATCAGGGACCTGGATTCCTTTTCAATACTTCTTGGAGTTAAATTGTCCAGGTGATAGAAACTGGGAAAGGATGAGTGTGGTGAACAAAGCACACCCAAATGTCTTAGGCCACAGACCCAGTACATATCACATCTGTCCCTATCTCACTGTCAGGAACTTAGTCACATGGCCTCAGCTAACTCAGGTGGTGGGGAAGTGTGTTAGAGCTGAGCAGTCCTGGGCCCAGGTCTAAACTTGGTACCATGAAGAAAGTTAGCAGCCTTCATCTCAAGTGGAGCCCTGCTTGGATGCTTTTTGTTTCCCTCACAAATACATGAACAGTCTTCTAGAAATAGGTTTTTCTAAGTTCTTAAACATTGTCACATGTATTTTAAGTATGAGTTTTTTAAAAGGTCAGTCTAGTTCTCATTCTTGGCACAAAACCTATCTTGCTTGACATTCTGTTTCTAGATTTTTTTCTTTATTGCTACAGTCTATTCACTTATTTATTGTAGACAGGCATTTTATGTGAACTTTTAATCTGAAAAAGATTTTAGGAAAGCATTTATTATTTTGATTATTCTTTTCCGGTCTTCTGTTCTTTCCCATTGACCTTTTCTTATTCATGTGTAAGATTCTCTGGACTTGTCTATCATATATGTATTTTTTAAATTTTTTCATTGATAATTCCCAAGCCTATGTATTTCTGTTTTGATTTGTCAAACACTCTACCAGGTTTTAGGTATATAACAATGAACAAAAATGTCCTCATCACAAGAAATATTATTATTATTATTATTACTATAGCCTATATTATGCTAAGATACTGTAGAAAATAAAATAAAAGTATATTTCATGTCATATAATAATAAATTATTATTATTAGGATATGCAGAAATACAAAATAAGGGAAGAAGAAGAAGTATGAGGAGAGAGGTAGTTACTATATCAGGGCAGTCAAGAAAGTTCTGATTGTGAAGGTGACATTTGATCAAAGGTGCAAACTAGAAAGGATCAACTCAAGTGAGTTTCTGGAGGAGCAGGCAAAGGAAACACTGAAGACTTTGAACCAGGAGCATGACTAGTAGGTCTGAGGTTTGAGAACCAGAATAAGCAAGGGGGAAAAGTAGAAAAGTGATGGTTAGATAAGTAACATGGGGCCAGATTGTGGGTAGTCTTGTAGTACTTAATAAGAACTGAGTTTATTGTATGTGGTAGAAAGCTGTTGAAATAGCAATGATGTGATTTGTCTGATGTTTTAAATGGATGACATGGATCCAATGTTGAGAATAGACAACAGGGGACCTAAGGGAAAGCAAAGAGGCATATTTGCAGAGGTGGTAATACTCGATAAAAGAAAATGTTGGCCCAGAATATTAGCGGTGGAAATGGTAGGGAGTGATTAAATCCTGTATGTATTTGGAAGACAATGCCAAATGGATGTATTGAATAATTGTGTACAAAATGTAAAAGAGAGAGAGTTCAAGCCTGAAAACTCAGCAACTGGAAAGTATGAGTAACCACTGATAGGGAAGAGTATAACCATTTTCCCAAGATGGGGTCTATTTTATTTTATATCTTCTCTTGACTTCTTTATATTTCTTAAATCATTTTTTAATTTGTTTTTATTATTTTCAAAAAAATGTTACCTCATTTTCAGATTTCATATTATAATTTTTTTTGAACCATCACAAGAATTTGTATTCCCCCCGCCCAAAATGGCAAATTCTCTCTGGTGTCTTCAATTATATTAACACCATGCACGTTACCTATTCTTTGGCTTGGTTTCTCTCCTTTATACAACTGAGACTCACTAAATATTCAGTCATCTTTCTTTACTTACTTATCTTTGTCTATATTTCTCAATATTCTTAGTAATATATGGTTATAATCTAATGTACAAATGACAATTATGGCTTCATCTTTTAATTATGGTTGATATTAATAATTATATGTTAGTTGTAATAATACTGTTATGGTCTGTGTATGTAAAAAAATCTAACTTAAAAATATCTTCATTAGTAGCTGGAACTATTTAATCGTAACCATCAGTACTGCTACCAGGCATGATTTTCCTCAAAATACAGCAGGTCAGTCTTTAGAACAGGTAAGTCAATAAGTGGTGAGGGGTAGAGAAGATATTTTTTTTGTTGTTTTTCTTTCCAACCTATCAAATAGGCTAGAATCTTGGCATGTCTCCATTTTGGAGTAGTTATAGGTTAGAATTCAGGGTCAATGGTTTTCAGATTGTGGTTCCTGGATCATCAGCCTCCACATGACCTGGAAACTTGTTAGAAATTCAAATTAAAAGCACCCAAGCCAAACCAAATGAATCAGAAGTTCTGGGGATGAACCCCAACAATCTATACATTAACAAGCTGTCTAAGCCATTTTGTACATGCTGAAATTTTAGGGGAAAAAAAAAAAAACCTTTCTACCTCTCTGCTACTCAAAGTGTGGTTCATAGAACAGTAGTAGCTTCACTTGAGAACTTATTAGAGATGCAAAATCATGGCCCACACCAGACATATTGAATTAAAATATACATTTCAACAATGTCCTTTGGTGATCTTTATGTACATTAACATTGCAGTGCACTGCCTAGGTTTTCAAGCTTCTCCAGGTGTGAATAAGTAGCACACACCAGCTATGAAAAAAGGTGATACTTCAGTTAACAATATAACCTTTGTCAGCAGAAGCAGAGGCTCTTTAATAAAAGGGAGTCCACCACGGTCTTTCTGTTCCTTCATATCTGAGTTATCAACTGTGGGATAGGGAAGCTACTCCTGCCTTATTCCCTTAGATGGAAGAAGTTTCTATGTCTTAGCTGAGTCACTCAGACAAGAAATTATATTAACCACATATGAGGGCAAAGTCAATAACTTGCCCTTTTTGTTCTGATTGCTGAAATTTTCAACAAATCCTATCATGTCCTTGGGAAAATTTACCTGATTCTATAGGTCATATTGAAAAGCAGTAGTCCTAGAATAGGCAACATAATGCTAAAGATCAAAAATTTGAAGACCTCACACAAGCCAATTTCAAGAACTACTTTAAAAGTATAGTAATCAAGACAACATGGTATTGGTGAAAGAATAAATACATAGATTATTGGAATAGAATAGAGGTCCCAGAAAAAAGGCACATATAAATATAGCCAACCAATCTTTGAAAAAGGAGCAAAGTAATGCAATGAAGAAAGCCTCATCTTTTCAAGAAATTGTGCTAAAACAATTGGAAGTCCATATGTAAAAACAAACAAATAAACAAAACTAGATACTAATCTTAAACTTTCAAAAAACTTATTCAAAATCGATTATAGACCTAAATGTAAAATGTAAAACTGCAAAACTTCTTGAAGAAAAACTAGAACATCTTTGTGACCATGAGTTTTGTGTTAAGTTTAGAGACTGTTATGACTTAAATTGTGTCACCCCAAATCCATATGTTGAAGAGGATCTTAATCCCCAGTACTGCAGAATGTGACTTTATTTGGAAGCAGAATTGTGGAAAATGTAATTCCTCTGATCCAATATGACTGGTATCCTTATACAAAGGGGAAATTTGGACACAGGAAAAATGTCAAATAAAGGTTAGAATTAAGTTGCTACAAGTCAAAGAACTACCAGAAGCTAGGAGAAAGACCTAGAAAAGATATTTTCAGTTATCTGGATACTTTTGGAGGGAACATGGGCCTACTGACACCTTGATCTTGGACTTTTAGTCTCCAGAACTGAGACAATAATTTTCCATTGTTAAAGCCACTGAGGTTGTGATACTTTGTTATGGCAGCCCTGGCAAACTAGGACAGACACCACACCAAAAGCAAAATCCATGAAAGAAAAAATTGATCACTTATGCTTTATTTCCATTAACAAATATTTCTAAGGAAAAGACATTAGGAGAAACAAAATACAAACACCAACTCTAAGAAAATATTTCAAAATCATATATTTGATATATGACTGCATACAACTTATTTAAAGAATTCTTGAAACTCAAAAATAAGAAAATAACCCTATTTAAAAGTGGGCAACTGATTGAACAAATAAATACCCCACTGAAGAAGACATATTAGGTGGCCAGTAAGTATACACAAAGATGCTCAATATAATTTGTCATTAATTGCAAATTAAGACAATGAAATACCACTACATACCTATTATAATGACTAACCCCCTTGCAAAAACAAAACAAAACAAAACAAAAAACTGCTATTGCAATGGCTGACAATAATGTGTAGCGAGAGGAACCCTCACTCGTTACTGGTGGCAATGTAAACTAGCACAGCCACTTTGGAAGACAAATTGCCAGTTTCTTATAAAAGTCTTTATAGTCTTACCATACACTCTGACAATCACACTTCTAGATATTTACCCAATGTTTCTGATAACTTATATCGAAACAAAAAATCTGTGTACAGATTCATATAGCAGCTTTAGATGTAATTACTCAAAACATTCACAATCTCCTGTATGTCTAAGCAACACAGGAGCCAACTGAAAGAACTGCTGACGGCCCAAGCTGGAACAATTTGAGCAACAAAATAAAGCAGTAGTAGATTACAACCCAAAGTATGAAATAAACATGCAGGAGTCCATACTGCCTATAAGTAAATAATTAAATAAGTAAGGAGGGGATAGATATATGTAAAGAATACCAAATAATTTACTTATATATTCTGCCCTCAAGAAGGTTGAGTACAATGTCCCTAAGCTTAAGTGTGGGACGTACATAGTGACTTTCTTCCAAGAATACAACATAGAAAGGGAAAGAGAGGAAAGTAACCTAGCAGTTGAGAACTCTGACAGACACTGCCTCAGTCAGGTGATCAAGGCAAACATCATAGGGATAAATCATGCTTATACTATGTATTATTGATATGATGTGATCTTATTAGCACTTTCCCCTTTGATTACCTCCTCAAAACACACAATCATCGTTTAATCATGAAAAAAAATATATTAAATCAATCCCAATTGAGAAATATTCTACAAATACCTAACCAATATTTCTGAAAACTGTCAAGGTCATCAAAAACAAGAAAAATATGAGAAACTATCACAGTCAAAAAAAAGTGTAAGGAGACACGACTACTAGATGTAATACAGTATCATGAATGAGATTCTAAAACAGAAAAGGGACATTAAATAAACACTAACAACATCAGAATAAGTGGTGGATGTTGGTTAATAATGTATCAATATTAGTTCATTAATTATAATAATGCACCATAAAATGAGGGTATTAATGACAGTGAAAACTGTGTGTAAGTTGTGTCGAGTATGTGGAAACTCTCTGTAGCAATTTTCACAATTTTTCTATAACACTACAATTGTTCTAGTATAAAATACTTATTTTTATAAAGTAAAAAAAAAGTACAAATAAAGAATTTTAAAGATGATATTTTCTCTTATCATAAGTATGAATATTTTGAGATGTTAGTTTCACTTTTACTTCTTGAGTTTCACCTCATATTGGCTAATTAAAAATTTCTTGGAATATATAAAAATTCAACCTAAAATTTAAAGCTTCAATTAAAAAAATACAATCATAATAGTTAAACAGGCTGATGTACAGAATAATCAGTTGTCTTAGGTACATCAAATTGTGTATGGCTCTCATGTCTAACCCCTCAAATGTAATGACTTTATTTCAGTTAGTCAACTTTAATTTTTAGAGCAGTTTAGGTTTACTATAGTACCTTATAAATATAATTTTGCAACTGAAAAGAGCCAATAACAGTTGCTCGCTTGGTTGATTGCATGATAAATATTTTGTTACCTACTATGTAACACTTACCAATAAATGCCAATAATAATTGCAACAAAATCTTTTGCTTTTAGAACTGTGTAAAAGGCAGAAATAATCATGTAATCATCTTGTAATTATATGGTACTTACTATGCAATTACATAGTAAATACATTGTAAATTCAAAATAATTACATGGTTATTTGCATTATGCATAGTATCTAATCCAATTTTGACACATAAAACAGTGGTAGCATCCAAAGGGTTACCCAAATTTCTCCCACCTACACTACAGGATCAGGAATAATGGAAGTAATTAAAGGAAGTCCTTGAACAAATGCTTGATGGTATATGATTGGAAAATATCCATTCATATTTATGACATAAGTAGAATTACAGATTAGTGCAGGATGGGATTAGCAATTAGACTATATCAACTAAAATTTATACTAACATTGATTTTGGTGTGTTGATATCAAATGATATTTTATCAAGAACAATTAAATGAAGACTATTTAGAAAAAATTTGCTATAATGGCATTAAATGTTTCTTTTAGTTGATAAGGGACTATCATTTTGCATTTTTAATCATCAAGATACTCATTTTAAAAGAAACATTTAAGTTGATTAAGTAATATTTACAAAGGCTTGTAATATATTTGAGACAATACAGTGTTTATGCTCCCAAATGAATTTTTTGACTTTCTGAAAATAGAAATGAAATAATTATTTTTTAAAGTAAGCGTTTTGAGAGACTGACTTTTTCTGGAATAGCCAAAAAAGGAGTGAAAAGATTCCCCAACAAAACAACCATTTATATGCAGAAAGTTAATTTAAAACAAACAAGTAGGTTAAATTTTCGTAAATCTTTCAAAGACATACAGCAAATGAAAAAAGCATTCAGTCAAGACCGTCTAATAGATTTGAGTAAGAACTGTGAGAGTCTGTGGCCCTTGAGCCATGACACGTTTCCTCTCTAGACTCAGATTGCTAAATCTTACAGGGATCTCGCTCCTTCTAGTTTCCAATTTAAGCAATTGTGTGACCACAAGCTGGGAAGATCACTGGCATTTCTCATTTTTCCCAACTCCTTGTTGCTGGAGCTGTATTCTGGGCAGGCATGGACGGGAGGGCTGGGCTCCATTCTATCACCCAGTCCCCACTCCAAGAGTAAAGCTCTATTCCAGAAACTACGAAGCCAGAACACAGGACTCTGATCAGCCCCATCCCATCTTGCTTCGAGGGAGGAGGTTCCAAGGAAGTGACAAGCCATGAAAACTGGGAAACACTCTCCATTCCCTGCACAAACTCATGGTCATAGAGCAGGCTTAACTCCAGGAGACATGAGCTATCGTCCCCAGTCCCAGATTTTTTGCAGTCATACAAAGGTTATACCCAATTGGAAAGACACCCCATAGGAACAAAAAAGCTTCACAGTTCTGCCTGAGGAAAAAATCACTTTATTTGGAACAGTGTGAAGAGTCCCACACCTTTGGGAGAAAGGAGAAATGTCATAACTATGATCTCAGTAGAGAGCAACTTAAAGGGTGCACACAGCTGTACCAGCAGCAAAACACTGAGGTGGCAGAGCCATCACAAGTGGAACAGAGACAACCAGGGGAGGAGATATTCAAGAAGAACCACTGGGATCATATTTAATTCCAGGTACAAACTGAACCAACTGAGGAGCAATCAGAGCAGGAGAGTGGACAGAAAAGAAAGTGTTCCCCAAGTAACACACGGATACACAGCAAAAGGCAAAAGTCTTACTGGAACTAGAATCTTAAGCACAACATTAATTTTTGGTTAAACTGTTGTCTGAAGAATAAGTTACTATGACCCAGAAGCAATTAGTAATAAGACAGGTTTAAAAAATAATGTCCATTCTAGGCAATCTAGAAGAATGTGCATGCTAAAGGCTGCACTCCCTAAAAAGTGACCATACAGGGAAAATCCAAGCTAGTGGGTCTGGGCTGTAGGGGTTGAGAGTGGAGTGGGGCAAAATATAAACTCTTTGAACTGTGATAGCACCTTACAGCCATACATGCTTTGAATGCAAAAAGTAAATATCTAAAAGGCTAAGGGGACTTAAGTAAATCTTTGTCTTATACTGATCCAGGACAATTCCTAGGCAGTCAGGTAAAAAGATAAAACGAACAAACAAATGAGCAAACAAAGAAAAAAATCAATCTGAGCCAAGTTATCGGAGACTGCACATTGCAGTGGAAATAGGCTTTATAGAGTCAGCCCAGCTGACTCATTAAACCAATAAATAATAATTAAACAAACAACAACATCAACCCTAAGGGACAGGGAGAGTTAAGATCCTAAGTTGTTATGATATACTAACTAAACTGTCCAATATTCAAGAAAAAAATTATGAAGCATACAAAAAGAAATGAGCAAAATGTGACATGCACATGACTGGGAAGACAATGGCAATTCAATAGGGAAACAACAATCTCTTTAACAAATGGTGCTGGGACAATATCCATATGCTAAAGAATGAATCTGGACTCCCACCTCACACTATAAAATGTATATCTGTGTGTGTGTGTGTGTGTGTGTGTGTACACATATATATATGTGTATATATATTATTCAGTAGATCAGAGATCTAAATGTAAAAACTGAAACTATAAAACCTTTAGAGAGGAATATAAAGGACTAACTCCTTATGACCTTGGATTAGATTATGTTTCTTAGATACAATACCCAAAGCACAAAAAGACAGATAATCCAATTTAAAAATTGGGTAAAGGATTTGAATAGTCATTTCTCAACAAAGATATGCAATGGCTAATCAGCTCATGAAAAGATGTGCAACATCATTAGCTATTAGGTAAATAAAAATCAAAACCACAGTGGTTTGCCATTTCATATTTACTAGAATAGCTATAATCAAAAGGACAGATAAAACACATTGTCAACGATGTAGCAAAATTGGAACTCTCATATAGTAGGAGTGTAAAATGGTATAGCCACTTTGGAAAATCAGTTTAGCAGTTCCTTAAATGTTATGCATAAATTTACCATGTGATCCAGTTATTCTACATCTAAAGTAAAAAAGAGAAAACATGTGTCCACATAAAGATTTCTACATGATCACAGCAACAATATTTAATAGCCAAAAAGTGGAAACAATGCATATATCCATTAACTGGTGAATGTAAAAAACGTTGTGGTTACCCACACAATAGAACAGTATTTGGCAATAAAAAGTGAACAAAGTGTTGATACAGACTACAACATGGATGAACCTCTAAGTATGCTAAATGAAAGAAGCCAGATGCAAAAACAAACAAACAAAAACCCACATTTTTTTTTTGTGATTTTGTATGTGAAATATCCAAAAACAAGAAAATCTTTAGAGACACTAAGTAGATTTCTGGTTATCCAGGACTGCATTTGGGAACAGGGAGCGACTGCAATGGGCACCAGGTGTCTTTTTGGGGAAATGGAAATTTTCTAAAATTAAATTGTGGTAATGTTTGTACAACTCTGTTAATAGAAATTATTGAGTTGTACTCTGAAACCAAGGGAATTTATGGTACTTATATAATATCTCTCAGTTCCTTGTAGATTATTATTTAAATGAACACACTTTTTAAAAAGTATGTTCCACCCGATCTCATCTGATCTCAGAAGCTAAGCAGGGTTGGGCCCGGTTAGTACTTGGGTGGGAAACCATCTAGTAAGACCAGGTGCTGTAGGAGTAAAAAATAAAAAAAAAATAAAGGATTGTAAGCTGACAACGTCCTTGCAACCTGTGAGATCAACCAAAGGTTGCCTCGTCTAAAAAAATAATAACAACAAAATAAATAAATAATAAAATTTAAAAAGTATGATCCTTGATAAATAGCTACAGTGATCATATCTCGTATCTCAAGTCAAAGATACCCTAAACATAGGATAACATGTATCCCTCTCTCTGTCTCCCATACCATCATTTTTTCTCTAATTTATTTGGGAATACTGAGTATCAGTCACAACAGAAAGTTGAAATCAAGAATTGTAGCCTGATATTCTAATTTATTCTAAGCAATAAGAACAGATCCATTTTATATATATTAAAAGGAGACTGAAATTTTATATTTTGATATATCTTAGTTTTTCTAATGGATGTTAGAAATTTATATTATTTCCAAATAGCATGAGACTAGGTACCTCAAAATTTATAATACTCTGAGTGATTCTTAGAATTCTGGAATTGATTCTAGTAAGCAATGTGCTCTAATATCAACTTTTTATTGGATTTTGCCGCTATGTTAAAAATACATCTTGCATAATGTATTATAATATGGATTAAATCAAAAGGCATAATGTTAACATCCAACCCTGTTGTTTATTCAAGTCAATCTACTTATATATACAAATCTGATATTTACCTCTTAAAATATTTAACAAGCATAAGTGCCCATAAATCAGTTATGACAATCATTGTTAAAGCAATCAATAGTAAGGAATATGCATTAATTCAAATGATATTGATAGGCTCATGAACTCGCATCAGTCTTCTGTGAAGTAAGAAAAATGAGACATCTTCCAAAAAAATCAATATTTTCCTTTTTATGTCATTCACTTGAAGATTATCAATAATACATTACTTTTTTTACCTTCTGTGTCAATGGTCCAATTTTTAAATACAGGCATCTTTACATTTTATGTAAAATGATAATCTACAAGGAACCGAGAAGTTAAGAATCTTTTGATGGGAATATTTTTTGAAGTTTATTGCTTAAAAATACATATATGTATCTATACTTACACATACATAAACATATCTATATACATGTACTGTTGATGCATTTTTTTGTGCACATTGGTGTAAGAAAACTGTATTCTAATCTGTACCTCGCTCCCTCAGGAACAATACTCACTCATTTCATTCTAGAGGTAACTGCATGAAAGAAATAGCAGAAATCTCAATACACATCTTTTTAGTCCTTATGAACTGGGATGTTACACAGGTATGTGCTTAGGTAAAAATATAGAATGTGAAATTACAACACCCATTCATCAAAAAAGAAACATTTTAATTGGTTATAGGTGGAAAATATCTCCTTGACAGTCAGTTTCTCACTTTTCACGTAAGTGCTTTGCTGCTTGGATGCCTAATCTTGTTTAGTGTAGGAAAAGTAATTTGACATGAAAGTACCTAGATGGCTGCCGAAAATTAATTGCCAATTAAAAAAGAAAAATGTTTGTGCTACTCTATAAACAAGCCAACGTATAAACCTTTCAGTCTTGTTGCTTTATTTATGTCTTTATAGATCTGGTTTCAAGCTATTTGCATACAATTTACAAATTCATATTATAATTCTCTGGTATATTTATGATTTTATAGTTGTATATATCTTACCTCCCTGAGAAATATTTATTTCTGTATGCTTCTGTTGCTTATTATTTAACAAAAACATCACATTGTGTTTGATAGTTTATGTGTCTTCTTTAGAATGAGACATTTTTATTTGTAAAGGAGAAAGAAAATATTTTACCACCACCAAGAGGTGCAGATGAGCATATGTGTGTGAGCACATCACATACACACACACTCACACCACAGAAGCCCTGTTTTAGAAAATGCTTTGTACCCTTCATCTCTATGTTGGTCTCTAAAACATTGAGTATAACATTTTTTTTTTATACAAGAAGTACTTTCCTATAAGAAGGAAATTTTCTTTGATAAATTCATGGATTCCGAAAAGTTTCAGTACTTGAATATTTGTACTATATTGTTCATTTGGGAATCTAAATTGGCAAAGTGAAACTATTAAAATTCTAAGTCTATCTTCTAAAAGGATAAATTTGAATTAGAGATAAAATCTGGAACTGTATAGCAAAAGACAATCTAATGATGAAAAAAAGTACCAATGTGCTAAAAATCTTAGACTGGTCATAATATATAGAGAAAGGATAGAGTGATATTAAAGAATTCAATGATATTTAAGCCTAGATATAAATATAAAGGGCAAACTGAATATTTCCAGTAATATAAAATAATATAAAAAAATAAAAGACTAAACTCAGTCAAGCTTTCCACGACATAACTTTCCATGACTTCTAGGTGATACACAGAAGTTCAAATCCTGTGCAACGTGGCTGCTAGAATAAGTCCAACTATATCTTCAGTTAGTGAGGAACTGAAATTTTAATTTTTAAAAATAACTATCAAAGACCTTCTCATTTTATATTTGTATCATAGTTTTATAGGGTCGTATGTGCAAGTAATACTTATCCTATCTATTACCTACCACATTTTCTTTCATACTTTCCATTTTGAAATTTCAGCAGCTTTTCTGGTTATGTAAAATTGCCAGCTAGATGAAAGGTGATCATTTATTCTGGATCGAGGATTAATCAACGCTATCATTATGCACCTCGGGGGAGGATAATGAAAATAATTTTTCCAAATATTTTTACAAATAATTTCTAAAAATAAAAACAGGAACTTCTGTGTTTTACTTTGTTATTTAGTAACGAATGAAGTTTCTTATTAGGAGACAAATAAAACAACATATCTTCTTTCACTTGTAGCAACAAGCCAGATCCAACTTTCTGACATTCACTCGATTCATTTCATCAACCTTCTCACAGCCAGTGTTTCCAAACCATGGGATTACTTTTTCCTTGTCTCCTATGTAAATTAGGGCTCAAGTATGTTTCAAAGCACTCAAAACAGTGCCTGACATATAGTAGGCTCTCACTATATATTTGCTGACCAACTAAACAGTTGATGTTACATTTCTGTCGATGATCCATTTCTTTCATCTCTGGCATCTGTCCTGCCTTTTTTTCTCCCCCAATATCCCTGTCCTTTTAGAGCCTGTCATCACTTTTAAACTGAGCCATTGCAGAAGCAGCCAAGAATATATATTTTAATATGTATTGATTGCCTACTACATGTCCTATCTTCTGAGAGGTGCCTTTACAAAGATTATCTCATTACTTTTCTACAAGGTAGGTATTAATAGCTCTAATAATGTAAAAAAAAAAATGCAGTAAGTCCTCTCTGAATACATTACTTTGCCTTTGCATTTATGAATCTACAGAACAAGTTTTCATTGTACATTCCTAGTCTTACTTTCTGTACTCTTAGAAACATATTTTATGGAAAACAGATTGTTCGGTACTGTGGCTGAAATAATTCCTTACGTTCCCCAAACATGTCTCACTAGAACTGTTCCAGGAACCAATTTTATTTAAAAATTAGGGGTTGAAAACTATACATCTTCATATTATAACATTAATATATTATTATATGGTAAAATACATATTTATATATTATTAAATAATGCATATTTATCTATATTTTCGAGCTAAATAAGAGTTCAAATGAATTTCCAGCTTCAGTTGACATTTTCTAGGATGAAGAATCATAACTTGGTGAATTGTTCACGAAACCTCTACTTTCAGGCAGGATCAAGTTGTGGTTCAGCTGCATGCAGAATGTATTGCATCCCTGTCCTATCACTTCACACCTACATTTACACAGCTCTATCTGCAACAATTAGGATAATTTCTCATTCATAAGTGTCCCATAAACATTATCCAAATGAATGAACACACGAATGGAAAATAATTATTTGACTAATATCGGCCTCCTTTGCTGGACTCTAAGCTTCTTGAATGCAGGAGTAGAGCTTTCTGTAATGCTCACTGTTTCATTGTATCTCCAGGATTCATTTGGAGCTTGGCAAATCAGACACTATCTTTGTGGAAGAAAAATATTTATGCATGCACACGCTCAAGAGAAACATCTAGATCTTTATCTCCCACTCTGTTCATTTTTTATTTTAGAACTATTTCCCTGAGAATATTGGTTAAAATGCTGCAAAGCAGCTTACTTCATATATATAGTTTGTCCTGCTACTAGCACAATTATCATCCAAGTAGGAAGCCCACTGTATACTCATTTGATGCCATAGTGCCCTGCAGAAGAGATTTCATGACGATCGATCAAAGAGCAAAGAAGTTCACAGCCAGTTTGAATTCTTCTAGAAGAATTTTTACATATTTGACATTTCATAAAATTGATAGACATTAAATCTTGATGAAATATATGTTTTCAATCTTTGTGCAAGGGCATTTCTTAAAAATGTCTGTGATTAGAATAAAAAACTTTGGTCCAGGTGCTGGATCTGGTACCATAAGCTGTGTGTCCATGTGTGAATCACTTAAATTCTCTCATTCAGCTTTTTACCTTTGAACTTGTGGCATGTATTTGACCTCCCAATGTCTTTGGGTTGTTGTGAGGATCAAATGAGAGAATGTATGGTAAAATGCTTTATAAATTATAAAGCACAGTATACATATGTTATTCTGTAACTTGGTGGTTCCTGGCCAGTTGTCATCTTGATCAGTTTGATCAGTTTTTCTGAACAGATTTGACAAGCTGAGCTTCAGACAAAAGATACAAACTAAAATGGGCTCATTTAGACATTTTTTCATTTAGTCTTTCAATCTAGTGCTATATTGGCTGATATAGCAATGGGAACAAAGTCTTCCTTTGTCATCAATTCTAAAGTTGTTCATTCTGAATAGAAAAAAGAAAGATTCTCCAAAGAGGCTCCACTATTTCTCTCTGGATACATTTCCCCACTGCCATGCTAGAATAGTTAGCATAGATTCATTCAAACAATGAATGGATCATATACTCATCTAATAGTTTCTTTTTGCATATTATCCATCTACATTTTGCTGCTATTTTGTCTGTAGTCATGTTTTCTACCACTACAAATGAAGATATGATAATGAACTGTTTTGAACATTTTAATGATATGTTTTAAAACAAACAAAAAAAGTGTTGCTATTATCCTGGCAGGTATTTTACTGTGCTCATTGCTTAATGCATATGTGCTAGAAATTTTTAACTGTTTGAAAAGTAAGAACATAAAAAATGTAGAGATAAGTAAATCCTCACTTCTAAGAACATCTTTGAGGTTGTATTGAGTTTCTTATATATACGCACATGTATATTTTTATCTGTTTTTTTTTACTGTTCCATAATTGAGTTCAATGGCTCAGTGTCAAATGTAGGTTGTGTATATGTGTGTTTGTGAATGTGAATGCATTGTGTGAGAATCACAATCACTTATAGAATACTTTATTTCAAAGCTTATTATTTACAAATTTACTTCTGTAAGATTTTTTCCTTAGATATATAAATTCGAAGCATGCAACATGAAACCAAAAGAAGTAAACTTCTTAAATTTACAGAAGCATAGATGATTTGTAACTTTAAAAATATCACATTTAAATTTACATCATGAAACTATAGAAACCATATTTAGATGTATCAATAATATATCTAAGCTACCACATGCCCTTTGACAAGCAGTTTGAATTGAGATACCAGCAGACATTAAAATATTCCAAACAATATTGTATTTCTCAGATATCAACCATTAATGTGTGGTTGAATATATTACATATGGTATTTTAACTATCTTAAAGTAGTCAGTAAAATTCAATTTAGAACATTAAAACTATCTTTCCCTACTAAATAAACCATAGGTGTCCCCTACACTTCTGACACTAATGTAATTATTATTAGCTTGAAATTCTTATCTGAGACAGTTATATAGATAAAGTAAGCCCTAAGTAACATTAAATCGGCCAATTTGACATTCTTCTCAGTAATGACCCTTACATGGCTGTTTTGCTGTAGAATACGGGTATGATTAAGTAATGGTGGGTGGGTCCAACTGACATTAGTTATTTACAAGTCACTTATTCTTACTTTATCTGGGATTTTTAGGTCATAGATAATGAGTATTTATTAAACCCTTTGAAAATTCTAAAGAAAAAATATGTTATATAAATATTTGTATATTTCAACCTATGACAAAAGATATTTACCATAAGGATATTTCACAAAAATGGTCTTTTATGTAACTACAAATATGTAGATCTGTTTCATTCCGAGACATTTTCTTAAACTGTAATTTGAAAATTTGAGTTTTATTCAGTGACAGAGTGTTTAAAAAAAAAAAACATTTTTTCATTATTTAAGTAGCAGTTCTCACACAGGCATTGAAAGAAAACTTTAACATGTTACTTTTTTTAAATCAGTTTATAGCTTGACTCCTTATTGTTCTTTATACATAATATAAAGATATTAATAATTTATTTCTGATTTTCAAAATAATATTCTTGTAATAATTTTTTTAATAAAGGGTCATATGAAAATATTTTGCAAATAAAAAGTTTCTACTACAAATTGGAGGATTAGAAGATTTCCATTGTAGAACTTGAAGCAATCACCCAGAAACTAGATTATCAATAAGAAAAGCTTCAATTTAATGAATATTGTTAGTAAATTCCCCTTTTAAGTAGGAGGTCTTGAGGTTGAAATTTAATTTCCCTGCTTAGTAAGTCACATTCTAAACACAGAGGTTTCAGTTCTCATATAATGTGTGTGATTGAGGTGAAGATAAATGTCACACAGCATCCTAAGGAAGGAACTAGATTTGAGCACTGAAAATCATACCCAGATAGGGAGAAAAATTCCTGAAAATTTTCTTATTCGGAACAAAATAGGAGCTGATTCCTGTGAAAACTCAGGCATCTGCACCTAAATAAATTTTCTGGGTGTCCAGGGGTCTGGGGAGTAACAAAACATTCCCTCTGTATTAATCAACTTGTGTTGCAATAATTCTGCCTAAAAGTAGCTCTAAATTTTCTGTGGCTTACAACACAAACATTTGTTTCTTGCACATAGATCTCTGAAGTGAGTGTAGTGTCTCTGTTGCAGGCTGCACATCGGGCTCAGATTAGCTCTGCATTTCTTTCATTTCAGTAGCAAAGCTGATGAAGCAGTTGCTATTTAGGATGTTTTTATTTTTCCTGGTGTGGAGCTAGATTGCAAACCAAACCAGGTAAGTCCACACAAGCATGTATTTAAATCCAGCTCACCTTCAATTGGACAAAGCAAGTTATATGGCCTAGGTGAAGGATAAGGAGAGACTTCTACACAAATGATACAACCCACTCTATCCCCTCGAAGTTGGATGACTACTTGGTGCACTGTATACCCCTGACAACAGAAGAAAAGCCAAAATATTCATGGTAAGCCTTTTAGGATTCCAGAGATAATATATTACATTTGATGATAGGACTTTAAAACAATTAATGAGTAATCTAAAATACCATCTTTCAGTGGGATCATTGTTGGGAGACAATTATCTGTGGATTTCTTTACATGCAAGCAAGGCACTGACTGCCCTTTGCCTAGGATTATCTTTTAAAAGATTTTTGTTTAGCAAACAGTGTTAGAATATAGTATCTCCCTCATATATATATATATATATATATATATATATATATATATATATATATCTCATAATAAACCTCTTGTTATTTATTACTTTTTGGGATTACACTTATGTAATTGTGTTATGTACTAATTATATTGGTCAAATTATTCAAATCCTTACAGACATTTTTGCCTACTTGATCTATCAATTACTGAGACAGGAATACTAAAATTTTCTATTCTGATGATAGATTTGTCTATGTTTCCTTGTGATTATATCTCTTTTTCTGTTGTGTATTTTAAGGATATGTCATTAGGTATATAAAAGTTTAGAACTGTGGGATCTTCTTGTTGAAGATAATATTTAGTGACTTTCATTTATTATAATAATGCTTTTTATATTAGTCTTTTTTCTTCTTCTACTTTGATAACATTGCACCTAAATTTCTGTAACATCTGATTACAAATTTATTTTGGTTCTGACTTTCCTGTTGTTGTATGGTTCTAACTTTCCTGTTGTTGGAGAGTGGTGTAGACAAACACTGTAGATGTCTCACAAAACATCAGACAGATATTTATTTTTTAGCTGAGGTCATGACAGTGATAATGTATCCAGAAACCTGAAGTTATGATGATAATTTCTTGATTCCTCAGATTTCAGAAGTGGTAGAGCTAGTAGCTCCTCTGGGAGATTGATTCAGAGGCATTGTTCTGGCAGTCCTTCCTGGATTCTGTACTATATCACCCAACAGTTTTAAATACCTGATTCCCTCTATTAAATTTCTTTCTCGTAAAACTAGAGTAGATTCGATCTGTCACTGAGACTTACAGAATACAGTAACTGATAACATGACTTTAGTGATAGAAATCTGGGCTTAATGCCTGGTTGGCCTTCAGAGCAGTATACTAATTTATTTCCAAATAGAATACCAATAGTCTGTACATGCAAATTGCAAATGAGTTGCCTAAATAATCCCTCTCGATCCCCCTTCAGCAGAGCAAATGGATGCTAGCGTACCACTGTATCTTGAGAGTCAGGAATATAAGACCATAAGAATGAATGACTTTCATGCCCTGGAGAGTTAAAAGCTGCTATAACATGATAGACTTAAATCTTAAGTTCTTTAATAAAGGCACGGCATAGAAAGAAAGTTTCTATGACTGCCCTAAAAGAAAATATGAGCCAGATGCACTGGGTTGAAAAGTTATAGTGTACATTAAATTCAGAGTCTTTTGGTATCTTGTATACTAATTGGAGTACACATTGGAATAGAATTGTAGAGTGATAGCAAGAATAATGATATTTGAAAAGATTTATTTGACTCAATTTTTTCTCAAATTCCCACTCCCACTGAACCGCACTCACCAGCAGAATCAGGACTTGCTTATAGATCCTGAAGGGGCATTACCTCACATCCAACTCCACTACCAGTCAGTGCCTACAGGCCCCTCGCCAGAGTCAGATTCCAGCAAGTCATGTCCCAGGGACCAAAAGTTACCATGAAAAATGCAAGATCATGCTAATGTATATTGGCAGAAAAGAAAATGTCTCATAGGAGTAATTTCTGGAATGCAGGATCAAAAATAGAAGAATTAGTTTTGGATTGATTGAATTTATAAATGTGAATATATATATAAAGACAGAGATAAAGATATAGAGATATAGACATTTCAGACCTCCATGCTGTCCAATAGAAATGTAATGTGAACTATGCATGCAATTTTTAATTTTCTGGTAGCCACATAAAAGATTAAAAAAAAACAGGTGAAATAAATTTTAGTAATATACTTAGTAATATATCTTGATAATCCATACACTAAAATAGTATCATTTCCAAATAAAATAGTATCATTTCCAAATAAAATCAATATAAAATACTCAGCATATATTTTACTTTGTTTTTACTACCTCTTCAAAATCCAGCATGATTTTATATTTACAGCATATCTCAATTCAGATGTTAAGGTTTCATCAGAAATACCTGATTTGTTTAAGTATAATAAAACTTAGAGTTGAGAAAGTAGATTCACCTTCCCAAGATTTTCAAAAAATAATTAAAATTTTGAGTAATAGAATCAAACATCAGTTTCCATTAATATTTACATCAAGTTTAACAAAAGTGATTTTTCATTATTACAAGAATTGTTTTAACTTTGAAACAAAAGCATATGACTTTAAAAGTTTGTTATCCAAGTTAAATGTGTCTACATAATTATTATAGATTTCTACAATGAAAGGTTTTAATTTCAACTTAAATTTGCATACCTATCTAGCTAAAATATAAATAAGCTCTTCCTTTCCTCAGAGCTTTAAATTTAGCTTGTTCATGAGCAGAATGGCATTAGCACAAAATATAAATCACACTGCCATTTTCTTTGATTATCAAATATTTAGCAAGCATTCCTTTCATTTCAAAAAATTTTGAACTGCAATAAGCAGTACGATAAGTCTTTGTTAATAAATTTTCCATGATTCACCAAATGGGCATTGGTGAAGAACACAAGATTGTCAAATTAATTGTCTTCTATCTTTTCTTAACTCCATAAACTAAAGATGATTTAGAGCATTTGCATGTATATACACACAAATGAATAATTTAAACAACTATATCCATGAAACCTTTCATACAGCTGGCTACTGAAAACCGAGTACAGATATTTTCAATACCTACATGCAGCAGAATGAAGCAAATATGAAAACATCAATGTCTTATTAAAAATTACCATAAATCTAGATTTTGACCCAACATGGGTGAAGTATTATCTGTTATGAAACTATATATATAGAGAGAAAGAGAAAGAGTCAAAATTATTTTTTCAACATAAAAATATTATAACATGTATGCATAAATATGAATATGTGCATATTATATTGATATTTTACTTTTTTATGCCACAAATTGATATTTCTTTATAAATTGGGAACTTCTTTGAGACAAAATGTACCCAAAATATTAAGTAGTATCTTTATACCTCATAATTCTTTTAAGAGTTTTTAAAATCTCTTCATCTAATTATTTTTTAGAGCAACTATACAAATTATCTTATCGCTGAATACATTTTCAAGTTCATATTCTCTTAAAAATGTTTTAAGCATTGTCATCAGACACTTAATTCTGATTTCAAGAGGATAATTTTATTGATTATTTTTTGTGTTGCAAATAAAACTTCTTATCAAATAAACACTACATTTGCTAAATTTAACTCAATATTGCTCACATTACTTTGTTGATTTTTTACAAGACAAAGCAGCTTTCCTATTTTGTACTATCACATTAAATTTTAATTGCCATGCCTGGTGAAATTTGCAACAAATTTTCTTTTATTATATTTTTCCTTTATTGTTCTGTTTATGATACTAGTTTCTGCATTTCCACTTAATTCTGCATCAATAATATGTCTGTATTTCACATTTATAAATTTGTCCATAGAAACTATTTATAAAATCATGTAATCATTAAAATAATAAATTTATATTTATTATGATAGTATAAATAAATTATTTAACAATTTTGATTTATCTAGATATCACTTGTCTGCATAAAGGATTTAAATACACACATGTTACACCAATGGATAGGAAAAAAAATCATCCAGCTAAATCAGTTGACATTAAATTTATCAGTGATGGGTTTCTGCATAATATGAGAAACTAACAAAAATTGATACTCATATGCAATAATATCTTACACAATGTAACAGTTAAGTAAAATATAATCCTCCATAAGCAGTAAAGTTCTTTCTATGCAGAAAAATATTTTAGTTTCTGTTTTGACATTTAACTAAAATTAATTAAAATTAAATAAAATTAGATATTCAGGTTCTCTGTCATACTAGCAACATTTCTAGTGCTCAGTAGTATTGCCAATGGATACAATATTGGACAGCATAGTTTAGATTAAAGCTGGCTTGAGCAAGTGAGAGAAGCTCAGTTGTTGTCTCATTTATTGACTAAAACTTGGGTTCACAGGTAACAGATGCTAAAGTTGAGAAAGCCAAAGGAAAGAAATAGTGATGCTGAATTATATTTATTACATATCCCACATGAGAGCCAAGAAGATACTCTTTTCACTGTGGCAATGGAAAATATATTGATTAAGGGAGTGTGTCTACACTTTACAAGGCTAGGATTGTGAGAGGTACTGCCATTGAAATGGACTCCCTGATTTGAATGGAAATATAGGATCCTAGGGCCTAAAGGACAAGCAAACACATAATTTAAAGAGGTAAGGTGGACATGGTTACCATAATAAACAATTGGGTAAGTGTGGCATTCCAAACTGACATTCATTGATCTTTAGCAGTAATTAATTGTTTATAGAACTCTTTTGACTAAAACATATGGGCACCCCCAAAATGTCCAAAATAACTGTAGTGTCTACAGAACAGAAGTCTGACTGAAAGACTCCTTATAAGAATCACAGACTTTCACCCAATTCCTAGATCTAAGCCAAGTAACAAAAATCCCATGGAATAAAGGGAAGACTATGAATCTATGATAACATTACAATTAAATATTGTTAATATTCATACTAGGCTTCTCCCAAAGGAACATACAAGCATGTACAAGAATAATTATGCCCCAGAGAAGAAGAAATATAAATATTTCTCTGACATATTACAAATTTGCTCTTTGATAATATTAATTTCTAGGGAACCAAAACACCACTGTGGGACTCATACAGAGTCAGATCCCATGATCAATGGAGTTTATGTCGGTCTGTCTCACGGTGCACTTTTTTCCCGTGGATTTATTCAGGTTGTTTGCACAGTGCCTGTGTTGTTCAGTTGGAATAGATACACTCAACAGCAGTCAGAACCTCACCAATGCCTCTACAAAATAGTGTTTTATGATAAGAACTGATAAGCAGAAGACTATGAAAATCTCTCTCCATACCAAAAAAAAAAAAAAAAAAAATGATAAACAAATAATTCTGTATCCTTGAAAGAATAGCAGACATTAATGTTGCTATCAGAGACCTAAAGGATTCAGAGGGAGTATCTGAGATTGCATTTCAAAATAACTAATCCTTTGTGGTAGACAGTTGGGGCTTGGAAAATGACAATGGTTATCTTTCTCAGATAGGAACTTCAGATGGCAGCTTCCATTTCAGATGTAGTGTAAAGGAAAACAGAAATGCTTATACTGCTACACCAAAGGCGTTTTTATCTCTTCCAGTGAACACAGAACAACAAGCAATTTGCATTCACTTGAAATAGCAAGTAGCACTTGTATATATCAACTTGCCATCACTGAATACCTACCATGCATCAACCAACAACACTAATTATAGCCTCAGAGGATGACCTATTTTCCATCATGGCTTCTCATACCTCAAAAGTTTTGACCTAAGATTTTATTTTTGAGTAAATGAAATAAATCCATAGGCTGACAGTTGTGGAATTCACTGATGTTACAAGACACCCCATCACTAGAAGCCAGGGTACCTAAACAATGGCAAAACAGCCTAGTAAAGACTCATAGTCCCACTGGGGAACTAATGATTTCAGAAGTTGCTCTGCTGTCCTGTAGCCTGAGAAACATACTCTGAACCAGCAATGAATATGTGAAGTTGTTTCTTGCATAGACAAAATACATTTACAGTCTAGGAGCCAAGGTATTCTAGTCACTATAATTCCTAATGACCACTATAGAAAGGTTTTGCTGCCCATTTTGACTTTTAGTTCTGCCAGTCAAGGGGTGACTTTTCAGATCAGGAGAGGTATTTTTTCACAAGGAGACCCAAGCGTCATTTTGTTGAATGAGAGTTGAAGCTGCCATCAAGCCATTTAGCTCTTTTTCGAACTGGTAAAACAGTGGAGGGTAGGGGGAGTACTTTCTTGGCTGAGATGGTTGAACCTAATTGTCATGGGGAAAATGGGTTATTCTTATACATTTGGCAGGAAGAACTTTGTCTAGAACACAAAATTTCTCTGTATATGTCTAGTGGTAAAATTTACTTCCAATAACTCAGATTCTTTAAGAATTAAAATTTAGTCACTAACTACAACCTGAATCATGCTTTTAATTGACATCTATGTTTTCCTCCTTCCTATCTCTACCAAACACATTCTTGCATATGTTAAATAATATTGTCATTTCTTCTATTCTCCTACTATTTTAATATGGTGTGTTTATACTTCTTGGAAGAATTAAAACAGGAGAGTGAATTAATTATATATATATTTTAAATATCACTATCCAATATTTGGAAAAGGGATTGTAGATAAACTATATATTATAATTTCGGTAGCTTACTATGGTAAAAGTTTATTTTGGGGTTATAAGACATGCTGCTTGGCTAAGGGTTCTGAATGTGGTATCCTTGTTCCAGAATCTAGGCTAGTGGAGCAGCCACTATGTGGAGCATTGCTAGCTATTGACTAGGATAGTTTGAACATTCAACTTGACCTGACAGAACTTCAGATAGGCTTATTTCTCACTCTGCATGCCCCATACAGTTACAACGAGCCTCAAGTCTTTTCTTCCATCCAAAGAATAAGTTTTTTTTTTTGAGAGATAAACTTGCAAAAACACAAAAGAATGTTATGTCAGCTATCAATATGAATCATCTTGGACACTCATTTATAAAGACTAACTAGGAACCAAGGATTAACACATAAATGAGGAAATCCAAGATGTAAAATAGAAGGGACAAGAATAAACTACACAAGCTGTCTTCCAAAAAAAGATAAATTGAATGACAGACAAAAACTTGAAAAAAAAAAAGAAAGAAAGAAACCACACACACACACACACAAAACCTTACATGAGCATTAGGAAAATTTAATAAGCTATTACCATAAGAAAACCAGAATGGTTCATTTCTTTGAAAGGAAAGTAGGAAGAAAGAGGAAAGGAAGGGAAGGAGAGAAAAGAGGGAATGAAAGAGAGAGGGAGGGAGTATAAGAAAGAAGGAAGAAGGGAATGAGAGGTGGAGGAAGGAGGGGATTAAGAAAAGAAAAGAATAGCTGGAGATATAAAGGATTCCTGGAAAGTAACATTAGAAAGAGAACATGTAGAGAGAACAATAGCATAGATAAACCTAAAAGGCCAGCCATTGATGTAGGCAATAAACTGAAAGACATATTCTAATATAAATTACTAAAGGAAAAAGAGAAAACAACTGCGCGAAGTGTTAAGAAGATTAACTTCCAGTTGTTTAACAACCATCCATAAGATTTTCAGAAGCAGAGAATGAGACACTACAAAGGAGAAAATAATAAACAAAATCATTGAAAAATATTCCTGACCATATTATTGAAAGACTCAAGTCTTCATAAACTACTTAGCAGGAGTAGTTAAAAAAAAGATGTAAACATAAACACATCCTACCCATAAAGCAAGACAATAAGAATGACCTAAGACTGCCCACAGCACTGGATTCCACAAGCCAGGGGAGCTATGTCTTGAACGTTTTGAAAGCAATGAGAGAACATAATTTTGAATTTAAAAGTCTAAGTTAATATAAAATATTATTGAAGTGTAAAGCGAAATAAAGACATTTTCAGTCATAAAATGATGAGAGTGCTTGTCATAGTTAATTTATACTAAATTAAATGTTCTGGAAGAGTCTCTACAAAAAGAAAAAGGAATAGTGTAAATGGAAATATGGGAAAGAAGAGGGCATGTGATAGAAAAAATAGAGGCAAAATATTCCTGGATGAAGAAAAATAAGTAAAAAATCTATGTATTTTTTTAAATTGGTTGTCCTCACACCAAAAAAATTGTACTTCATCAAAGTTTTAGTGATATAGAGATTATATTATCTTCTTAATAAGTCTATAATACTTGTCTCCAAATTGAATATTTATTCAAACATAGTATGTTCAGAACCAATCTAAAATTTTAAAAGTGGAAGATGTTTTCACTTTCAAAGTACAGAGAAGTTAAAAATTATAAAATTATAACACACATAACAAAACCAAAATGTGAATGAGTAAAGATGGATGGTTATGTACTGTGAAAAAAATGTTCATCTCATATAAAATATATTTTTATAAATGATATTAATTACTCATTTGTTTGTTTGTTTTAATAATTGGCTCATATGATGAGAAGTTCCACAATCTGCTTTCAGCAGCTGGATGCCCAGGGAAGCTAGCTGGGAGTACAGTTCCAGCCTGAGTTTGAAGGCCTGAGAACCAGAAGAATTACTGATATAGTTCCAGTCCTGGGGGAGAGAAAACCAATGTCCCAGCTCAAACAGGTAGAGAGAAAGGGAATTTTCCCTCTCTCCAACTTTTTGTCCTTTTCAGCCTCTCGACAGATCAAATGATGCCTTCCCATATTGAGGACAATCTACTTTACTCAGTCTACTGATATAAATGTTAATCTCACCCAGAAACACCCTCATACACACCCAGAAATAATGTTTAACCAAACATCTGGGCAGCCAATGTCACAGCCAAGTTGACATATAACATTAAACATTATAATGGCAAAGTTGAAAAAAATTCCAAGATTATTTGACATTTTCTTATTAATACTTAATCTAAGAAATTTTATTTTATACCTAGGTTCTTCTTATCCAGAGTTCATTTTGAATAAATAAGGAATAATTTTGTCCATGTCCTAGATTTTGCATTTAATACATATAGTATATATTTTTAATAGTTTTTTTTTTCTTCTCCTTTATTTTCCTTTTTCTAGAAGTGATTTGCAAAATACCTTCATAAAGCCTTGCAAAGCAATGACAGTTTTAAAAGGAGGAAAAAAAAGAAAAAGAAAAAGAAAAGAAAATGGGGTGGGAGATAACCAAACCACCTAAAACCAAGAGACGGCTAAGTAGAAAATCAATATTTCACAGCAATACTTCTGTAAGTGTTCAGAATTCTAGCATTTTTTACTTAAGGAGTTATGATTGAGTCAACAAGTCCCAAATCAGTCTTTCTTTATTAAAAGAGACAAAAGGGAGAGCCTAACGAGCTTAAACTCATAGACACAGAGATAATGAGAGCAAGAAACCTTGGTCTGGAAGCAGGACTCCCTTCGTTTCACACTGAATACCCTCAACTAGTTATTAGTTCTTCTTTCAGTAATCTGTCAAACAATGAGGGACTAGAATTTTAAAAGGTGCATCACCACAGAAATCGAGCTAGTGCTGAGCCAGTGAAAAGACGGGATAATGAGACTGACATTGCTGACACTGGAAATCTGGTGATATAAAGATTAGCTTACAATCAAATTATTCTCATATTCACTTATAGCCAAATAAGTAAAGAGGCCACCTGTAAAGTATTTTCCCCTCGAGTAATGGCGTGGAGACTATTATAATAAACACATGTTATAGACAGAAAGGACTTCAGTGGAAGTTGCTAGACATACAGGTTGTTTAAGACTAGACAAGATTCTCCTAAATGAATGATTCATCCATAATAATGACACTAATTCATTATCGAGTTTTCGTTTATATCTATTTTCATTTTTTCCAATCTGTTGCAGTGCAATTGAAGTGGTGGTTTGTTGTGTTGTTATTCTAAAATGTTGTTTTAAGTACATAATTTTACTCCATTTGTGCCAGGAAATGCCCAAACACCTTCATTAGAAATAAAGCAAATCTGTTCGACAGTACTCTGAACAGCAGGCACTATATGCTTTATTGAACAGAAAAGCTTTAACAAACCTTATCTTGTACAATATTCATTCTGCCTACGTCTGCTTATGTTCTCAAACTTCCTGAAAATGTAGAAGCAACAACAAAGTAATGTTTAGCTACCCTACTCTCTTGGCCAGGTGGTTGATTATATGGTTTGGCATCTTTTTTGCAGGTGGTATACAAAATCATATATACCAGCTGCTCAGCCCACTGAGTAATACTTTGCTAAATGACACAGCCCCAGCCATACATAACAACATATAATGATGCTAGAGTGATATCTTCACTAGATTCATTTAGCTCTAAAAAGAATTCTCTAAGAAAGACATTTCCTTGCCTTCATTTTTGCTTCATGCTGGGTAATGTTGGCAATAATTATTCATGGCACATGTGAGCAATTCGAAAAAATATTGTAAAAAAACAAGGCAGCTTTGCAGAGGTGCGCTATCTCTTTGATGACTTGGCACGCTGCCCCTGGTGCTTGGCACAGCACCCTGGCGGCTGGCACAAGGGATGCTATATATACTTGCCATCAGGCCTCTACTATGCTACTTGCTGAGCACGATCAATATCGACCAACTGCATAAACAACCAGATGAACCGTGTATCTGAGGGGTAGCAAATAGCATTTGAATTATTTTACATAAATCTGAAAATGTAATCGCAGCTGACATTACTATTAGTATTATATCTGCGCGTGATGATCATAATTGAGTAACATTAAATTTAGTTTATTGAACAGCAGTCCACTGCCCGCTTTACTGTGACTGTGATCTGTGTAATGAAACCAGCAGCACAAAAAATTCTCTCAGTTGGTACACTTCCTGGATAGCGGCCAAAGTATTTATTGCTATTTGTGCAATTAATGGCTATATTGATTTTTTTTTCCCCTAGTAAATAGTAGATAAGTTGTGTTATGTTTTCTTAGCAATTCAAGGTTTGTTTCAGCTGTAATTAATGTGACTATAAGAATAGTACTCAATTGTTCTTAGTAACTGGTTTTCATGTCTGCAGCATTTGCAACTTGCACATTGCTTTCTGGTTTGAGATGATTAAATTGATAATGGCTCTATTGCCAAAATAGTCCCATATGCTGAAGTATGATTTATTAATGTTCAAAATCAGAAGGTAAAACTTCACTAGCCAAAGGGCTGTGGTGGTTAATCATCTGTTCTTCTAGCTAATTCCATAATCCTCACTGTGACAATCAATTCATCATGCTGAAATAGCAAATTCATATAAATCATATTTCCAAGTTCTACATGCAGTCAATAAAATATATTGCACATTTCCCATAAATTATGTGATATAATGTTAATTTATATTTCAAATTAAAAACTTTAACTACCCCATGTGCTTATCCATTGTGCCTGTAAAGTAATGAGTCTCATATTGACACATCTAGAAAATCACATCATCCACAGGAAAGAATACTTAAAGGTAGGGGGGAGGGGGAGGGGAAAATAGATGGGATAAAAAGGGTCAAATATGTGGTGATAGAAATCTATGGGCAGTGAACACACAATGTAATATATATATATATATATATATATATATATATATATATATATGCCTTACTGCTAAATTGTACACCTGCAACTTACTGGATTTTGTTAACCAATGTCACCATAAGAAAGAAAGAAAGAAAGAAAGAAAGAAAGAAAGAAAGAAAGAAAGAAAGAAAGAAAGAAAGAAAAAGAAAGACTTCTGACTTAGAAATAATTCAGAGGAGAACCGGATGTTCCATCTCCCCAAAGATAAGCAAATGTTCTGATATCTTCTGTTTCTTTCTTCTTCCTTATTGGCTAGGATTCAAAGATCTTTCTTAGAATATTTTCCAACTTAGAGGAAGCAGGTAAAAGAAGGAGGATCAGAGTTGGCATAATTTTGTATATTCTTGTTATGGAAGCAATTAGAATATTCTACATCTCTGTGCATATGCTTTTTAAAAATTTCTTTTTATTTCAGTCCTATGCATCACCTTAATATCATGGGATTAGAGTGAACACTCTATAACTCCTTTTTTTCTTTTTATTTTCTTCTCTAAAATCTATTTAGTGTCCATAATAAGAACTAAAATATGGTGATATAGAATGCCCAGCCACCTCAGCAGATCACATGATTTATAATCATGGTCTAAGTAACAGAATTCTGGAGGGAAAAGGCTTTCTGCCTTTAGTTGGTAAAATTCTAAATTCTTAAATAAGTTTGCATGGCAGGGTAAGTCAGCCTAAATTTACTCTATTTTATAAGTCAAATTATGTAGCATTTTTTAATTCCAAATCCTCCCTAATGGAGGATCTGTACGAACTTACATAGAACAAAGAAAGTCAGCAGAAATTACATTTGAGGAAAGCAGTCTGGATCCTGAGTTTATGCCCCCCTTGTCTTCTACTATTTCCAATAAACCCATTGTACCAGTAGTACTTTGGTTCTGAATTTTAGATGCACTATTGTCCTTCTAAACACAGCTCATCACTTGAGCTATCTGACCCTAATTTACCCTCTATTTCAATGTCTTGGCTGTCCTTGGAGCTGACACATCATTCCTCTTCATATGAGAAGAGCCCATGACTCAGTTTCTACCAACTTCCTTTATGAAAAGAGCAATGCAGCATCTATCATATGATAGTCTGATTTTTTTTTTTTAAATAAAAAAGGAGACATTATTTTAAAGTCATATGTTGCCTGTTGAGAGTGCAAGTAACATTTTTGTGGTAGCACATTCAACAAATTGTGCCTTTCTTGAAATGTAATTATGAATACTTATATATGAGAAATATAATATTTTTTATGGAGAGAAAATTTGTCTTAAAGATCGATTTCTTTAAGGCTCGAAAAGATTTTATTGCAAGGGTAACATTTTGTTCAGTCGATTTGTATACTGTACAAATTCTAGCAAATGATAAGAGTCTGGGGCAAGTGGCAGGCACAGGCTGACAAAACAAAAACAGTCAACACTTTTTTGGGCACATAGGGGTGTGGGCACTAAACTCTGTGATGAGCAAAAAGATGGATACTTTACATCGTAGCCAGAGGTGCAGCATAAGCTGATTCATAGTATCACTGCCTGAGCTGGAAAATGCCATGGGCACAAGCTCCTTATCACAAGAGGGACTAACTCTACAATACTGCATGTTTTAAGCAGTATCAGAGCTGGAGTGGAACCATCCTCTTTCATTCATATATATTCTTGCTCAGGTGGGCAAGGTTTTCATAAATATGATTTTCTATAGATATGGTTAGGAAAGTAATATCTGAACCTCTCTCTCTGAACCTCTCTTTCTTTTGCTCAAAACATTTTAGTGGCTTCTGATGACATTTATTCTAAACTATAAAGACCTGGGATTTCAGTTATAGCACAAAGGAGAGGGAGGGAAATGAAGCTACAATGAAGTCAAGGTTCCACAGGTTACTTGAAATAAGTTATATTATTTTGAAATAGATTTTGATGACATAAGATGCATATTATAATCTCTAGAGCAACCACTAAGAAAATAAATCAAAATGATATATTTAAAAAGATCAACAAAATAAATTTTTGTAATATAAATATTTATCTAATACAAAATAAGGCACTAAAGAAGTTGCAGAGAAACAAGAAAGATGAGACAAACTGATAATCAATATTGAAATGGTGATGTATATTCAACAATACAAATTAACTAAAAAGGCAGAGATTGTCAGACTGGATAAAGAACCAAAACTCAATTATATGATTTTTGCAAAATGCACACCATAGATTCAGAACTACAAATAAGTTCAAAGGAAAGAATGGCAAAGGCTAAGTGCATACAAGGGAAAGTCATTCTGTAGATTAGCTGGAGTGGCTATATTAATATGAAATACAATAGACTTTAAGACAAGAAATATTATTGTAAACAAAAAGTGACATTTTGCAAATGATAAAAGGATAAACCCATGAAGAAGATGCAAATGTATATACCTAAAAATTAAGCCCAAAACATTTGAAGCAAAAACTGACAAAATTGAAATTAGAAACAAAAAATTCAATAGTCTTCAGTGAGGGCCATTCTTCACTCTAAATAGTTTATAAAGACACTAGCCAAAAATCAGCATGGATCTAGAAGACTCAAACATTATTACCTAAATTGATAAATTGTAAAAATTGCTATTTTTAAAATGATTCACTCAAAGACTGCAGGATACAGATTCTTTTAATCATGTATCAAATATTCTCTTAGATGAACAACATGCTGTGGCCCAAAACAGTTCTGCATAAATTTTTAAAGATTAAAATCATACAAAATATATTTTCTCATCAACCAGAATTAAATTAGAAATCTACAGAAGGAAGAACAAAGTAAAAGTCTATAATTCTTCTTTGATTTCCTCCAAAAACCTGTATTTGTGAGTAAATACATGACAATTTGCTGAAATTAGATGTTTATATCACCTTAATGAGGTACTATGGGGAGAAGCAAAAAAGGAAAAGAGAAGCAATTTTTATATATAGTAATGTGGGAAGACTCACTGGCATAATTTGAGGCTTCAAGGAATATTGTGCCAATACTCCTTACTTAACGTTCTGCACCCAGAATTGTGCTTTGTGTGTTCTTTGACCCTTTGCAATTCTCTAAATTCTGCATGGAACATTTACCTACACAACGATTTTTTTTAATTATAATAACTATAAATAAGGAGACAAGTTTGCCTCTAACTAGTGCTAAAAGTCCTATTAACTTACATGCACACAGTATGCAACGCTGGGAACTCAAAAAATTTTCTAGGGTCAATATATATTAAAGATTATTTGTAAGGTTTTTGGTTGATTATTTTTTTAAATAGATGACTATATTGATATTGGAAATTAGGCAGCTGTTGAATGTTGAGTGTTTACAAATATTAAAAAATAAAATATACATGTGAGGAAAAAGGTAAGGTAGCAAGTCTGTTTTACTGTGTTCTTACTCATCCCTGTAGCCATGGTGATTACACTTGGTCAACCTCTGAGATTTAAAAAATTGGAGTATTTCTGTAGTTACTGAGGATTGATGCTATTTTATCCACCCATCAGGATATACATCAGGATGGACCAGATTGTTAGCATGTTCCACGTAAACATGAAAATTCATGGTCGTGAGTCTGATGCTTATATTGGGGTCTGCTCCATGGCTGGTCACATGGAGGGTATGTGACCAATTTCCTTTAAGAAATTTGAACTCAAAGACTAAGTGGGCTTTCTTGGGCAAGGACAGCTTAAACAAGTCCTTGCAGTTTGTTGGTGGAGAATGAGATGCTTCTGTCTACAAAGAATAAGAAAGTGTCTATTTGACCACTCCAGTCTTTGCCCGTGTATCTTCTGTCGGACGTTTCTGTACTGCATCTTTCCTACAATAAATGAGTCATGAACATAACCTTATATTGAGTCACATGAGTCCTTCCAGTGAATCATTGAGCTAGCGTAGCTATGGGGCCACTAAGAGAGCAAATTTTCTAATGGTTTGTTATAATCAGATGAATATACTAAATAATTATATATTTTGTATACTTATAATTATTCATTCTTTCCTTTCAGTGCCATTAAATCACTCATATGAGGTACTTAGAAGAGTCAAATTCCCAGATACAGAAAGCAGAACAGTGGTTGCCAGGGCTGGGGAGTTGGGGGGTTGGGTCATGGGGAGCTGTTATATAATGGGTACAGTTTCAGTTTTGCAAGATGAAAAAAGTCCTATGAATGAATGGTGCTGATGGTTGTACAACGGTGTGATATACCTAATGTCACCGAACTGTACACTGAAATATGGTTGCAATGGTAAATTTCATATTGTGTATATATCACAATAAAAAATAATTTATAATTAAAAATACCAACGTTTTTAATATCATACTGCTTAGAGTTGGTTGAAGTAATGCAGTAAATGTCTTTTCTTCCCTGTATTTAATCATTTTTACCTCAATTTCAATGACCAACTAGCTAAGATCCCATATGTTAACTAAAACTTCCCAAGATGATTTAGTTTACCATTTCCCTTTCCTATCGCTTCTGCTCTATTTCAGGCCTAAGCCTTCTTCCTGAGTATATTTTCTAACCACCCATTACTTAATATGTTCCTGTGAGACCAGAGGGATCTGCTTAAAGCAAAGGTCCCCAACTCCTCTAGCCACAGACAGATACTGGGCTACACAGCAGGAGGTGAGCAGCAGGCCTGTGAGCAAAGCTTCACCTGTATTTACAGCCACTCCTCAGCGCTGGCCTCACCACATCAGCTCCACCCCAGATCATCAGGCATTAGATTCTCATAAGAGCACAGGTCTCTGGTGCTAAAAGGTTGGGGACCGCTGGCTTAAAGTCCATGTCCCTTCCTCCTTTAAATGTCTCCTTTGACTCCTCAAAGCCAATTAAAATATATTCAAGTAACTACCTTTTGAAAAATATTTTTCCCCTTCTGCAAAATATTATATTTCTGGTCCTGAACTTTTCATTTTTACCTAAGCATGTCATTCTCTTGTTATTCTAAGACTTCCTCTGAATCTCTGTAGAGATTTACTTGGTGTGAGAGAAGATTATATTTATCAGAGTACATAAGGTTCAAGATCAGCTTCAATTGTCGCCTTCTCTGTGAAGTCCTCCCCACACCAGATTCCTCAAGACTTAGCATTGATTTGCACACTGTCTTCCAAAAGCACTGAGTCTACTCCTCATTTATAGTAGTATAAGAGCCATATAATTATTCCAAATTTTTTCTTGCTCCTTGGAAAGAGGATTACATTTTCCCACCAGGTTGATGTCAGGCTTTGCAATGTTATCTGGTGTGGCCAGTGAAAGATGAGTGGAATTAACATGTTTTTCCCACGGAGAAAATTTAAAGTCTGATATATTCCACAGAGAGGCTTTTCTTTCAGCTCGAGTTCCATAGTGAAATGACATAGAGGAGAAGCAAGCCCAACTATGATGACAACTTGTTACAAACCACTGTGATTTGAGGGGCATTTGTTATGATCTAGATTGTCCTTACTGATACAAGTGCTAATAATGTTCTGTTTTATTAATGTGTCAGTGTAGCTGGCTCTTCCCACCAAACCATGAGCTTCAGGGTATCAGCAATTGCTATTTATCTTTGCTATTTCAATGCCTAGCACTTTGTTCAGTTCTTAGATACTCAATACAGTTTTTCTATGAATGGACACATATATAAAAGAGGAGATAAAGCTTTAGAAATATTCCACTCATTATTGGTCTGCTCAATTATGTAGAGTTATTTTTCACAGCATCAGAAATGTTGCTTACTCAGTATTCATATATGTGAGTGTTTTCATCAACTGGTTTTTTGGGCTAATGATTTGGTCATTCCTTGAAGAGACAGTGATTTAACCTAATAGAGATCAAAGCTACTGATGTTGCCTGAATTTAGATAAGTATTGCACCTTTCTAGCGTGTGTTTCACCATTTTGTTTATGGAGTGTGAAATATATAGCCTTGTGCTGTTTCTGCACCCTTCATCCATGCATAGCCAACAATATACTCTACGCTCCATTTCTGCTAACCTTGGCAAATTAGTAGAGGTATTTGGGTAATCAGGCAGTTGAGTGTTTGTGTAGTTTATCACTTTTTATGAAAAGGGAAATGTGTTAAAGAGGATTAAACAGAAGAATAACCAGCAGCGGCTTATATTTAGAATATTGCTGTAATAGAATAAAAAATATAAAAGTGATGCCAAGTATTTCATTAAAACATATTGAATTTCATTAGTAAGGTGATATGACAAAACCAAAACCACACAGTTTATTTTTCTTTTGAGAGAGAGGAGAAACATTTGTTTTCCTTTTGTGTCTTATATTTGAGAGCACTAGCTCACCTTTAATTCCATATGACTAGCTATCTGTATTTTTTTTATCTATGATTGCAGTCCTTGGAGAACAGTGTTGACAGCTTTGAGCTGACAAAGAATCATTATAATCAGTGCTGAAGATATGAAATCACAATGAGAAAAAATTTGTGTTTACAGTAACAGGGACCACACACTGTGATAGTTTGCATTAGAAACTCAGCAGGTGTAGTATGCAAACTGAATCACAGTAGAGGATTTAAAGACCTTATGATATGAAAAGGTCACTTTTGTTCAAGTACCTGTCCACTGTGTTAAAATAAAAGTAAAATATTTCTGTCAAATTCTGCAGAGGATAAATTGTGCATACATGAACTCAACATTTTCATAATGTTTTTGCAAAGTTGTATTAATTATTTACCTTAATGTCAACAGCATCTGATTGCTAGCTAAAAAGAAGTTGATTAAAAGTGTTATGGATGACATTATAAAGGTGTGGGAAAGAAGAGAATATATTATAAATGATAGATCTTAAAAATATATAAGAAAACAAAATCACTCAAGTTTCTTCAGTTGTTAAGGGGTGGACTGAGCTGTAGAGACAAAGGTGTGATAAAGTATTAAAGAGAAGGTTAATTTGTTCAAATATATCATGTGTTTAAGTGATGACAACTGAGTGTACTGAATGTAATGACATCATTTCAATTCAAGTCTTCATATACGGCATGGTGAATATAGTTGTGCAAGGAAAGGTAAATTAGTTGTTCCTAAATATATTGTCAAATAAATAAATTTTCATTCTTAGAACCTCTTCATTCACCACTGTTTTGAATCAGTTTGACATCTTAGTTCTCTTTCCATCTTTCATTAATTCATTCTTCATTAAAGATTTCTTAAACACCTGTTATATCCAGGCACTAGAAAATCACAGAGGTATAGAACATGATCTCTCCTTTCGAGAAACTGACACACTATTGGAAGAGATGAACACATAAACATAACTACAATGACGTCAGTAGAGACACGGAAGTCACAAATAAAAAATCACCTTACTGCGTGAGCTGCTTGAGTAGGGAAAGATTCATAGAGGTTCTGACATATGAGTCGAGGATTTTTTCAGTGGGTACTTGCTCACCAGGTAAATGCGTTATTTCCAGGAGAGAACGTCACATAAAATGAAGAGAAAGCAGCATATGGAAGAAATGGCTAAATGGAAACAGAAGAGTGGGTAGAATCCAGAAGACTATATTATGAGGAGAAAGGGTTTTATTCTGTTTAATGAAGAGTCATGGAAGGGATTAGGTAAGCAACACTCACAGGTTTACCTTTTTATAAGAATTTGAAAGATTAAAAAAAAAAAAACCTTAAAACTTCAGGTATAAAGATTGTTGAAAACCCAATACTCTCATTTTCTCCACTGTTAACATTTTCAGTCTTGAAAGTCCTTTAAAGATATTTCTTTTAAAGTTCAATTGCCTAACAACAGCTTTAAAATATTGTTATGCTTTCAATAATGTATTCTCTGTAATAATGATCAAAGCTAAGATAAAACTAATAGTAAAATTTCTCGTATTAGTCTTTTGGGAAGGTTGGTAATTATCAAGTAATTAACATTCAAAAACATCACTAGTGGGTAGTTTAGATTATCAGTAAAATAATTCTCTAGTCCTGATAGAAAGAGGAAGAGGTAGAGTGGGATGATTGCTTTGAATTATTCCTGAGCCATTCTCACTCTTTAGCCCAGTGCCCCCAAAAAGCTACTTGCCATACTATAGCATTAGGCACTTGAGGATCTTTTGCCATCTTCCCTCTTGCACCCGTTGCTTCGGATCAGTCTTTAAAGTGCAAACTTTATTAACTATTATGACTATTAAGTAGGCTCCAAAGTCCACTAAAAGAGGCTCTACTGGCCAAATAATGTCTATAAATATTTGTGAGATCATTCTAGTGCTGCTCTTCATGTAACGTATGATATAGTGACTTATCTCTTTAACTTATTAGGGAGTATAAGTTCTTATTCTGGTTATATTTCCAGAATTTACAGAATTGACTTAGATGCTCAACACTGCACTCTCCTCAATTCCACTTGCTGGACATCAGGATATTTAGTCTCGTTGCACGCCCCTATACAAGAATTTGGCATATATCATTTTTTCCAGATAAAAAAATATAATAAAAACTCTGAAAATAATAACAATTTGGCGAGAGAATATTTAAAAACAAAAAATATATAAATATTTTAACAGTGATAACAGTTATTAAAATTTGAGTCTTAATCATACTAAAGAAATTAATAACAATTTTCAATGGAAATCATAAATTCATTTTTTAAGCTTTTCTTTTCTTATAGTCTTCAATTTGACATAGTTCCTCAATCTGTTCCCATTCACTTAGAACAGCGGTCCCCAACCTTTTTGGCACCAGAGACCAATAATCCTGAGAATCTAATGCCTGATGATCTGAAGTGGAGCTGAGATGGTGATGCTAGCGCTGGGGCATGGCTACAAATACAGATGAAGCTTCGCTTGCTCACTTTCCATTCACCTGCTGTGTGGCCCAGTCTTAATATACCGTAGACCAATACTAGTCTATGGACCATTGGTTTGGGACCCCAGACTTAGAGTCTTATTGCATTATAGTTGTTACAATGAAGAACGACATTAATGTCAAATTTTCTGTTTTTATTTCTAATGTGTATTTTTAATGTATTTCTAGGTTAAAGTGAATTTAGTTTTATTTATGAGAAATTAAGATCTTACCATATTCAAAACTAGTCTAAAGGTTTTATAAAGTATATATTCTCATCTTCAAACAGATTTTTAAACACACAAATAATCTATAGTTTCATTAGATAATTCTATGATCAGTAATATTTAAACTGGAAAGATGGTAGAGAAAGTGACTTAGTATTGCTCTCTGGTTTTATTAATATATGTGAATTTCACACTTTTTTGATTCCTTCATTTAACATCTATGGACACTATTCAGGAGTCAAGCAAGCACTTTTTGAGAACAGTTCATTCTTTCATGAAAGGAGATACAAGTGAACATAAATAACTATAATAAAGTCTTACAGATGAATGTGAGGATATTCTGGGAGCACAAATATGGTTCTTTTCTTCCTTATATTCCAATATTTAAAGACAAAATAACTAGTAAATAAATATTTATACCTGTGGTAATACCAACAAGAAGAAATACAAAGTGCTGGGATGTCATTTACAAGAGGACCAATTAAACTGCATATATGTAGCACTTTATAATTCATAGCATAGTTTTACATATAACATCTCTCTTTTTTACCCAATCATTGATATTACTCAAAGTCAGACACTGAAAACACCTAACAGTGCCTGTTCTAGGTCTTAATACACATTATTCAATTTCATTCCTACTTCAAATCTCAGAAGCAGCCATTACTATCCCCACATTACTAATGATCAAATGGAAGATCAGATAAATTAAACAATTTTTCCAAAGTCACATAATTATTGATATCAAAACAGAGATTAAAATCCAAAATTATCTAACTTCATAGCTCATTCCCTTCCCACTGATTATAAAGCGAGCAAGGCAGCAATTTTCCTTCTTTTATTTACAAACGAGGAAACAGATTTAGAGTAATTAGTTTGTTCAAAACAAATTAGAAAGTAAGTCTTTGAAATCAGGCTTTCTGACTTGGCATTTAAAATACTTTTCATTTTAACATATTGGCTTTACTGATTTTTTTTGTGTGTTGTATGTTAGCATTTTAAGTAAATTAATGAGGTGAATAAAAATCTATAGTGCATTTTCTCACTGAATTTAACTACATGCAAAATTATAAAATTTCCTAACATTTTTATCACATTAGAAAATTCAAAATTTTACACTCTGTATAGAAGAAATAGACAAAATTAAGAATAACTCCCCTTATTCATAAAACTGAGTAATTAATAATCTAGATTTTATTCATGACACTTCACAATTGATATCATGGTATCATGAAATCATGTTCCAACAATTAATAAATTTTATACCCAAATTATTGGATTTCATAAAGAACGAATGAAGTTCTAACCTAGTTTTAAAGAACTGTAAAATCAAAAGTCAGAACACAGTAAAGTAAGGTGGGTCCCCATGTGAAGGGTCAGCCTGATGAGGACCATAAGAACGAAAGGGGTGCCCATGGGGTGTGACAAGAGTGTCTGCATGGCCAGATAACCCAAGTCAGAATTCAAGAACGGTAATGAGAACAACCATTGGAGAGATGTGATTGCATTTAAGTAAATAATAATAGTAATGATTGTTATGGTTGAATTAAAAAAGAAAAGCAAGAATCCACAATAAATAAATAAATAAATAAATACATTGAAAGTTTGCTGAAAATTTGATAATTACAAAATTCAAAATACTTTTTGCTAAATTCTTATGAATTACCAAAAAATTATATTATAGTTTGAGAAGCCTAGGAGACAGCAAAATATTCAAGTAGTAAAAGTGAATACCATCATAATAAGAAAAATCAAAATCATTCTCCATTTGATAAAATGCAATGAGACGAACCATCATAACACTTTTGCAGTATTCTGCCAAATGCACATAACCTAAATCTAATCATGTGGACACTGAGACAAACCCATATTGAAAGACATTCTAATCTGTTTGCAATATTCAAAAGAGGTAAGGTTATGAAAGTCAGTGGAAAACAGCAACCTGCAAAACAAAGTACACTAAAGAGATATGGCACTTAAACAAGGCACGTGATTTTAGGTCATATTAGATTTCATTTGCTGCCATAATGAGTTACCACAAACTTAGTTGCTGACAGCAACATAAATTTGTGATCTATAGGTTAGAATTCCAACACAGACTTACCCAGCTAAGTCAAAGTATTGGCATCACTGCATCCTTTTCTGAAGGTTCTAAGGGAGGATCCATTTTCTTGCTCATTCAGGTTGTTGGAAGAATTTGGTCCTTGCACACAGCTCCCACAACTCGGAACCAGCAACTGGACCTGACCAAACTCGAATCCTTCTCTTGCTGCCATCTCTTGCTCTCTGGCCACAACTGGGAAAAAGGTTCTTTCTTCTCTTTTAAGGATTCATGTGATTAGATTGGGCTCACCTGGATAATTCAGGTTACTCTCCTTATCTCAAGGTCCCTAACTTTATTCACCTTTTGCAATGTAAAAAAACATATTCACAGTTCCAGCCATTACAACGAAACATCTTTGAAGGCAGGGGTGTGTGTGTGGAGTAGAGGAGGAACTTTTGTCCATCACATGCATCTTTTTGTCCTAAGAAACATTATTGAGTAAATCGGCAATACCATAGACTGTTTGAAATGTTTAAGCAAGTACCACTGATTTGAGTGACGGTGGTGAAATGTATACAGCCTTCTGAGGGATATGCCAAGATAACCTGACCTTTGAAAGTGACAAGAGAGTACTAGAGATCAGTTTCACCTTATGTTCCTTTTGTTGCAGCATGAGGTTAAGCGGTAGGGGCTAGCTAAGCTGTTTGTTGACACTTAATTTTAGAATTTTATTCAACTGTTGTACAATAAATTTTATTGTTGAAAGGTAAGGTAAGAATAACTGTAACCATTTATTCTTGTTTCTTATGCTTAGACTTCAATTAAAAGTCTATATCTTGATAATGCAATTCATATAAAAATGTGGTACACAAAATTTCTGCAAGAAAGTATATTAAATCTCGGAGAAGTTTTGGTTGGTTCTCTTATTTAATGTTGTATCTATTTTAGAGAACACTCACTCTCTTGAGGTAGTCAGACTTTTTGTTTGTGAGAATTTGCTTTAGCTATTCACATTGGAAATTTATTTACAGACAAGAAGAGCTTTACTAATTCAATTTTTTATTGTATTTTGCCTACTAAAATAGAAATCAGGTCAAAAACCCCAGAAGAATAAAGTAATTAACCTGAATATCACATTGAATCAGTTTTGCTAATACAGGTGCCCTGTAAATAATGTATAATTTCTTTAAAGAGATCAAATTAATAAAGAAAAAAGTCAAATATTGTCCATTTATAAGCATGTAACTTGGTGGCTCTGTCTGTGAGTGTTTTCATGAAGGGTGTGTGTGTGTGTGTGTGTGTGTGTGTGCGTGTACAGCAAAAGTCATAGAAACACAATTATATACTGCTACATACTGAACTTGGAGAGGCTTCTTTGCAATTATTTCAAATCATTAACAAAGATAAATTGAATAAAACATCCAATATTATAAAAGTCACTTGCTATTGATCAGCAAAAAATAAATAATTAGAACAATTTGCTTTCCATTCTCTAATTTGAATTCAAATTTCTGCTTAAGTATAATACACAATAATCTATTAATTTTTTATGTGTTGATGATACACTGCCTATTTTAGCTTTTAAATATTTTATAAAAGATCTATTCTTAAAATGATAATTTCAAAATTCATATTAGAATCAGAAAAAACAGAGTAAAATTAATTTTTTTAAAATTAAATGATTTATTTGATGCTATATTGTCAATAAACAGCTGAATTATGTATTAAAGTTTTCGGAATTCGAAATCAATCTTTTTTTCTACTAAATTATAAAATTATGAAACAATTATGAAACAAACTGGGTACAGAACCATAATTAAACCTTTTTTATAACTAGTAATTAAGCTAATTTTAAAAAATGTATTTTCTTTCTAAATATTTAAACTTTTTTGACTTTTTTTCCAGCATGTTTTCTTTGAAATTCTGAATATGATAAAATTCTATTTTTTAAAAAATTATGTTCTCTTGTTTACTTTCTCTGATAGAAATTTTAAAGAATTGTAAAATCACACATTTTTTAAAGAAAAAACAATGAAAATCTAGTTATATTTTGCTCATATTTCATGTTCTCATTGTCAAATAGTAGCACTAAGTTAATTACATTATTATTAAGAGAAAAAAAAAAAAGCCCTTTGCTGGCTCTTTGGTCCTAGATAATGAGCTCATGTGCACTTACTCATACTGTATTTAATGATTTCTTTTTATCATTTGAATGATCCTTATCATATATGATATTCTCTAGCAGCAAGCAACAGAGTTACTGTAATTCATTCTGTTAGGACACCAGTGCTTTAATGAGTTAACACGCTACTATCTTCGCTCACAGATTAATGGATCAGGTAAATAACAATTTTAGCAAATAGTTGCAAGATAAACAATTCATTACCAAGGAAATAATTTTAGATTGTCCCAATCCCTGTTTGCCTTTCCCTCAGATATCTTATGATTCAGAAGTAGGAGAATTAGAGGTAAACATAGGGGAAAAAGGAAGAAAAGGGGAGAATTTAAAATGGCTATTTCAGTACAAACAAAAAACCGAGGAGCAGTGAGAGACTATTAGAGAAGAAAACATGACTCAATATGGGAGTCAGATTAGCCAAATGTACTAAAGAACTGGAAAGCATCAGAAAAGATTATGAGAAATATTTCTGGAGGTTATGAATTGAATTTCCTAATTTTTTTTTAAACTGTCACAGGTATGCACTGAATTTTCTATAAGATTAGAAGTTCTCTTAACAATCTTCTACTTCCCTGATTTGTTATCCTTCTCAGTACCCTCTGCGAAACAAAGTGATGGATACTAATGGCACGACAGACCCTCTTGGCCCATCAGTCACTCTCTGGTTTACACACTTGGTTTTACCACCAATGTCGAATAATGTGCTCAAGGTTTTGGCTGCATTTGTCCTTGAAGCTATAACTTAATCATTACGTAAACAACAATAACAACAAGTAAGAGAAAGAAAATAACTTTTTCTTTGTTTTTATGAAACTATATTGAATGGTCTGGGTTAGTCCCAGTAAAGTTAAGCTTCCCAAAATAATTGCACTCGAATTAGATGTAGACAAGCTAATTGTCAAAAATTGAGAGTTATTGTAGATCTTCTAATTATAGTGCTTTGCAGGTGTACTTAAGTTTTTGATCCACTTGAAAGAAATGAAAACTGGAAATCTAAGGTGATGAATTATGGGTACCTATTATCCATGGAAGATGACAAGGAAATCCAATCAGCAGATATATATAAAAATAAAATAACTTGGCCTTGGATAAAATATAAGCAAAAGGATTAACATTTATATTTTTACTTAAGACAAAATGTATAAATTGTTATGCACGTATTTTATGATTTTTGATATAAAGTATTGATGGAAGACTCATTACTGATTCAATATAGATTCTAATGACATCCTAAGCTATTAAAGAGTTGTTGTTGTTGTTGTTGTTATTACTATTATTATATTTGTTGACTAGGTGGATGGGAACTTTTGCAAAGACTGAGCCAAGTGGACAGCAACATAAAATATACACACACACCAAGGGCTGTATGTATATTTTTAGTATTTTATAACTGACTTTTTCACCATTCTTTATGGTGAAAGATTCGTGAAGATACATTTCTATCCTTATAATCAGAGTGTAACCATGGAACAGCAGAACTGGTATCACCTTGGAATCAGGTTCAAGCCCAGTCTAACTGAATTAAAATCTGCTTTTTAAAAAAAGACCCCCAGGCAATCGGTCTTCAATTAAAGTTTGAAAAGTTCTGGTATAGAGTTTTCTGAGTGAGCAGACGTAACTGATAGCATTTCAGTTATAAAGGCCAATTTTGAAAAGATTTGAAGGCTGATTAAGAAAATGAATCTATAAGAATGTAATTAAAGCATATTGTGTAAATTGTATGAGACCGTGGTAGATGTGATTCTAAGGAAAAAGGTTAATTCCAGGGAATAGATTTACGCAGAGCTTGTCTTAGGGCTTAATATATATCTTATCTTCTAGAGACTAATGAAGAGTAAGTATTGTTAAGGATATTAAAATAGGAATAATTTTTCTACTTCTTAAAGAATTGATTTGAATATACAGTATGATCACAACATAATGCACGCATATATATTTGTTGAAATGATAAAAGTATAATTGCAATATTTATTTGCAACAGAAACATCAATATTTAAAGCCATTGTCTGCCTTTGTCTCCTGCTGATAACTGTTTTCCTTAAAAGCACTACAAAAGGCATTTTGAACAGATGGTGGCTGGTTTTCTCTATTCTGCATCCCCTCACAACTGCCACCGAGCCTCACCATTCATTAATCTTCCATAGACTTCCAGTAGCACAGTGACTAAATTACACACGTACACACACTGAGGCCAGCATTTCTGTCAGGCTTAAAATTAAACTGAAGAGTACTGTGCCAAGTCTTTCAACCAACTTCACTATAAAACAGCTAGAAAAATAAACATTTAACTTGGAGGCTGACCCAGGAATGTCCACTCTTAAATGGGAAATTCTGGCTGGTCATTACAACTTAGACATTCTCTACGGCATGTATCAGAAATTTTAGAGTGCAATTAAATGCTCAAAACATCTGGTTCTAATTCACCTTTACTCAAAATTGTTTTAAAAGAGCTATTTCCTTGATCTTTGAAATAAGGAAAAGAACAAAAATATCACAAACGATGCTTTCACCAAAGTTATCACCTGTTATTTAAAAGCAAATACAATAATACTACATATTCCTATTAGTTATTGGGACATATTTTCCAAACTACATATATTCTAACAAATGTAGTATATTTTTCAAGTATTCAAAACATTCTCAAATTCTGAATATAAACACTTACCTTAAAAGGATAAATAATGTACATTTCCCAGGAACCTTTGTTTCTGATAATATTAAAATTCTGATATAGTTTTAAATTTAGAGAAAAATTGCAAGAACTGTTTCTGCCCTCTTTACCCAAATTCACCTAACTGTTTAAATTTTATCCCAATTGCTTTATTACTGTTTCTCTGTATATTTGTAATGTATGCACTTTAATTTTTAATACTATTGAATTAAGTTGAACAAATGGTATTCTATATCCCTAATGCTTCCACATATATATTTCCTGAGATCAAAGACATTTAAAAATATATGGCCATAACATAATTTTCAAAATTAGGAAATATAGCATTAGTACAGTGGCATTATCTAACCTTTATTACATATTCAGATTTAATGTCCTCGGTTTGCCCAAATAATGTCCTTTACAATTATTTTTTCTCCTGTTTTAAGATCAGATTCAGCATCTCAGCATTTAGTTCTCATGTCTCTGGTTTTATTCACTCTGAAATAATTCCTCAGTCATACCTCAACCTTCAACCTTGACACTTTTGAATATTGCAGGCAGTTTTTAGAACGTGTAATATTTATAGAACGTGTAATATTTCCTTTCAACTAGATTCAGGTTATGAATTTGGAGGGCAGAAATACCATGCAAGTGACAAAGTATTCCTCTCAGTATATCATGGCTGGAGGCAATTGGTGCTGATTTTTCCTTTTAGCAATGATACTAATTTTGATCACTTGGATAAGGTGGTGTCTACCAGTTTTCTTCACTAAAAAGTTATTATTTTTCCCTTTGTGATTTGTTCCAGGCATCTTTTGAAATATGTTTAAAAAGAACTTGAAAATTGTAGTTATATCATCACCGTATTTACAAAACAATAACTTTTGGTATTTATAATGTCAAAAGTATTGGTATTTTATTTTCACAAAAATATATACTTAATCACAGTAAAATGTAAAGATCAAATGCTCTATATGTTTGATATCTTTTATATTATAAGCTTTTTTTATGTCAAATGACATACTACAAAAGAGAAGCAACAATTTGATATTAAATAAAACTTTCTTTCAGATCTTATATTTGGGGACCATTTCTAAAAAAATATAATACTTTTATTTGAAGATAAAAAGACAAAGCCCTTAAATAAATAAACAAATTTGTATTATTGTCTTCTTTTTATAAAAATAGAGTTTAAATATTAGAGAAATTTTGATTAATTTAATTGTTAGCATCAAATGCAAATTTGAGACTATAATTTTGAGCCGAAGTTGTCTTTTAATTGCACCAGCTTTAATAGATAATTGGTATTAAGGATAATCTCCCCAATCTCCATAATTATGAAGATTTCTATAATGGGACTAAAAAGATCAAGATATAAGTATTGACATTCCTACACTGCTCTTTATATACTTTGTTCAGTATGCATTAAGTAATTGTGTCTCTATAAAATCATGTTAACTAGTTGTCTCCTTGGGTTTATGGTTTCAAATATTCAAAATATATTCTTTATATTAATCTAAGGAATGTTTTCCTCTTGGAAAGTATTTCATGGTTTATCATAGAAAGTAGCAGGGAAATTAACATTTATTGTGTTTATTTTGATTCACTCTATGTGCTAAAGAAAGCCATTTTACAACATTATAAATATTTTTAAAGGTTACCCATGTGAAATCGCAAATACCTGTGAAGTTAAAGCAATGCAGTTATTAGCTTCTTCCTAAGCTGTTTTTAAAATTTGATTTTGCTCTATATGGTTATATTTTAGAGAACTAGTGAGGTAAGCTCAAAGGAAATACAATAAGATGAGGAACTGAATAGGTTGATTTTAGGAAAAAAATCTTAAATTAGATAGAAAGTGGCTGTGAGCACAGGACAATATCACCCCACATATCAGGCAGATTCATGTCTATATTTTTGGTGAGGGTGCTCAGAAAAGATGGATGAAAACTAAAAGAGCTTTGTCCCTGAAACCTTGGAGACACTGAGAACGTAAGTACCTGAGCAGGGACAAGTGAAAATGGGAACCTTAGCACAGGCTGGAGCACTTCTGAAATGGGTTGTAGACAGCCAAGGAATAGTCAGTCATTAGTCTTTTAGTGGTACCTTAATGAAAAATGCCTGAACAGAACACTTTAGTGCTCTAAGCAGTGGTGATCTCCACTCATTTAGTCCATAAGATTTTAGAGACACGATTACATACTAGACACTACTCAAGGTACAGAAGTTTCAGCATTGAATAAAAACTCTAACAAGAGATATTAGGTTTTGCTTATCTATTGCAAAGTTCAGAGTGAATCACACTAAAACTGATTGTTAACTTAATGAATAAATGGTATATAAACATGGTGTTAATGACTGGTGTGTTTGGCTGTAAGCTGATAGAGTAGGGAGTTGGCCGTATCAAATACAAATTGTGTAAATCTATCATCTAAAGTCATCTGAGATTTCCTGAAAGCACAGATATATATACACACAAAGATACCAATATAAAAAGTGATTATGTTTCATGCTTATTCATGTAGCAAAACGGCCATGTCTGAAATTCAGAAACTAGAAATAAAAAAGCAAAAATATAAACAACTTTTTATAAGATTTCCAACTTCACACTAAATTATTCTATTTTTAGCCAAAGAACACATGTTCAGCAGCTATATTATACAATATTTAGAACATTATTCACTGTATTTGCTTCTTATTGCTGCTATAAAAAATAGCCACAAACTTAATGGCTCAAAGCATTGCAACTCTTACAGTCCTAGAGGACATAAATCTGAAATGGGTCTCATTGGGCCAAAATCAAAGTGTCATCAAGATTGTGTGTGTTTTGTTTTTGTTTTGTTTTGTTTTTTTGAGACTATTGGGACAATTAGTTTTCTTTTCCAGCTTCTAGAAGCCACCCACGTTCTTCAACTTGCTCCTTTTCGTCTTCATCTTCAAAGTTAGCAATAGCCCATTGAGTCTTTCTCAACTGCATCACTATGACACTCTTCTGCCTCATTTCCCACTCTGCAGGGCCTTGGCATTACATCGGACCCACATGGAGAACCCAGGATATCTCCCTACTTATGGCCTGCTGATTATTAACCTTAATTCTATCTGCAACTTTAATTCTTCTTTTTGCCATGAAACTTAACATATTCCGTTTCTGGTGATTTGGACATAAATGTATTTGAGTTCGGGGTGACAGGGTCATTGTTCTGCCTGTCACAATGACTGTTGCTTAGTTGGCATTAAGAAAGTTTGCATTTGCTGAGAGACTCACACTGAAAGTTTTATACTGCCATTTAAAAAAATTATCTTTGTCTACGGTCATGCCACCCTGAACAAGCCCGATCCCATCTGATCTCAGAAGCTAAACAGGGTTGAGCCTGGTTTAAAAAATAAAAAATAAGAGATCGTAAGCAACAAGGTCCTTGTAGTCTGTGAGGTCAACCAAGAGTTGCCTCTCTTATAAAAACATATTAAATAAATAAATAACTTGAATAAATGAATAACTTGTCTATAGAGTTTCTTTCAGATATTTCTACAGACTTTTTTTCTTTGAGTTAGAATTATGTTCAAATAAAGCAGTCTATGGAGAATTTCACCTGCTGCAACAGAAAATATAGCAATGTGTTGATAAACTCCAATTAAATTGTAGATGAATAGATTATGTACAAATGTCTTAGACCATTTGAGCTGCTGTAACAATACCATAGACTGGGTGACTTATAACAACAGAAATTTATTTTTCACAGTACTGGAGGCTGGGAAGTCCAAGATTGAGATGTTGGTAGATTCGGCGTGTTGCGAAGGTCCACTTCTGGTTCATAGTCATCTTTTTGCTGTGTCATCATATAGTGGAAGGGGTGAGGGAGTTCTCTGGGGCCTCTTTTATAAGACTCCTAATCTTGAACATAAGGGCTTCATCCTCATGATCTAATCATTTCCCAAAGGCCCCACTCCTAATGCCAACACTTTGGAGATTAGGTTTCAAGATATGAAATTTGGGGTGACATAAACATTCAGTCTGTAGCAATAAACCATATTAAATATTTTCTTTAAGCTGGCATATTTCTAATATATGATTAATTAGGATGTTTAGACACCTTATCCCTCAAGGTCTATATATAAAATTGAACAAATAGTAACTTCAAATACTGTGGTAAGTCCACAGCCATCCCAATACTCATTCGAACTCTTAAAAACTGGGAGATGGGGGCAGGGGGTTTGTCGATGAGATCTTGGTCATTGTGGCTCCTGCCTATGGCTTCAGTTGAAGAAATGTAGTTTGGAAATCATTTCCCCACTCTACCATTTTTCATTATTTGTGTATACATGTATATACAGAGAGAGATAGGGAGAGAGAGAGAGAGAGAGAGAGAGACCAAAAAAATAAAAACTCTCTCTATATAATAGGTATTTTATAGGTATATATACATACTTTACTAAAGAATTAGAAGGGAAGAGTAATATATATATAATAATCTATCAGATCTCTTTGGTTTACAGCATGTGATCAATAACTACTTTTATAATTTATTAAAAGCCTAAAACCATTAAATTAATTGATTAAGAATTTGATTTTTAGTTAATTAGAAAGTAATATGTTACAAGATTGCATTTGAAGCAAGATAGGCCTGGTCTGATAGCCTAGCGTGGATTCTTAAGTCTCCATAATGACTGTGGTTCCTTTCACTCTCAGTACCCTGCTGCCCGCCAGTAAACTCAGGTCTCTGCTCAAGACATGTCCAATAGAAGGTGAATATGGCATGGGGTGAACCCACAGACCAATGAAGCCTCCACTCCTACATGATCTAATTAATTAATCTGGAGTAATCTTTCCTTATTCATAAAATGAGAATACCTAATCTGAATAGGTTTTCTGAGGAGTAAATGAAAGGGTACGTGGAAAGCGACTAGAAAATATACAATTCCTGCTCTAAAGTTTCTTTCTTCTTTGTCAAAAGCTTGTGGGTACTGTTTTTATTGTTGTCGTTGTTTCTAAATAACCCCATAACATTATTTTTATTGTTGCAAGCCATTCAACTCTGATCCCAATGTTTCATGCCTCACTCTCAAAATAAGATAATCTAGGAGTTGTCAAATTATTTAAATTTGGGTGTACTATATAAAGAGAGTAGATGTAAATAGTGTAAATCAAGCCTAAAGTCATACAAATCATTGGAGCTGGAAGACAGAGACACTGTTCAATGAGAACACTATTGTTATTGCTTAATTTTGTTTGTTTTGTTTTGTTTTGTTTTGTTTTGTTTTGTTTGATACACACCTGCTGTGGAGCTCTTGGTTTTGCCTGTCTTGCCAACCTAACAGCTTGAGCATACCTGGCTAGCAGAATTCCAGGGTTCTCACAGATAGGCTGGGTGTGATGGTTCAAAAGAATTCTCATGACAAATAGGCCTTTGGGATCCACAAACAGGACAATACATTCTCTAAAATAATAAGATTCCTTGGGGCAGTTGTTGACAGCTGCAATGCATACATGCATGGGCTAACTGCCAATTAAATGACCCACATTGGGTGATGCAGAAAGACTAAGAGAAAGATCACACCCCACTGAGCTATTTTAGCATCTTAAATAGTGAACTACCTTTAATTTTACAAAATGCATTAGAATATGTCTAACAATACAATATAACTTTTAACAAAATTTTATCACAATAGAGATGAAATGTTTCCTTTACTGTGAAAAAAGTACTAATCAAAAATAGTAATAATCTCTTTTAAAATGACCTAGCTGGTTATTATCATAAGAAACCTTGCAATTTGGATCAATGACCTATTTAAATGATAAGTAATGGGTTACATTGTGTGTGCATGTATTTGTGCGTGTGATATAGTAACACTTCAGTTTTTTCAGTTTTCAAACAGCTAAACTGAGGCTAATTGAAAAAAAAACTAATTTGAATATAATTTTAGAAGGTTATTTCTAGTTTGTAAAGTTAACTAATAAATTTACAATATTTTAGAATGTAGATAATTCAACATTAAACAGGAAAGAATTGAAGTTATCCTTATCAATTCTATTCTTTGAACAATTATTAGTTTGTGGATATAGCTACCCTGTAAAGGAGAATCTCAATTCTTTGGAAGAAATCTTGGAATAGTGGCATTTAATCAGAAGATTTAGGAAAGATTAGCTTGAAGATGATACAGAAAGAATTAGTGAAGGGTTCAACATAATTGTCTCTCCCTTATGAATTTCATATGCTATCTTGCTTCAGGAAGGACTTAATAGAGTTCTCACTCAGAAACTTACAGGTATTATTTCTTAGAATCGTAGGGTAGGACCAGCAGTAAAAGCGTATATATCAAATGTTATCTCAGAGCACACTGATATTACTATTCCAGGCATATATACATATTTATATATATATATGTATATAAATAGCAATAAAATTTGCATAAGTAAAATATATGTAATTTATCTCTAAATTTTAAGGTCAACTAGTTTCAGTATTAAATTAAGCATTAGGAAAAAAATCATTGTTAACAAAATATTAAAAGCGAGGGGCTAAACGTAAACAAGAATAAAATCTTTTTAATTGTGGGAAATGAAGAAAATTTAAAAGGCAAGTCAGGGATGCTCACCACACTGATCACACTCCAGGAGCCCAATGATTATCACCATCAAGGCATTTTCAAACAGTGCACAGTAATGGAAAACATTGCAGGCGAGTCACAGACTGAGATCAAGCCCCGTAAACAAATAGAAATACCACTTGAAGAAAAATGTGTTAGAACAGGTTTTAATTATTCAAAAATTTTTAGAGGCGGTTAATCAAACTTTGAAAATATTACAATGTGAAGACATTTGCCAAACAAAACTAAAATAATTGGAAACTTATTACAGAACTTATCCAGAGCATCAATGTTTAAAGAAATTATGCTTAAGTAAATGTGTTTTGCAATATATTTACCCCGTAGCAATGTTAAAAATAGGACACTAGTACATATTTGGAATTAAATAACACAGTTTTAGTGTATTTTTACTTTTTGGCAAAATTGAAACCTAATAATGTTAGACATCGAAGATAGCCACTCAAAGTAAGAGGAAAGGACATAACGGGTGGATTACAGGCATGTAATTACACAGTCTAGTCCTGGGAGAAGAAACATATAAACAATAGGAGAGAAAGTATAATGACACAGTTCAAAATGTGCTTTGAAATAGGATACACTTTTCAGAAGGAAGCTACTATCAGAAAAATATACGTTTCTCAAAATTGATTGCAGATTTAAATGAAATCTTCAAGATTGGGACTAGAAAACAGCATGGTCTGAGTTAAAATGCAAATGTGAGTCTATATTAATGCATAATTTGGAATGCAAATAGAATTTGACTTTACAATATAAATAAGTGTTTTAAGCTCAGAATGAAGATGATAAAATCTCATATGTAAGAAAGAGGGAGAAAGATATCGGCTCCTCCATCTACTTTCTTCTCTTACTTTCCCTAGATCTTTGTAAAATAAACTTTCAGTTTATATTTTGGAGGAGGAACATGACGACCATATGTAGAAAGGTTATGCCTATTTCTCTCTCCCTTCTCACTTGTTTGCTATCTCCTTGGTAAACCAGTCTCCTAAAAGGTGATTGGAGTTAGGCTCAAAGTTATAAGAAGTTATAATGAGGGAATCAGGAGGTTGTAAGAGAAGACATCTATCTGGAATCTTAAGCTCTAATTATTGTACACAATGGGGGATTTGAGAGTGGTAGTAAGAGATTATTCAGCCTTTTGGACTGACCAGAGAAGCAGATATTGATGTGATGGTCAAGTAAACTATAAAAAAGTTTATACAAATGATGACAGCAAAGTGAAGACATTGTACAGAATGTGTAAAATTTTTTTGTACAGAAGTATTTATTTATCTTTTATTTGTAACTTACCTATAAAAGATTTCCCCCACTATCATAAAATATGAATGTGGTAATTAGAAGTTCATTCCTCCATGTTTTCTCCCCTTATCTTTCCATCATTGCCCTGAAAATTTGTTTTAGAAAACTGATCAAGTAATATGTTTCATGTAGCTTCCTCTGCATATATTTAAGCCCTTCTGCATATCTAAACTTAGATGGAGTTGGTCAAATGAAGAAACATCTGGGTTAATCCTTTTTTTTTTTTAATAATAGTTTGCTTTAGGAACTGTCAGCATGCTGTTTTTGAAGTGTGGAGTTTTAACTCCGAATGGACGGAGGACAGTCAAGAATACGTACTTCAAAGTTATGCTATTGTAAAATGAATGTATTATCCAGATACTCATATCCTGTTTTCTTTCCTTTTTTTTTTTTTTTTTTTGGTACTACTGGTCCTGTACCATAAACATTTTATTTCATTGATATTTGCTTTTTAAATTTTGTTTAGCCACTTAAAGGAAATCCACTTATAGAACAATTGGCCGCAAATCCATTTCAAGTTGTATACTTGTTTTCCAAAAAAATTTTTATTCTACCTTTCCCCCAATTTTTATTCAAGCGATATTTCTAGAGTTCCTATTAAGTGTCAGGCAATGTTGTAGACACTGGAGACACCAAGGAGAACAGAGTTGACAGCAGCTCTACTCTTATGAAGATTACATTTCAAAGAGAGAGACAAATGATATGAAGGAAAATTTAAAAACTAGAAAAATATTTAAAGTGGAAATAAGTATTATGAAAAAGTGAAGTATATTAAGTAATAAAGCAGGGTGATATACTAAAAATTGTCCAATCTAGCCTCACATGACCTTGATTCTCATAACTATTCTTCCTATTCTTTTTGATAATCCTTAATTGCCCAATAAATGGCAGTGAAACCATAAGAATATTTTGTTCCTTTCTGAGAATCATTCTAATATAATTATTTCCCAGACTTGTGGAATTGCAGCTGACCACTCACACTAAAGCTCTATAAAAATTCTGCTCTTCTTTCTCAAGCTCAAATACCCCTTTGAAGTTGTTCTCTTGTTACAACATTCTAAATAAAGAATTATGCCTAATGTTATGAGTAAAGAGCAAATAAATAAGTTAAAATGGAATTCTAAAACTATTGAAATAATTCAACTGAAGTCAGAAAATGAAAGACATAGAAATACAAATCAGAGGAGACAAAGAGAAAATGGCAGTAAAATGGTAGATCTAAATCCAACTCTACAACCATCTACTTTTAATATTATTACATAAATACCTAATTAAAAAGCAAAGTTTACCAGAATGGTTAAAAAAGTAAGACCCAACTATATGCTGTGTACAAGAGCCACTTAAATTAAAAAGTTACACATACATTGATAATAAGTGGATAGTATAAACATATACATTGTAAATAGTAAAATTAGAAAGGCTGTAGTGGCTATATTAATTTAAGAAAATATATTTGAGGATGAAATTTATTTTCAGAGATAAAAAGAAACAGAAAAATAAAAGGAACAACTTATAAGGGTGAGCCTAATAATAGGACCTGAAAATATATGAAGCAAAAACTTTCAGCATAGATCATTTCCAAATTATAACAGGATATTTTAACACTCTTCTCTCAGTAACTAAAAGAACAATTAGATAACCAATCAGTAAAAACATAAATTATCTAAACCATACTATTAAGCTCCTTGAGCTAACTGATATTTATGGAACACTTTTCAGTAACTAACAGCAGCAAAATACAGACTATTTTCAAGTAAATATGTGCACATAGTTCATTCATCTGTGAAACCATATGCTGAACTTTAAAACAAGTTGTGGTAAATTTAAAATTATTGGAATTGTACAGAGTATATTTTCTTCTGCAATGGAACTAAATTAGAAACTGATACCAAGAAGATGTGTAAAAAATCTCCAAAAATTTATTTTGGAAATTTAATAACATACTTTTAAATAGTGCATAAAATTATACAAAATCACACAAAAAATGAAAATGAAAACTAAAGTATAATAAAATATATCAAAATGTGGCTAAAACTATACCCAGAGAGAAATTTATAGCTTGAAATAATAATATTCAAAAGGAAGAAAGAGCCGAGCTCAAAAACACTTTAAAAAAATAACTAGTCAAAATAAAATCAAAGTAAGTAGACAAAATATTTCCAAGCAGAATCCAGCAAACATAATAATAAATATAATGAAAATTAATAATACTAAGAAATGGATCTTTAAAAATATTTTCAAAAATTTATAAACTTTTAACTAGAATAATCTAGGAAAAAAAAAGAAATAATAATAATAATATTGAAAGAGGGCTTACTACTATAGCTCTTAAAAACATGAAAACTATAATAACAGAATAGTGTAAATAAATTTAGGTCAAAAAATTTAACAACTTAGGAGAAATGTAAAAAATCCTAGAGAAATACAACTTGCCAAAACTGAAAAAGATGAAACAGACTATCTGAATATCTCCATATCTGTTGAAGAATTAAATTACACACCCACCCACCCCACACACATACACACACACACAAAACCTTTAGGCTTTTTTGGTTTTACAACTAAATTCGATTAAATATCCATGAAAGAAAGAAATAACATTAGCTTTACAACTCTTTCACAATACAGAGCCTACTTCCAAAATTTGTATATAAAGCTATCATAAACCTAAAAACAAAACCCAACAAGGACATTGCAAAAATAATAGTATATGGACAATTATCCCACATTAAAACAGTCATAAAATCCTCTAATAAAATATTATCAAATTGAATACAAAAATATATAAAAAGGGTGAGGCACCATAACCAAATTGGGTTTATTCTAGGACACAAATTTGATGTACCAGCAAATAATATAACTTACCATATTTACAGAATAAAGGAAAAAGATCACAATCACAATAATTTTCATAGATACAGAAAGAGAATCTGACAAAGTTTAGCATCAATTTTGATAAAACTTTAAGCAAAGAAGAATAAAAAAAACAATTTCCTCCCACTTATTCAGAGCATTTATTGGAAAATATATAGCTAACATACTACTTTGAAGAAAATATTGTGTGCTTTCCTCATAAAATTGGAAGCAATACAAGAATGGCCACTCTCACCACTTCTATTCAGTATGAAAATGCTAATGAATCTACAAGACAGTTATTAGAACTAAAAAATGAATTTAGCAAGGATTCAAGGTATAGCTAAAATAAAATTTGAATTTTTATATCTTCTCAGTAAAAGAATTAGAAAATAAAATTTTAAATCCTATATAAAATACTGCTCTTATAGACTCAACATGTGTCCCTCCTCACTAAATTCATATGAAGAAATCTAATTCCCAATTTGATGGTATTTGGATATGAGGCCTTTGGAAGGTGATTAGGTCATAAGAGAGGAGCCTTCTTGAGTAGGATTAGTGCTCATATAAGAAGAGGCCAGAGAGCCACCCCCCTCTTTGCCATGTAAGGATACAATGAGAAGTCAGCAGTCTGCAACCTGGTAGAGGAATCTCACCAAAACCCAACCATGCTGTCACCCAAATCTCAAACTACCAGCCTCCAGAATTGGGAGAAATAAAGTTCTATTGTTTATAAGTCACCCAGTCTGTGGCATTTTGTTATTTCAACCCAAATTAAGACAATTGCCAAAAACATGAAATATTATCAAATAATTTTTTACAAAAACATGCAAGAAATCAGTACTAAAAACTATAGAACACTGATAAAAGAAATCAAAGAAAACCAAAATAAATGGAGAGATAACATTGTTTATGGATCATTCAAGTATTAATTCTTCCTAAACTGACTACATTCAACACAATCTCAATCAAAATCCCAGAAAGCTCTGCTTATAAAAATTAAATTATATCTGAATTTTACAGGTAAATACAAATGATCTAAAATGGACAAATAGTTGTAAAATTAATATCAAGTGACTTACAATACTTGATTTCAAGAAATAATTTAAAGATAGAATTACCACAACAATGTGACATTGGTGAAAGAGTAGATATATAAATATATAAAACAGAATAGGGTTAAAAGATAGATTCATGAATATATGTTTTGACAAAAAGATCTTGGGAATTCAATGGCGAAAAGAAAATCTTTACAACAGATGGTACTAAAACTGCTGGATATTCATATGAAATAAAATAAACATCAACCTTTCCCTTAGATAATACTCAAAATTTAATCAGAAATGAACATATATGAAAGGTAAAATTACTTAAAAATTGAATAAAATGTAAGAAAACATCTGTGCAACCTGACAGTAAGCAAATATTCCTCAGATAAGATGCAAAATGCACGAACCACCAAAATTAATACTAGTTTGCAAAAAAAGACTTTTTATTTTCAAAACACACATCAAGAAAATGAAAAGGTCAGCACATGATGGGAGGAAATATTTGCAACATGTATATCTAACAAAGAACACATAACTAAAATACATAAAGAATGCCTACAACGTTACCATCCAATTTGTAAAAGCTGGCAATTTTTGTAGAGCACTTAGCATATTATGAATCAATAAATGTTAACTACTATTTGTATTTACTCAGTGTCATTCATAGGCATTTTGTTAGTTACTTTAGGAAGTAAAAAAAAAAGATTTATCACATTTTTTGGTGTGGAAAAGGGAGTTATGAATGCAAACACAAATTAATTTGGAGAATATAGCATATTTATAACTTGGGAATTGCTAGAATTTTAGTAACTAGAAATAAGTACTTTATATTTTCCTACATAAATTGAAACCTTGATATATTGAGGATTCTATATATCTCAACGCAAAAATACATAAGTCTCTTAACAGGAGAATTGTTTTAAACTTAAATGATGATTTAATAAAACTCACATTGATGTGAAGATTTTAACAAGCATGATGCAAATAAATTTGTGTTCCATATATGTCTGGAGAATTTATTAAAAAAAAATTAACGCACCTGATATTCATTCTCTTTCTCTGATACATAAGATCGACAGGGTCTATGAATAATACACAGTAGAAGGATTAATACTGTGATAAGCATATTGACAAAATATTCATTGATGTAAATTTGTACATTCACATTAAATGATTGAATTTGAAAATAAAAGTTGGCAAAAGGAAAGGCAAAATATATCCACAATGATATACTAGAGCACTCCTACTACAATGGCTGAAATAAAAAAAGACTGATAATTCTAAGTGTCAGTGAAAATATGAGCAAAAGGAACTTATAATCACTTTGAAAAACTGTTTGAAAATTTATTCAAAATTAAATATTAAATTATCATATAATTGGCCATTCAACTGATAGGTATTCATTCAAGAGAATTAAAGACATATGTTCAAAGACTTTTACATGAATGTTCATAGCAGCTTCATTTTAAGTAACTCAAAACTAAAGAACCAATGTCTATCCACAGGTATATTCATACAATAAAATATTACTTAGCAATAAACGGAAAGAACACCAACACACACAACAACACAGGTAAATCTCAACATCATTATGTTGAATGAAAAGACAGACACAAAGAACACACTCATACTATGTGAGTTCATTAATTTAAAATTGTATGAAAGGTAAAGTAATCTATAGTGACTAAAAGCTGACTTGTGCTATCTGTGGTCCAGGAGTGCAAAGATGCATGAATTGCAAAGGAGCTCAAGGAAACTTTGGGAACTGAGGAAATGTTCTGTATCTTGACAGCAGTAGTGATTTCATGATTGTATAAATCTGTATTCATAAAACTGTATACTTTAAATGGATACAGTTTTATGTATGTAATTTTTACCAAAATAAATTTAATAAGACATAGGTTAGATGAATATAAATGGAGTGACCAGGGTTATCTTCGAGCTTATTCAAGAACCCTGCCTGGAGAATGCCTAGATTGTAGTAGGATATATACATATATATATATATATATATATATATATATATATATATAATCCAGGAATGAACTGACTTCCATTATGTTTCATTGGCTTAAACATAAGCAAGCCCAGGGAAGGACAGTGGCTAACCAGAGGCTATGCATCATCTGGGTCAAAGAAGAACAGCTAAGATATTTTTGGAAATCAACAGGTGTGAGAGAGAGTATCAGCTTTGATAATGTCTATCACATAGACAAGCAATGCCAGTTCACAATAGGAGTAAAATAAACCTTTACTTCTTTATTTTTATGTGCCTTCCCAGGTGACTCTGAAGCTCATATATCCAGCAAATGTTTGAAGAAAACAGGAGGACCTGGCAGCTACTAAAGGGAAGAATCTGTCAGTGCCTCTCTTCCCCGTGCATGTTTCCTACCTAAAAGAAGCACATGTTAGGAGAAAGTCGTCACGTGAGTGAAGTATAAAGAATCTTGACTGAGAACCTAGTTGAACACTTAACTCAACCCCTACCACTATCTAATTGAACTGTGTAAGTGACTCCAATTGAACAGCCATACTGTCAAGCCATAGAACTATGAAAGCTAATAATAAATTGCTTTAGATTTTTTCTTTTCTTGGGAAGAAAAGAAATTTTATAACTGGAACAGAATTTCTTACCAGAAAGAGGAGTATTTCCACTACAAAAACCTAAAATATGTAGCATTACCATTGGGATCTTGTCAAGAGCTTAGGCCCAAAGGCCCTCAAGAGGAATATTTCTTAGAGATCAAATGTCAGCAAGGAAACTTATTTGGAGTATGGAGAAAAAGGATATATATATATATATATATATATATATATATATATATATATATAATCCAGGAATGAACTGGCTTCCATTATGTTTCATTGGCTTAAACATAAGCAAGCCCAGGGAAGGACAGTGAAGAATTTTCAGCTGCCCTGGCAACTATATATATAGTTGCAGGAAATTTGGCAAACTCTGGAAAACAGAAATATACTAAATGAATGAGTGACTTTAGTTAAGGACATTTCTGCTTGGTATGTTAAAAGTACCAGTGAATTTCTCTTGGCTTCCAGTCATACCTAGAGGAAACAATCTGAGTCAAAACTCTGTGCATTCAAAATTTAAACTGTTTCTTATCCCTAGCTTCTCCTGGAAAAAAAGGATCTCAATTTAAGAAATGACTTCAGCCTGAAGACTTTTTGTTATACCTCAAATTTGTTTTATGGCAGTGCCTACCAAATCTTCAAAATAAGACAAAAACATTTCTAAGAACCTTAAGGACATTGTCCCACAGCACCCTAATTCTCAGCTCAAGGTAGAGAGAAATCTGTCCTCCGAAAAAAAATTCTGGTTATTTCTTCTCTCTAAGTGATTGAATTAAAATGTAATGTATAGGAAACCTAAGAAACATTAAAAGAATTATACTAGCTTGGTCTGAAAATGACAGAGATAGTTCAGAATAAAAGGAGGCCCTGTAGGCCCCAGAAATTCTACGACCAGAAAATAGGATAGGAAAGCTACTCAGCTGCAAACATGTTTGCTGTTTAATAGAAAAGGAAGAATGACTCAGATGGTGGAACCCAGAGCCCAGTAGGGGCATCCAAGAGCTATAGGAACCATTGCCAAAGAATGAGGCTATGCCTTAACCAAGAAACCCATAATAAGGACAAGACAAGATTTTAGTAATGTTATGGACTAGTAACGTATGTGTGGTCCCTGTTATCCCCATTTTTGAGTGGAAGTGTCTATTGAAGTTTTCCTATTCGAACCTTACAATTGCATGTTGTGTGGGGAAGGTAGATAGCATTATTTTAGTTTTCAGATCATGAGAAGTCATATCCAAGGAATTATGCCTGAGAAACTGCACTAGAATTGTTTAACATACACTTGGACCTATTTAGACAAGTTCCCAGACTAGAACCTGATGACTTAATAGGATGATACTTTGCGATATTATGGAAGAGGCTGAATGCATTTTGAAAGGAGGAGGAATGTAAATAATTTGTGGCCAGGGTAGCTGAAAATTCTTCACTGTCCTTCCCTGGGCTTGCTTATGTTTAAGCCAATGAAACATAATGGAAGCCAGTTCATTCCTGGATTATACTTCTCTTTTTGTGGAAACAGCTACCATGTTGAACTACCTTGAGATCTCCATACTCAGAAGACCAACTCAGCCTCATGGAAACAGAGAGGTTACAAGGAAAACACTGAGATATCAGACATGTGAGCGAAAACTTTTTGGATCTTCCAGCAAAGATAGCTAAATTTAAGACTCAAGATCTCATACATATGTTCCCAATTGATCCATGCTGGCACCTTGAGCTAACCCAGGTGAGTCTCCAGACATCATGGAACTGAGATGAGCAATCCCATATGCATCTCCATTTGCCCTATGGACAAAACTACAGTTTTTTTTTTCTTTAAAAAAGAGGATATTTCCCCAATTTTCTAGCAGGAAAGAGAAAACCAGTTCTATCTGAACAGTATGATCTGACAGTGGGTAGACTGATTTTATGGAAAGAGGAAGTAAAGATGTACAGTTTGACTGGAGTTTGATGAAGAATAGAGATGTACACTAGAAAATGTTTTGAGACCAGGTATTAAGAAGAGTGTATCAGGAAGACCCCAGTTAGACAAGCAAGAAATGGAAGTTTATGAGAAGACATACCTGAAAGAAAATTGGAAATACTATTAAACAGAACCTTTGCCAACATCAGAATTTATCCATAAGCATATCTTATATTTTACTATTAGGTTTTTAATTTCAAGTATGTAGTTTGCAAACTTTTAGTTTAATGATAAGTAAACAAAAAGTACTCTATTTCTTGAAGGGGAAGAAAAAAAAATTGCAGTCATATTTCTCCTACCAAATGGATTTTACTCCTGATATTCTAGAGTTTTGTTTAATGTAAAAAAAAAAAAAAGGCTCATTTTAATATGACTTTCTAATCACCACATTAAGGGAAAAAATCTAACAGAGTTAGTTTATGATTTATTATCGTATCTGGCTCTAGTTGTTTAAGTAATCATTATAACTTGATTAGATATTATTTTCCACATTACAATTATTCCTAAACATTGGTAGTTCCTCATGCAACAGTGATGGAAAAACATCACACTCATTTCTAGCACATGAGTTTTTGTGGAGTTCTTGGCATTGTATACTGTTTTAATTAGGCATGTTTTTCTCTTGGGAAAAGATGATAAAGAAACACAAAATACTCACAGAGTACATGAAGAGTACACATGAAAGGTACAATATATAAATATGAGAAAAAGTTACAAAAGACCTAAGGGATTTCCTAGTAATTGGTTTTCTAATAATCATAAAGGGAATTATAGAGTAGATTTCATAAATTATGCCATGAAGGAATGAATACACATGCTCTTCCAGAGACAGGGCACATTAAATTCTGGGAAATAAACATGGTTGTTCAACACCATTGGTAGAATTTCAGATAAACGTTTGCCTATCTGGATAAATGGTTTGTAGTGTAATAGTAGTTGATTTTTTTTTTTTTTTTTTGCTTAAAACATACTTTCTTCCATCCAAAGCTTTCCCTTTTCCTGCAATTACTCAAAACTGTCATCTATAAAAATTGTTAAAATATCTCCCTTTATTAAAAACAAAGAAATTATTACAGAATTTAAAAACTAAAATCATGATATCTTATTAACATCAAATTAAGTGTAGTTAAAAGTCAACTGGAGGAAAATGCGTTCACATTTCTGCTTATACTTTCTACTTTCTTTCTCAAATACTCCTTTTATTTGAGTTAGTTGCAACAGGGTTTGTCCTGGTCTCTCTGTTTTATAAAATGGAGAACACATGTACTATATTTGATGTCTTTTTCTTAAAAATTCTGTTTTCTTCTTTACTGAATTGTTATTGAAATTTTATTATCTTAGATAATTAAGTAAATAGGACTTTAGATAATTATTAGTGCTTTAATAAAAAATTAATTGATTAACATACTTTTATGATGTATGATATAAATCTAAATTTGAGATAAAAGATAATTATTATAACATTCAATTTTATACAAAACTTTTAAAAAGATTTCTTCATTGAAACTATTGGCATCATTTATTACCATTTCATAAGTTGTTTTATACCTTTACTAATTAATTATTTTATATAATACTTATAAATTGTATATAATACTTTATATTACTGGAGAATAGGATAAAATATCAATAAATTCAAAGATACATACCTTTTTTAAAAATTTTAAACATACCTAATCCTTCATTTGTCTTCTTTAAATATATTTGATTGTATAATTTATGCCTGATGACTCCATTTTTCAGATAATGAACAATGATATTTCTAATTGTCTGGAGAAGAGATGCTTTCAACTACTCTTAATAGTCATCATTCCTCTAATGAATAGTGTATAAACAGACCTAGGAAATTCTATCAGGTAGGCTAAAATAGATATGAAGATATAATTATTTCTCTTAAAAATGTACAATGGAATAAGAAGGCCTGAGAAGAAATATTAAAGCCAACATAATTTTTATATGGACTTTTTTCCTCAGAAAAAATGTAGAATCAGAATAACTTTAAGCTATAGAAGATCAGTAAACTGCTTTTTTCCCTTTTTTTTTAAAGTAACTTATCCTAGCTATATGAAGATAGCCTAAGAAAGAGACAACTTGTCAATATAAAATATGTTTTTAACAATATAAAATGTTTTATGAAGGGTGAATATTGTCCTAATATACTATTTTTTATATCTTTATATTGTATTTTCTGTTTCTTCTATAATGTTATAATTGGTCTCCAACTCTATTCAATGACAACATTCTTCACAAAGAATCTTTGTGAAAGATCAAAGGGACTCAATTTTTTTTCCATGACAAACCATTTGAAAAGCATACATTTATACTTAAGGTTATTTTCTGGTGAAATAAATGAAGTAAATGTTTATCTTCCTATGACTTCTGTACATTTCTTCTACTTCCTGGAATCAAACAGAGTAAGCTTTGCGTCCTCTTATATACTGTATATATTTAAATATTGAAGACAATCATGATGCTTTTCATTCTCTAGGTGTGACACACCTAATTCCTTTATCATTTCTCAAGTGATATGTGTTTTGGTTACCTAGACCATTCATGAACAAATATGCAGTCAATAAATACTTGTTAAACAAAACAGAGAATGAATCCCTATTTTGTATGGAGGAAGGTAGGGAACTAAAAAGATTAGAAGTATTGCCTAAAACCTATTGCCTTGAAAGGGACAGAACATATATATACACTCAGATATTGCCACTATACTATGCTGGCATTCCTGTACTTATAAATATAAACATAAAGCAGGACTTTAAATATTGTTCATCTAAGAAGATAGGGAATGTGTTCATGAGGAATCTACTGAAGCACAGCAGTGATATCTTCTTTTTTTGCCCCACGAAGTTATGTGATTTCTATAGAACTTTAGATTTTAAAAGTATTTTTCATACAGGATTTCACTCACAGTAGCAAGATTCTAGAACATCAGAATTTGATTCATGATCTTATTTTAAAAGTATACACAGGTACATATCACTATCCCAACATGCATATACTATATTAACAAAGAACACATTCACATCTTTTCAACAACAGTGTGAATAATCATATGTATTAAAATCCAGATGGTAGTTTAGAGAATTATCTGCTACTGTATGTTACTCATATTTAGGCACTTTTTAAAAAGAAAGCATTGAAGCATGACACCCCCTTTTTCTGCCTGTGCTTTCTTTATAGGCTATGTATGCAAAGAGTGCTTAACAGAGCAGTGGCTTGTTCACAGGGGAATAGGGAGTTTAATGAATCATACATACTTTATTTGAAAAATATCAATAACCATTCACTGGTCTATTCTTGCATAAACTGAATAAAAATCCCCATGTAAATGGTGCATAGCCTTTTTTATGAATCATGCTCTATTTTTTAGTACAATGCTAAATCATCTTAAAACGTGTAGTTTTACCTGCCAAGCCAAAGATAAATTTCCATCAGTGATTAAAGACTAGTTCCATTCCCTATAATCCTTGTCAATTATATGAATAGGCAGTAATGGAACACTTTATTTTCTCTGGTTATTAAAACACAAAATAGTAATGCAAATGCACTGTACAATGTCTCTTTACTAGATTGGCAGTGTAATTTATTTAATCAAATTCAGAAGTCAAAGACAGAGAAGCAGGAGTTAGTCTCTTAAAGTCTATGTGGGACAAAAATGTGTTTAGCTATGAAATGCCCACAGATCAGAATGCAAATGTTAAGTCTTTCAGAGATCTCTCTTATCATAACAGTTGTACATAATTTTTAGTGATGAATATTTCAATTTCACTTGTAAGGCTACAGCTTTATAATTTTTCCTTTAACATAGACTGTTCACATTTATTCCAAAAGAAGAAAGTGGATCCTTAATGTCTATAGTAATAGGGACCACTCGTTTTAAAAGTTTTGAGCCACAAAGAATAGAAATGGGTAAAATATTAATTCATGACATGTAGCCATGTCACAAGTAGAAGATATAGAGCCCCTCCCTTTTGGATGGGGCTTGAGGAAGAATGGGTGAATAGGGTTTCTCTAAAAAAGTGTAATGTTGCTGGCATTATCTCCATGATACTCATGACCAGTGCTTTGAGTAAAAATTTAATAAAATTAACACTACTTTCTTGATTTTTTTCTTTTCTTCTTAATCTTCCCTTCAAGATTAAACTCATCAGCACTTGACAAAAACTGCAAATAACAGCCAGATGCAGGAGTTGGTTTTATCTTTTTATGCAAGTATGTGGTGCTAATTAGTGCAAATTGATTAAACTTTAATTGCCTGATCCATGGCTAATTAATATTTATAAGATGAATGAGCAGGAAAACCAGACATTTATTAAAACACTTTAATGATTTTTCATATGTTTTGACAAAGCAAAGCAAATAGATGTTATGAGTATGGATGTGCTAGACAAGGGGACTGAATCTGTTGCCTTCTTCTACCTGTGACTGTCCTGAAAACGTACGTTAACTTTTGAACACAGAGGTTGTAAACTTTTTTGGGGGGAGGTGGGCTGCTTTTTCAAATTATTTTCAAACATTCGTGATATTAGATCTGCACATCATCTATGAAATCAATTATTGCAATTATTAACCCATATAAAATTTATATTTTACTATTAGTATATATGTATTCAGTATTATAATAAAAATGTTTGTAGATTTGATAAAGCAATGAAATGTATGGCAATATTTTTTTATTTTTATTTTTTTAAGATTTTAATCTTTTGAAAAAAATAATTAGAATATCAATTAAGAACATTAATTATGTGAATTTTCAAATTAGATCAGACCTGATATGTTTCTACTTAATTATCCTAATGCCTAAAGTTATAATCCAGGGTTCATTCTTAGCTTTGCAAAACTAATTTTACATTATGAAAGGAGTTTGCATATTAAATGTACATAGTTTTAAGATATAATATAAATATTTATTTTTTTAAATGTTATTTTATGCATGACTGCTAGAAGAACTCTATATTATGACCTGATAATAAAGGCTTATTTAAAAATGTCAATATCTTTGGTCATTATTTTGATAATATTTCGCAATTAATTGACACAATCAATATGTTTTTAGTGAAAGCTTTTTCCAAAGAAAAATGTTTTGAAAAATTGATGATTCTATATGTTCATTTCCTATATCCTACATTTAAAGTCTATGTTTAATTCTCTAGCATACCAAACAATATTTCATATTTTCTTGGATATATACCTCTACACATTCCACTATTTTAAACAATTTTTATGAACTCAATGTTTGGTAAATGTTATTTACTGTAGTCTTCAAAATGATTCAGTGCTTTCTAAGTAAAATAGCTTAAAAATATCTAGATAATCAATTACATAATTGTTACTCATTTTTAGATTAAGTGTAAACCAGTTTATCAGCTAGACTCTGTTCTAGGTGTTGTGCATACATGATTAAAGTCTATAACCAGTTGCTAATCAATAATATTAATCATAATTGTAAACAAGATTATTCTAGATAATCTAGGTAGACCTTATTCAATCAGTTGAAAAACCTTAAGAGCAGACTTTAGGCTTCCAGACTAAAGAAATTCCAACAACTTCAGTCCATGTCTGAGAGTTCCAGTCTGCGCCTCTTAAAAGATGACCTTACAGATTTTGAACTTACTTAGCCAGTCTCCACAATTGTGTAAGCTAATTCCTTGCCATAAAACTCTTACTACATGTGTGTATATGTATGTTTTTTTCTACTGGTTCTGTTTCTCTGGTAGAACTCTGACTGATATAGCAATCAATATACTTTATAACATCAGTAAGAAATCATGGGAACAATGTATACAATCACAAAACAATGAGATGAGAACTAAGCAGGTGTGTACCATTTCATGCAGGAATACAAAGAATGGAGGATCTAAGTGGGGAGAGGGGCAGTGTAGCTGAAGGTAATTAATACTAGCATTACACTTAAAGAATGAGTGGTAGAAAAGTAGAGTTGAGTAGAGCATTTCTGGCAGAGGCAACGAAATTACCAATTTATGAGAACAACTACTATTGCAATTATAGGCATATTCCTAGAGGAAAATGTATTTGATGGAGTCTGCAACTATAGGCTTGGTTCAAATGACAAAGTGTCTATGCAATAAGAAATATTTGTGGACTTATTTCTAGAAGGGTTATGATTATTAAGGACATTTTAAAAAGGGAAAGACAATCAGATTTAGGTTTAGAAATATCAATCTGGCAGAGCTATGATAGAAGGACTGATTAGATAAAGAAGGGTGAATTAAGTGTGTGAGGGGGTTGTTTGTTTGTTTCCCTTTGTTTTGTTTTGTTTTTTTTTTTCAGCTATGGAGATAATAAAGTTTCTAACCAAGACACTGATCATAGGAGTAAACAGTAGATAATAAATTTGGTAGACATCAGGACTGATTAAAGTGAGCAATGATGACAGAGAAACTTAGACTCCTAGTTTTATGATTTGGACAATTATACAGAAGATAATGTTGAACACCAAGACAGAAAATATTGAGAAATAAAACATTATAGAAAAAAAGGTAATTTCTCTTCTGTAAGTTTTAAATTCGACCTGCCTAGATATTTTAAACCAGAGAGTCTAATAGAAAGTTTAGGAGCTCAAAAATGGTCTATATTGTCATATCAATTTGAGAATGATGGTAGTGAAGGTACAGGCATGACTATGACTCCAATGGGGTCAGTGTGTGTTAGGAAAATAAATGAACAAAGGAATTTATTTTGCCTTCAAACAAAGTTTTCATGTTAAATATGATTACAGGTATAATGCATGACTTTGAAGCTGTGTATACAAATGTAAAATAATTTTATTTTATTATACTTTAAAATGTAAAACATACTACTTGTGTGTTTCTTTTTACTATAATATTTAACATATCTGACCAGGTAAGATTATTCTTTTTTATCTATTCAATAAGTTATTCATAACTTAGTTAATGAATTTACTCATTCATGTATTCAAGCTAACATTTAGCATCTAACATGCTAAGCTTTGTAATAGACACAAAGCATAAAATTGGTAACAAAACCTATACTATTAATGCTCTCATGGAACTTTTTTCTTCGTATTTAAAATAATCTTGACTGAAAACAATAGGTAGCCATTTTAATTGAGAATATTGTGAAACAGAATATCCCTGTGGTCATTTGGGGAAAACATTACCTTTATAGGGCCTCTTACAAAGGGTTTAACCTTCTTTCAGTATATGATATCAGGAAAGAATTTACACACACACACACACACACACACACACACACACACACATACACACACACACACACACACAGATCCCTGAAGACACTAAACTTGTAGCATAAATAAAACTTTTCATAATCAGTAATAGTAAGGTTTCTATGGTAGGTTGCTACATTAACATCTTCCAGTGTGTAGTGTGTAGACCTCACTCACATTGCTTTTGGTATTGGACATGGGACTAGTTTTGATCAATGAGATATTAAAATTGTGATATAATCAGTGTCTTGAAAAGTACTTGTGCATTGGGCCTTTCCTTCTCTTGCTGCTGGGATCTCTTCTGTCATGGTTTAAAAATAAAATAAAATAAATAAAAAGCCTGAGCTAGTATGTCAGAGGAAGAGAGAGGATCTAGAGAGAAAGGTCCCACGCATTTCCTCCATCATGGCTGAGGGCCAAACCTAGAGTCGAACTCAGCTTCAGTTGCTGACCCACAGAATTATGAGCAAATAAATTGTTGTAGTTTCAAGGTGCTGAATTAAACATTACATTATACTAGAGCAGATAAGACTACATACCGTGTGACAAAAACAATATGAGATAGACACAGAGACTACCTTTGCCATTCAACCAATATTTTTGAGGGGTGATGAGAGAGTTTCTACTTCACAGGGTGCCAGGAAGTGGCAGTTAAAAATACTTTGCAACCATGGAACTAAAGTAACTTAGATCAATTCCCTAATTAGTCTATAGAGATATTGATATTAGTAGCTATAACCCCAAAAGTCAGGTATGACATTCTTGCTCTTCTGAGATTTAGGTTAGAGTTGATAATCCTCCAAATTTATAGTCTGGGAGAATCTAGAATCTGCCACACCATTCTGAAAATCACACATGATTTTTACTTTTCTTGTGCTCTTTGCTGCCTTGAGGATCCTCCTTTGCCCATGTGTGCCACCTTAGCCTTCATCTAGATACAAAACCTGTCTCTTCTCTTGTTTTCAGCACAAAGTCTGCATATTCCAATCATTTTCTGATTTTAATGACTTTAGTAAATATCTAGGGGTCATAAAGAAGGATTAAATTTAGAAGAATAAAATCTTTAAAAACAAAACTAGTTCCACTGCCTCATTGTATGTTTTACTTTCTGTTTTTCCTCTTTGTTCCTTGTAAACACCAAATACTCCTCTTACTCTGAACTTTTAGGATCTTACATTCAATTGTCAAACACTTATAATCCTGTTCTAAAAATATTACTCTTATGTGAGAAATCCAATGACAGTTATTATCATGTACATTTTCTCCCTTATTTTATAAGTCTAGAAACTAGCTTTAAACTCTTCTCATCACCTCAAAATAGAAGTAGCTTTAGCTAAAGAAAGTCATTTAGCAAAGCAAATAAATAAGGAGACTTGGGCTGGGGGTAAAAGCGTGAATCCCAGGGGCCAGGCCCATACATACTCAAAGGAAAAAAGAAAGGAAAAAATAAAAATAAAAAGAACTATGTTTTCCTCCTTTCTAGATATGAACTATTTAAATGTATGGAGATAAGTCCGTAAGAGACAGGAGTAATTTAAAGTTTTATCTCCTCAGGAAGCTTTTTACTGGTTTACTCATAGAAATCTTTAATTCTTTTATGTATTGATATTGGGACAGTTAATCAGGCAAAGAACATAGGTCACACTGTTTGACAAGTTACCTAAGCTGAGCCAATTAGAGATCTTCTTGGGGTTCTTCTCTAAAGCTAGCAACTAAGACTGTCTATTAATTTTGGAATGTGGACCTACATTCTTGGGGCTCAGTGGCCATCTTTCACATTCATGTTAACAGCCTTACTTTGGCAAGGGAGAATGAGGTCATACAAATAGAAGCAGAGATAAGGAAAGCTGAAAATTGGGAGATAGATAGATGCACGGATAAAGAGGGAGTGTGGTGTGTATGTGTTTGTGTGTGTGTGTATGTGTGTGTGTGTGTGTGAGAGAGAGAGAGAGAGAGAGAGAGAGAGAGAGAGAGAGAGAGAGAGAGATTGAATATCCTTAGTATGTTATTCATATGTCTGTTTTGTAAAGACTAGAATGTATTAGGTACTATAACTTACTAACAAAGAGTACTGGCTCTTGTAGCCATAATATTTTTATGTTTAGTGAACTGAATCAAAAAAGGATTTTCTGGGCAAGAAAAGAGAAGCACAAAAGGCATTCCTACTGCATGCCGCACCTAAGAAATGGATTCCAGGTACATACTAAGCACTCCATGTCTTCTAGAGTTGGAGTGCTTGATATATACCTAGAACCCAAGTATATACTTCATGACTTACATAACCCTAATAGTTTGTAAATTCACATACACCTCAAGCCAAAATTTGCTTAACTTAGTGTTGCTACCAGTTCACACAGAATTAGGCAGGTTTCCCTCAGTTAGAATTACAGAGTTTCCCATCAGATCCTCTAAGAACAAATTTAGAAATGGAACCAATGAGAGAAGGTTTGTGTTAATTCATATTTGAATGAAAATTAAGAACAATAACTTCTGTTAAAAATTGGTATGTCACTCTATTGATTTCTATCCCAACTCATTCTTGCTTATTTTTTAAAACTTTGTTTTCCTGTATCAACTGGCAACTTTTACAGAAATAGCAATGTAAAATAGTCAGCATTTGCCGCATCAACAAACAATCCCGTTTTTAGTGGCTTGTAACAGCAAACATTTGTTTCTTGCTCCTGTCACATTAAGGCTATGCTTTTTGGGAGATTAGATGGTTACTTTTGGGTTTGGCTGGGATCCACTAGGCTTGGCTAAACTTGGCTGGACCTGACTGTATTCACCTGAGCTCTGCTCATCTTGATTTGGCTTCATCTCTGCTCACATTTCATTAGCCAAGGCAAGTCAGATGACAAGCCCAGTGCCAGTGGGGGTAGGCAGGCATTCTCTGTCTCTAGACAAGGCAAAATTCCATGGCAGAGTGTGAATATATAAACCAATTTCAAAGAGAAAGAGAGGTGTTTGGAACAATAATCTAATCAACGATATAAATTGAAGAGCTTCAGGGGGTGACAACTTAGGCACATTTTTTCTATCCAAGGGACATCAAGACATGGCAACTAGAAATCTATTCAATTTTCTGACACTACATACAGATAGAAAGAACAAACGAATAGGAGGTACTCAGGAAACAGGAAATACGTCATTTTAACTGGAAGTTGACTCTATGTTCTCTAAGACTCCAGAATATTGCAGGTTATTCACTGAGAGAAAAAATCTCTAACTGCATTAATTCATCCATGTTTATAATCCTGCACATGCTTATAATCCGTCTTTCCCCTTACACTCTTCAGTTTCTTAAACAAATCACTCTGCCCCTCTTCTATTCACTTAACACTGCTGTCAGGTTCAGTGTAGCAGTGGATTATGACGGTAGTAAAATAAACGCTTAGGAAAGCAGACATTTTAAAGGAGACAAGCAGGCCTCTGTGGAATCAAAGCAGCCATGTTTTGCTTATCTGATTTTTTTAAAAGTATGTTAAAGTTATTTGGAAAGAACATCAAATATTTCAGAATTCTAATTTTTGAAAAAAGTAGAAGTAAAAGTTTCTTCTAGGGATTAGAATAATTTTGAGCTTTATACAAAGAGTTTTATTCACTGACTTCTCTTTTTTTCTTCTAGACTCAGATTTACTTTTAAGTACCTGTAGGAAATGTCATAATAGTCTTCAAGTTCACTCAAATGAAATATGCAAATAAAAGCTTCCTTTCTCTTCTGATCTTGTATCCCAGCCCTACTTTATTCTTCTTTTTTCCATCATTTGCTCAGACTTCAATGGAGAAGTTCATTGAGGATCAAACAATCCAGCTGTTGTTTTCAACTTTTGCTATTTTAATGTTTATTTTCCAAATCATTCCCTATTTTTCTACTAAAAATATACTGCCAAATCATTATTTTTTTTGGAGCAACTCTAATGCTTTCTGTTGCTAGATATCTGATCCAAATCCAATATTTTTCTTGGCAGTTGGTGAACATCATAATAAGTAGGGATTTTTTTTTTCTACACATAGAGCTGGGGGGAAAAGACGAAATTCACAATTAAAACAAATTTAAATATCGAGGTAAATTCTCACCTTAACATACATTCCTCAAAGGGGAAATAGTGTAAAAGGAAAGGTCTATGCTCTTAATATATATTTGCACTTAAGTTTCTTCTTCTTAATGCACATTTTTAAATATGTATTGCTAGTGTGATTTAGGTAATGATGTGCCTTTCACAGCATTTTCCCTTTATTTTTAAAATATTTATTAAAATGACACTATGCACACAGAAAACAAAGAAAGGTCAGAAGAGATAACAATAAAAAGCAAAAGTGAATTATTTTATTACACTTTTATATCATTTCAATCATTAAACCCATTTAAAATTACTCTCATTTTATTTTTTCCTTAATTTTCTTTATAACATTAAACAATATTCTCATATATCTATTAATTGATTTATTAACTTTATATCACATTTATAGCATAAAAATGATTTCTATGGTTCTAACTATCTTCACCATTTTCTAATTTCTAATAGATATATTAAGATTTTTTGTTTTTCAAGTCTCTTCTCAGGTAATACCTTCTCTGACTACCTTCTTCAAAGTGTACTCCTTTCTCCAAATCCCTCTATTCACTTCCTTGCTTTATATTTTTATAACATTCATCACCGCCTAATATACTGTATATTTTACTTATTTCATAATTATTTGTCTTGTCTTGCTAAGTATAAAGTACATGAGGGCAGAGACTGGAAGAATGGAGTTACCATCTCCTAATTTGGAAAGATAGGTGTTAAATGTTTGCTGTGTTAACATGGAGATCTCTTCTAGCAAATTGCATAGCATTAGCAAGTAGGCAATTAGATATACAATTCTAGGCTTCAGGGGAATAGTCTAGGCTGGGAGTATCAGTGTATGAAGGATACTTAAAACCATGAAAAATAATAAGATCACCAAAGAAATACATCTAAATAAAAGAGGGAAAAGCTCAAAATCTCTCCAAATGTTCAAGGTCAGGGATGAGTGGTTAGTGAGGTAAAAGGGACCAGGAGTATGCAATATTTGGGAAACCAAGGATGAAAAATATATTAAGGAGGAAGGAACAATTAACTATGCCAAACACAATTTGACTGATAGTAAGACAAATTTGACCATTGGGTTTAGCAGCACCATTGGTTATCATGACAAAGAACTTTTTCAGTAGAGTAGTTAAAATAAAAGCGTGATTGAAATGGATTTGAAAAGAAACTAGGATAACATGGGTGGACTATGGAAATTATAAACAAATCTACCAAGGAAATTTGCTGTAAAGAGCAGCAAGAGAAATAGAATAGTAGCTAGAGGGGGCTGCAAGGTCAAGAGAGATTTTTGGTTTAAGGTTGACATTTCAGTAAGTTTTAACTCTGAAATGACCTGATAAAGAGAAAAAATGTATGGATCAGGACAGAGATAGAAAGATTGTTAGAGCTATGTCCCTAGTAAAGTCAGAAGAAGAGGAAATTTGTCGCATCAGAAATACCTTCATGTAAAAGAATACTATGAAACAGAGAGCCTGAAGTACGATGGATCCAGGCGAGAGCTCATTAGAGAATTAGGTGAATCTTCAGTTGATCATATCGCTTAGAGTTACTCCTCTGTAGTACAGAGTGGATTTAAACAATACCCACCTTTTTATGCTACTTTAAGTTGAATTTCCAGTGGTCAGGTTCATATACTAAAAATAGCTAAATAATTGTCAATGCAGGATGCAAGTGAGGGCCTTCTTAATGCATCCTCTTTTAAATTCATAAAACAATATGTAAATAACTCTTTAAAAACTCTATTTTTTGTAGAATTAAATGTATCTCTTCAAATGCAATGAAAAGTTGTAACCTGTGACACCATGAAATTCAGTATAGTGACATGTAAGTAGCCTCCCATCCACTGATGACCCACGTTATTGAATGTTAGACAGGAAAATGAGTTTCGAAATAAGCAAATCAGAGCCTGAATTTTTCCAAAGTGTGTGTGTGCATGCATGCATGTGCATTTATGCTATTCCAGATATTAATGGGCAGAAGGCAAAAGATTTTTGCTTCTCACTTTTCCCATCTGTTGTTTATAATAAGGAGATATTCTAAAGGTTGGAGCTTTCACAGAATCATCAGAAGAATGTAAAAATTTTCATATTCATTCTCTGTCATTGACTGAATGAAGAATTCTCTCAGAGGCAAGCAAATAAGGAGTCTCTATATGTGTGTGAATGAATTTGAATGCATATAAGACATCAGACAAATTTCCTGAAACTGTAGAAGTGAAATCTTAAATTAGTAGATTTTCTGAGAGAATGCAGAATAGTATTTGGAATATAATTATTGTCTATATTAGAAAAACTCTTGGAAATTTTTCTTACTGAATTGCCAGCCAACATCAGAATACAGAAGAAATACAATAAAAATCTAGCACAGCAACTTAAGCAGAAGGTCTGCAAGTTAGTGTAAAAATAAGCCAGTGGTGCTTTAATTATACAATTTGGTCTTTCTTTTTCTGCTAATTCTCAATTAGTCTCAATATGTCATCAAACATTTGTAGAAGCTTTATCCTGTGTCAGACTCTAAAAATAGATAAATGAAAAGAAGTAATTGAGGCCCTCAAGTCAGTAAGGAAAGTCTGGAAATGTTCTCATACTTCTGGGTGACAACATAGTTGGGCAAAATAGGTGCCTAAAGTCAAAAAGAAACAGAGAAGTCAGAATGTGTGATCTCTGCAAAACTTATGGTAAGAATGAAGATAACAATTCTTTTGAGAAATTTCTCAATCCACCCTTAGCCCTACCCTCACCCCAGAGAAAAAAGCAAGGTACTGTGTGATCAGGTGTTACTGCAGAGATCACTTTGTTTATTCGAAATAGGGCCAGAACAGTAGTGCTGGCAGTGGCTCTTCGATTCTCTCACAGGATAAAAGCCAAAGTCCCTGCGGTGGCTTTACAAGGTCCTTCAGGATCTGGTGTCAGCTTCTCAGACCTAAATTCCTCCCAGCCTCATTCATTCTGCTCCAGCCAGGAGCTTCTGGCTGCCAAGTCTTCCAAGCACACTCCTTGGTCAGAGCCCTTGGCAATGGTTCCTTCTTCCTGGAAGGCTCTTATCCCAGATAATCTACACGGCTCCCTCCCTCTTCTTCCATAGGGCTTTGCTCAAATACCTTTCAAAATGCCTTTTCTGACCAGCATTCTTTAAATTGCAGCCACTCTCCTTGGCCCCCGTGTTGCTCAGGAATCCCCTCCTTATGCAGTTCTAGTCACATCTTAACCTACATTATCTTTCATCTCTTATAACTATTTAACCTCCTATATCGCTTTTTAAATCATGCTTGTTCTTTATGTGTTTCCTCTCATTAGACTGGAAACTACGCAAAGAGAAGAGTTTCTGTTTAGTTTGTTGGTGTACACGTGGTTAGAGCAGTGCCAAACATGTAATAGGACACGATAAATTTGTTAAATGAATAAATGCTGTAAAAATATTTCTTCTGTATTCTGATGTTGGCTGGCAAGAAATGCATGCTCCTCGTAGGCATGTGATCAACGCTGCCATGGGTTGTTATTTTAATCACGGTGAATTAAAGGTGGTGTAAACCATTCAGTACCCAGAGGTGAGGAACCAACGCCAAACACTTACCATGCTGCTATGGAAAATGTGTTTTTAATAGTTGTAACTATATCTACACTGTTACAACAGTCAGTGTGAAAGTACATTTATTACATGTACTATACATTTTTCTCTCTCTGCATCAATTTGTAACTCATCATAGGGACGAATTGTCAGATAAGAACCACATACCTTCAGTAGATTTTTGAGTACCAAATAGGTGCCAAGCACTGTTTTGGCATAAGGAATCAAATGGGGAGTAATAAATACAAGTATCAAGTGATCATGGAATTTACATCCTAGAGGGTTTCATGTTCTCTTTTCTCTTGACATTTTAAAAATAAAAATCAAGGACAGGTCTGAGATCATGCATTCAGACAACTATGTAAAAAACAATGCATAGCAAAAACCATAACGAGTGTGAGTAATAAGCAATATGGTGTTTGGTAAAAATTAAACAATGTTTGGAGCTCAGGATTTCCTTCCATACCTGCTATTCGCATCAGTACTGATCGCAGAACAGGACTTGAGCCTATCAGACAAAGGAAAGCAGAGACACCTGCTGGAGTGACAGGGTGAGGAAACAGGAAGGAGATGGTGACAAAGATTATGGCATTTCGATAAGGTCACGCAAAGAAAATGATCAGAAATGCAAATAGACAAGAAAGTTTTGACTGCTAATCAAGTGTTTTAATAATTGGATATTTCTAGTGCTTTTATTATTGACTATAAAAGTGTAATAAAGAACAATTTAATATTTGGAGTATTTAATTCAAAATTATTAAGTGTTAATTGAAAGTTCATTATTTTTAGCTACCAATAATTAAAGCAATTATGGGAGAGTTCAATCTTCATTACAACATATTCTTGAGGTAAAATATACTGAAAAGGCTATTTTCCTCTTTCAAGAAATTAAATCTCCCATATAAATTAGAAAACAAATATTTGGATTTCAAGAATTCTTATCATTTGGAAAGAATGGATTTCTTTATTTTCCAGGAAATGTAACAATTAGATCTATGAGGAAGAGAGGATGAGCCCCACTGGGTCATGGTGGACGTGTTTTCTCAGCTTGCCCATGCTGTGCTAAAAAGCTGTTGTCTAAAGCAAAGGCAGCAGAAGAAAATGCATTAAAAAAAAAAAAAAAAAAAAAAAAAAACGGGGCTCCTGTGAATTTATGAGAAGTGCATCACAAAGACAAATATTTCAGCCATGCAATTCCATTCGGCCTTTTCAGCTGTGTGTCCATAGCAAGTCAACGGCTAAATTGAAAAATCAATTCCAATTTAAATTATTGGAATAAAGAACACCAGGAGTCAGAGATAAAATGGCTTTGTTCTCTGAGATCCTTTTTAATTGGAAAGTTATTTCTTCAGGGTATTCTAATGGTTCTGAGGGAAGATTGCAAAATAAAGTTGATCGGCTGGGGGAAGGTTAATAGCTAATGTGCTTTCCTTGCTGCTCAGCAGCCTCCTGTCTTTATGACATCCCCCATCATCTCTGGAAGGACTAAAGATTCTAAATCATGTGATACATGCTAGGACTGTATTTTCTCTTAGTCTTTCAAAAATCATCCTGAGGCTGGAACCTTGGCAGAGCCTATTGCTTTTGCAGCCTCTCCAACTGAACTCACTTTTGCTTACACATGTCACAGGACCTTTTTCTTCTTTTTTTAAATTTTCCTGATGGGGATGCTTCCTTAACAATGGAGTGGTAATTAATGGAAAGAAAAGATACCTGAAGAGGATGCTAGTAAAAGCTCTGCTCTTTAATGACGGAAAAGGAAAGAAAAAACTTTGCTGGCCTGAATTAAAGAGAAAAAAATAGTTACAGACTTAGTAGATGGTAAACAAAAGTACAAAGATAGAACAAAGAAAGCAACACAAAAACTATAAAAATGTTAATAAATATTACCAAAAAGTTAATATTGGATCTAGTGAGAAACCAAAAGTAATATTTAGAAAGCTTTGGCCCAAAGTTTAAAGACTAAAGTTTAATTAAACAGATAATAACCTTTGTTCTATCCTACAGAAAATTGTTTGGGGCAGCTGTAGATTAAAAACCTTAAATGAGCATTTAATTTGAAATTAATAAAACAGTTATGGTATGTGTTAGGGAAAGTTACTGAGCTTTGCTTAGTATATTTAATTACGGTAAAAGAGATAAATCTTGTTGCCATGTAATGAACTCAGAAGTGCAGATACAGTAAATATGTACTTACGTTCTTGTTATTAATGCATTAAATTTGTAAGAATATTTAGAAATTTAATTAGCATTTAATAAGATAGCTATAGCAAATTACAGTAGTTAGATGTTAAATGTAAATTAATATTTTTAGTATTTAATTGATATGAACTAATTAATTACTGTTTATTACATGGTAGCTAGATTTATTTTATGGAGTTATTAAATCTCAATTAAAATGATCTTTTAAGAGTGCAAATTCCATTAAAAATAATATTATGTAAGAATTTCATAGCTCCATTCTCCCAATACATGCATGGGGTACATAAATGTATCAAATCAAATAACCAAGCTGGTTTAGAAAAGAACCCAGTTAGGTTTATGCTTGAGTTGTTTAAGCAATTCTAGACCTGCCCCAAGTAAGAAGGACTTATTTATGAAAGTGATATATTATTTTCTTCTCTTAAAGTTATAAGCATATATAGGCTTAGAAAGGCCCTGACTCAAAAATATCCCTCCACAGTAAATGTTACTGTGACATTTCTTTGACAAAGGTGATTATGGGCTATTAAAATAAAAATATTTCTTATTATTTGTTATTTCCCCCTTTGTGTGACTTAATATATTAGATATGACATGGCAATTAACGAAAGTAGATTTTGCTAGAGGGAGGTTTAGTAAGATCATGAATTCAATAAGGAGTTAATAATCAAATGTATTAGACTGGAGGAAAAAGAAAACGAAAGAGAAGGAAATATACAAGTTGAACTTTTATTTTCCTATCTGGTCTATGTCGTTCTGTCAATTCCTTGAATGTAGTATGTGCTCAATAAATACTACATTAATGTAACATATAAAATCTTCCACATCTAGCACCAAAGAATTCCTGCAGGTACATTATAGTTTTTTGAAATCTAATCTGAGACAATATAGAGTAGAGGTTAATTATCCATCCCCACACTGAAGTAGACATGCCTCATTTTAAGTACTGACTCTACCTTGTCCAAGATGGGACATCTTTGAAAATTACTATTACTATTACCATATATTACTATTCTGTGCCTTGGTGTCTTTTATAATTACAGATTATAGCACCCGTTTGAGGATCACCATGAGGACTGAGTTAATAAACTTAAGGCACTTCTTAAAACAGTGTTTAGCACAGAAATAACTCAATAAATGTTTGTTGTTATTATAATCTCCAATTTTAAAGTTGTCAGTGTTCTCTACAATTTGTAGCTGGAGAAGATACATTATGTTCTAGCACACTAAAAACAATTGAAAAACAAATTAGCTTATTTTTATCTAGTTTTGTCCTCTTAAATAATTAATCTTAGTCATTGTACATATTTATCATTACCCACAAGTCATTTTTAGCAAAGCTATAAATACTATGTGATTTTAATCTTTTTCTCATGAATCAATCCTTGAAGATCTTTTGTCATTTTTGTTCTACAATTTTCAAGCATAATGAAGATATTAAATAAAACCTATCTTACATTGATTCTTGCTTTTCTATACAAGATATCTAGCATCTCAACTCAATAAATAGCCATTCATCATTATTTTTTTTTTTACTTAGTCTTGGGTCTTATGACAATATTCTTACCTAAGTTCAGTAAAATTAATTTTCAGTTAAAATTGCCCCAAATCATTTTTGAAACACAAGCATTCTACTGTTTATAATTCTTGCTCATGTTTAACTCCAATATGTCAAATTTCTTCTTAAAATGTATTTATACAAGATAACTTTTTATAATAAGATTTAATGCTAAAATATATCTTTTATTCTCAATTTCTGTTGTTTATTCTCTAAAACAATGAGCTTAAAATCTGGAAAAACAGATTTTCATACCAATCACCTTAGGCATACCATTTATATTATTTTAGCTTACTTTTATTCTCTGTAGAAGAAAGGCTCTGATAGAATAATCTTTTTAAAAACTTTCCAAATCTAACATGCTATTAAATTCTACTGAACCAAACAACAAAATTCATCTTTTTTTTGTGTGTTTGGCTTAAATTTTTTTTTTTTTTTTTGCTTGGCACTTAAAAAGATTTTCCTGAAATGAACACGTAAAACAAACTTTTAATAAAATATTATTAGCAAGAAATGGATGATGCTGTCTGTTCTGTGATCAATAGCAATGAAGATATTAATATACTCATTATTAAAAGAATGAAAAGTAGTAAAAACAATAGATGGAAAAAGGAAGTCCACGGAGTTGTGGTGTCTTGTTTAGTTGATTCTTCATCAGTCTCAGCTGATTCAACCTTGGTCTTTAGTAGTGTAAGACTAAGCTCTGTGGCAGTAAAGAACAAAAGAAGAAATGACAGAACATTTGACAAATGTGAGGGAAAAAATTATTAAGTGATTTACTCAAAAAGGAAAAAAGTAAAGATGAGGAAGAGAGAAAAAGCAAACATTTGTTCAAAGAAGTTACTCAGGGGGGAAAAAAAAGATATTCTTTGTGCTTTGAATGTTGAGATGTGGGTTTGAAATCAACTGAAAGGCACAAGGAGAGGACATTGATTTTCATCATTACTATTTTGAATGTGTCTAATCAGAGTTTAACAAAGAAAATAAAAATAGAACAAAAACAATGAGCTTGTATTGCTTTTAGAATCAATCACAAATATATCCAAAGAGAACAGTTTAGTAGACAAGGAGAAACTGAAGTCAACAGTAATGACAAAAATGTCTGAAAGGGGAGATCTAACTTAGTGTGATGTTTTGGAATACAGGCCTGCTCCCACAGGACAGGAAATAAACAGGTGCTTCATTATCCACTTTGGCTTGCAGAATAACCCATCAACCACGTTTTTGCATGTATTCCTCAAATCTGTTCTCATTCTATTCTTGCCTTTTGTAGGTACCTCTTCACCTATTTCTATCCTTGTTCTGTCCTTTAACCTCAAAGCATGATATTATTATAAGTGCCCCACAAATGATAGTCTCTCCCATTTTTTACCTAACTCTTATGCTACCATATCCAAGAGGGAATATGAAACATTGTTCTGTCATGCTCTATTTGCCAGCCCCAAAAAGCCTTCCATATTTCATATGCTCCCACTGGTGGCAGCATTTGAGGAGAAAAATGCTGGAGAAAAAAAAAACTCCCTGACATTATTCAGTCAATGCTTATCACAGAGTTATAAGCAACATCATATTCATAAGTGGAGATTAAGCCTTGAGTGAGTCATCAGAGATATGTTTTATGAGAAATTGAACAGAATGATCTTTCAAATATACATGAAAACAACCACTCCTTCCCTGCTCTGCCGATGCCATTTACATGTCATAGGTTGTGCCTTTTGCCAGTTCTCTACAACGAGCATGCATAGTAGCAAGTGTTGCAGATGTACTTCTTCTCCAGGCCTCATTCTCAGAACACTGACATAATTTGGGTTGAGGGAAGAGCAGTCAACTAAGTCAGCAAAGAGCATGAGCCTGTTATACAGGTTTCCTAATCTAAGAACAACACCCTTTTTTTCACTTTATATTTAAATGAGATTTCTAGTTGTCTATTGACTGTTGTTTTAAATTGCAAAAAGGGAATGAAGGGTCTCTAGAGAGACAGTATTAACCAGTGCAAAGTGAAATTAATAAATACAGTCCAGAAAAATACAGTATAAGTTGTCTGCGGCAGTAGCTGATCATAGCACAAGACTATAGGGAAAAAAATGACTGTGATGCATGGATAAGATATCTGAGCTATACCTCAGAGGCTGAGTTTGCTCTGAGGCTTGAAGATAGGTATAAATATTCAACTACTAGAAAGGAGCTCTGTATCTGATAGTGGGCTAGTTGGGAAAACCTGGGCAGCTGAGGAATAAATTTAAGGCTGCTAAAACTGCGCACTTCAAACGTAACCTCTTTCTAAGCATTCGGAGACACTAGCGAAGAGTTTTATCCAACTTAAAGCTTTAATGCTCATGGCAATCATAACACATCATCCTCTGAAGGAAGATAATATGGAAAATCACCTTCCTTCTTGGTGAGATGCTAGCAGGAGGTAGAAAATGAGAAATAAGATAAGAAAACTTTAAGGGATGAACTTCAGGTGCATCTCCATCATAAGGACTTGAAGCCTAGCCTCTGTAGAATGTACAAAGCATGGGAAAGAAGAATAATGATGTTTCCTCATTCTCCCATATTCCAAACTCTAATATTCCACTGATTATAGGATACATTATTGTTTTGAAAATAGTTGGGACAGAGGAAGAAAATAGGAATGGAGTTTCTCTGAATTAAAAATTATAGAAGTTATACCAAATGAAAGTTTTTAAGAGCAGTGGTTCTTAAAATGTGTTGTCAATTCCTAGATAGCACATGCAGCCCTGCAATGGGAGGAATTGCTTTTCCTCTGTCTACTGTCAAGTTCTAAAAAATATTCTGATACAGGTCAAACTTTGAGGACCCTTGAATTAGGGGGAAAATTCTGTACAAATAAAATTAAATACAAATATGTAACATTTCTTCTACTGACTTTGTTTATAATAAGGGAGACTTCCAACTCAACATTCGTGCGACCATTCATCTTGCTGGACTGATCAATTTTGTTTAGAAAACAAGTTTTCAGTCTCTAAGTAAATGAATATATATAGTGTTTCACTTCAATTTTGAGATACTGGATAACACCAAGTATTGTATTGACTCTAACGGGAATAGTTATAAAATATAAAAATGCCTTTCTTTAAACTGTAAACATCTTTTAAATATGATTATCTTTAATAATTTACATGTTAAAACTCTACTAGGACATTTTACCTTTTAATCTCTTTAAAAATTTTTAACTAATATTCTTTTTTAGATTTATTTTATACTTGACATATACATGTAAATTACCCATTAATATGAGAGAAATAAAAATTAATGTGCATTCATCAATAGGAGAATAAAATCCTTCATACTATATTTTCAAATACAGGATTATAACTTTTGGGGATATAGTTGATCAGAGCAGAAAAGCAGCCTGATAGTAACATTATGATTGATAATACATTGCAATTCATAATTGATATAATCTTAGATCTGCCAGTGCAACAAAAGGTCACTTTGAAATTTGATGTGGGCTAAAGCACAGGATAAGTTGGAAATGATATTGTATCATGTAAAGAAGGAAGATTCTGGCACAAATCTACTAATTCATATTAAATTAAAAATATCTTGGAAAGCATAGTAATTAACAGCAAGTTCCCAGAACCTGACATTCCACGCAAATGTCACTCCCCAGGGTATTAAATGGGATTAAGAGTGTCTTTTCACTGTCAGACTGATATATACTACTGAAGAAGTGCTAGAGAAAAAGGTGGATTCTTGGCGAAATTTGGGATTTAAATAGTAGATTATTCCATTTATTTCTGTTTCTGTCTTAGGAAAATAATTCTAAATCTTCCTTCTTTTTATAACTTGAAGATATTATTTACTCATATATATTTCTTTGAATTAAAAAGAAATTCAAGTATTTAAGAATGGTTAAAAATGTTTTTGCAAAGTTCCCTGGTTGATGAAAGGGAGTTAAAGTGGTATATTTATACTATTTGAATACAATACCTCACTCTCTGGGAAGGAAAAAATTTTCCCCAGGAATTAGCTCCTACTTTATCCAAATAAGCCTCCAATCCGTCTAAAATTACATCTACTTGTAGAGAAAGACAGCATCAATCATGAGCCAGTCCCAGTAGTCACATCAAAAATCAAGCTATAGGATGAAAGTTGGATTTGTTACAACTAGTTATTGATACCTAAATTTCCTATAATTATGATCAGTGTTTATCATTCTCAATCACCCTTCCTTCTTTTCCTCACACATATACTAGTAGTGAAGAACTTTTGACTACACAAAAACAAAATGAAATAGAATAAACACATAAAAAAAATTCCTGTGTTTGAAGCAAACATAGATAGAGAAGTCATTGTTCTAAGACATTATCTCCACTGAATCTACTGGGCCTCAGACAGATATTTAAAATATTCATTGTCAAAACAAAGGCTCCCTACCATAATTAACTCCTAATCCTTCCTCCCATAATACTCTGTGCATCTGTTCCTTGGATTCAAGCTCTCCACATTTGCCTTTGTCTTACTCTCTACTAATATATCCCCTAAACTCTGGATCCATGTTCTTCATACTCTTCTGTATTCTAAAACTCATCTCTGAATATTATCATGTCTCAGTGGAAATAAAATGTGCTTCCTTGTATGCTTCTTAAGTTAAAGCTTTCTTTTCGCATTTGGTCTGAAAGTGACATTAGTGTCATATCTCCTATTCCTGTCCCAGACTATTAAATCTCCTTCAGTCTTGTGAAAATCCCTGCTCTTCACAAAAAAATTAAAAAAAAAAAATTTCTACATGAAATACTGTATGTTTTGCTGAGGAAAATTAAAGAAAGACTAATTAAATGAAGATACCACAGTCATAAATGAGAAGGCTTAATATTGTTAAAATATAAATTCTGCACAAATTGATATATAAATTCAACTTCATTTCAGTTGTAATTGGAGCACATTTTTGGAGAAATTCACCAGCTTATTCTAAAATTTATATGAAATTTCAAAAACGTAGAATAGATAGAGCAATCTTTAATAAAACAATAAAACTGGAATATTACACTGTCTGTCTTAGTACGACACTAGACTAATCAAGATAGTATAATATTGGCATAAAAACTGACCAGTAGATCATCGGAATGAAATTAAGAGCCCAGAAATAGGATTATATTTGATTTTGAATGAAGGAACTAAGATTAAAAAAAAAAAAAAAAACTCATTGGGAAAGAAAAGTCTTTTCTAAAAGTGAGTCTGAATAAAACATATATTCATATAGGGAAGAAGAAGGAAAAGGAAGAGAAGGAGGAGAAGGAGGAGAAGAAGGAGGAGAAAAAGGCAAAGAGGAGAAGAAGGCGTTTTATGGATGGGACAGAGGGAGGAGGAAGAGAAATGGGAGAGGGAGGGGTGGGTACAGGGAGAGGTGGAGGGGAAGGAGAGAAAAGGGCAGAGGAAAGGGCCAAGGGAGATCTTAAATCCCTATTTCACACAATATGCAAAAGTTAATTTGAGATGGATTTTAGACCTAGGTTTAAAAGCTAAAACAATAAAGTATTTAAGAAATAAGAAAACAGAAAAATATTTATTCATTTACTTAGAGTATACCAAGGATTTTTAGAAATAAAACAGAACATAATAGTTATAAAAAATATATAAATTAAGATTTATTAAAATTAAAAGATTCTGTTCACAATAACAAAAAGGTAGGAAACCCCAAGTGTCCATAAACAGATTCAAGGATAAAGAGAATGTAGTATATACATACAGTAAAATTACTAGTCATAAAAAAATGAATTACTGATATATGCAACATCAGTGAAACTCAAAAACATTATAATAAGTCAAAGAAGCTAGGTACAAAGGGACAAATACTGTATTATATTATTTATATTAAATATCCAGAATATATAAATTCACAGAGACAAAGCAGATTAGTAATTTCCAGGGGCTGAAAGAGGGAGAAATAGGAAGTTACTTCTTAATGGGCACAAGGTCTTCTTTAGGAATTATGAAAGTGTTTTGGAACTACATAGCAACAATAACTGCAAAACATTGTGATATACTAAATGCCAATGAATTATACACTTTAAAATGGATAATTTTATGTTATAAGAATTTCACCTCAGTTCAAAAAATGTAAAAAAAGATTAAAAGCTTCAGATCACCAAAACATCATTCAGAAAATCAAGACAAAAGTCACAATCTGGGGGAAAAAAATATGCCACAACTATATCTGACAGTTTCTATCTTGTATATATAAAGAACTTCCACAACTTATTAATAAAAATACCAACAACCAAATTAAAAAAAGAAAACACTGAGTAAAACATTTAGATGCTTCAGAAAATAAAATATACAATGGTCAATAATTACATGAAGACATGATCAATTACTCATCAAGGAATTGCAAATTCAAACCACAATGAGATACCACAACACACCAATTAGAATGGCTCAAATTAAAAGATTGACAGCACCAAATATTGGCAAGAACATAGAGAAATACAATCTTTTGTACATTGTCGATAGAAGTCAAGAGGAACTAGCACTGTACAAAATATCTGGCAATTTAAAAAAATAAATAAATATGTGCTCCCCTATGGTCCAACAGTTTCACCCCTAGGTTTCTGCCTAAGGAACTGTAGAGCAGCACATGTAAGAAGCAAACAAACAAACAAAACAATATTTGATCAAGAATGTTCATAGCAACTTTATTCATAATGCCCCCAAACTGATAATAACCCAAATCTCCCTCAGGAAGAGAATGGATAACCAAATATAAATATTTGTATATTCATATAATTTGAATACCACCCAGGAATAAAAATGAACGAACTTCCAACACACTTAACAACATGGATGAATCTCTGAATCAATATGCCAAATAAAAGAGAAAAAAAAAACTTTACCTAAAACAATATATACCTTGGATTTCACTTACATGAATATCTAGAGTAGACATAACCAATCTGCAGTGAAGAAAAATTGTAGTCATGGATGCCTCTGTGGAGATGGAGGTAAAGATTAAGTGAGAAGAGACATGAGGGAACTTTCTAGAGTAATAATGAGAGCTTAGACCTACAATAGGTTTGAATTACACAGGTTTATATCTTTGTTAAATCTTTCATTAACTTTAAGAACTCACTGCTAGTAGGAATATAAATTGTCATAAACACTTTTAAATTCGTTTGTGTTATTCCATAATATTGAAGAAATGTGTATGCTCTAACCTACTAATTAATTGCACTCCCAAATATATAACCATGATTAATACGTCTTATGTGCACCAGGATATATGTGTAAGAATATTCAAAGAAACATTGTTTACAATTGCTTGAAACCCAAAACAACCTAAATGACCATCAGTAGTGGAATAGATAAATTATGTACAGTGAAATATACAGCAATGTAAATGAATCAACTGGAGCTACATCCAACAATGCTGATCTTACAAATGTAATTTTGAAAGGGAAAAGCAAGATAAAATATCTATCAATACAATGTGATTTTGTTTTTACAAGTTATAAAAGCAGTCAAAACTAAACCATATTATTTGAGGATGCATTCATAAGTGCTAAAACTATTTTTAAAAAGCAATAACATAAATGTAAAAGCTAACCCATAAGTAGGAGGGGATTGATTGAGAAAAAATACAAATTGTGGGAAGGCTACTGAAACGTAGGTAATATCTGAATTTTTCATCTTCTTCATGTTTACTTGGATTGGTATTACGTGTATAAAATTTTAATCTATAACATTCATTTTAAAGTAAAAATCCTTCATAAAATCTCATAATATACCCTTTTGATAGGTCTACAAATTTATATTAACTGCTTTATGGAGATTGAACATATATAATGTCAGCATGTTTATTATTTTTTAAAAGCACAATTAACTAATTAACTAAAATACATGTTTATGTATGTCCCAGTGATCTTTATCAATTGCTAAAATGTATTTCCCCATTAAACTATTAAAAAAATATTAAAGACGCAAAAAAGTCAAACAGTTTACTAATCAGTGGGTTAACGTATCAGTCTTTTGTGAATGAGATTAGAGATACTTTTATTTTAACTTCCTCAGCAAATTTATTTCTTTGGGTTATATAGTAGTTATCACCTTGTTCAAAATTAGCTCATAATTTTTAACATATCTTTTTAATGTTTGTCTACTGAAGGTCCTTTTAATATAGCTTGGTCTGCCTAGTTTTGTATATATGTGCCAGATAATGTATTTTAAATGATAAATGGAAGAAATCAAGTATAATATTGAATGCTTGGTACTTCTTATGCCAACACCAGTGCTAAAATTTTTAAAGGGTTGGACTGGGGACTTTTACACCATTGTAGTTTTCTTCCCCCCCCAATAGGAGGAGGATCTGCTAATAAACTACTTTCATATCTACTAGTTTGGCACCTCAGTTCCATTTTTGAAATGATGGCTGTTTGACATTCCACGATGAATGCTATGTGGTCAGCTATTTCAGATTTTTCCGTTACAAGAATTACATTTCTAATGTAAGGATAGGTTATTATTAGCTAAAGCTTTTATTTCCCAGGATTAGGTAAAATGAAAAGGGTTATTTCTGTTGATACACCCCATTTCACATTGCAATGCAACTATTGAACTGAAAACGTCCTTAAATTTCTATTTGAATGGTCAAGGAATGGCTGATTATGTGTTATTGGACTTTAAAGGGCCAGTGTAAGTAATAGTCAAAACAAAGTTATTCATTTAATAATTCTATTGTCTTAAGAGCTATTTAATTTTTTTTCCAAGATTCTCCTGCAATAATACTGAAAGACTTCAAGGTATTTAAAAAAATATGTGAAATATAGCACTGTATTATCTCTGGATAATGTTAAAGAAAATTTTATATTCATATATAAAAATAATACTTGCTTACAACATTGGCTAAGTGTATTTATTTATTAAGCATTCTACAATCATTTATATTTAGAAATATGAAAAAGCATACGTCATTATTAGGATCCACTACCTTATACAACAACATATTGCTGACCACTGTTTGAGAAAGGTCACAATTGATTTAGGAAACACCACAAGATTTTTCATGGGAGTAAAAATGTAGTGTATGGGAGTAGCAATGTAGTATATGGTGAAGATGGTTTATGAGAACAATAGGTATTCCTCTGTGGGTGAACGAGGCTTTAGTTCTACACCTGCCATACTTAGCACAGATCATTGAACCCATATAATGATGATATTATTAAAGATCATCATGTGCCTACCATTGTAAATAGTATTGTTTATGAAATAAAATATAAATTTCTGGAAAACTACTGCAATTTCTCTGAATCCTAATGACATGGATATACAGAAATCACTAATAAATCTAGCACTTCTAAAGGAAGCAGTTATCACATATCATTTAATGAAATGATAACCTTGAGTAACATTTAGATCATAGGTTTAAAAACATGAAGTATGAAGAGTATACTCAGTTACATAAGTAGTTGATTTGAATATATACTATATTGATATACTTACAATTGAATAATTATTTTATAGAAGTTGGGCAAAGATATGAATATAGCTAGAAAACAATATCCAGACACAACCCAATAATCTTAAATTTTCTGACAATAGCAATAAAAAACACTCGATAATAGTTAATCTGCATGTATAATGAAAAAATGTATCACTTGTATTACTTCTCATTCAAAATCACTAAAAATTAAATCAGGAAATATGCATTGATAATATATTAAACATATTTCAATATATAAAACGTTGAAATTTAATACAATGATAAAATAGTAACATTTTAAACATCATCCTAAATATGTGTGAGAGTGAGGAGCCCGCGCCTTCATAAGGACATGCATTATCTCATGATTCTTTCCTTTTAGTGCTGATATGGCCTCTGGAAAATGAGAGTTTAACATGAAAAGAGGATGAAGAAGACTTCCTTACAAGCACAGTAACAACTACAATTCTAATGTGCCTATCCAGGGCATTAGGTATTTCCCTGCTCATGTATATAACATGTACTAGTTTCATGCAGCTATTCTGCAAAGTGAGCTCTTTTAACCCATGTAGATAGAGGAAGAAAGAAAACAAATCCCCTTTTAAGGAGTGCCAGCACCCCGGTCACCTTAGTCTTTCTAAGTTGATAACATGACTCCTCTGTTTTTCTTTCCAGTTTCTCCACATGAGGATTACAACCTCAGAATTCTGAAGGTTTAGATTTCAGCTGACCCACTGCAGGCCAGTGAGAGCTGCAGTCTCCTTTTCCTAAAATCTTTCTCTTTCCTCTCACTCCCCCAACCCCCCTCTCTCTCTCACACACACACAAACACACGTTTTTTTTTTTTTTTTAGTAGAAATTTGCTGGCCCAGAATTTTAAATACATAAATGAGCATTTTTCCAGTATGAATTTTATGATTCTTGGAATTTTTTTACTGGTATGATAATTTGAGACTCCTGTATTACTTAGAAGGAGAGGCTACAGCTTACTTTTCTAATATGTTCTTTAATTGCAGCTGAGACAAAAAAATACTACATGGACGCAAAGGCAGATTGAAAAAGCTAATTTCTCCTTTTCTTACATGGTGTTAATTTATTCATAGATTTAGACAGTCACCCAGTCAATAAGCACATATGGGCTACCATTTGAACATTATTTGGTAGTCTTTGGGGCTGATGGAGACTCTCACCTCTCTGAATAATATTAAGAACACCGCCTCTACTTCCATTGACAACAACAGAGGAAGAAAGCCAGATAACTACTTTAAATAAGCCTGCTCAGAACAAAGGTTAAGGTATTTCAGAAATGGAGAAAAACAGTAGGGGGTTGAAGGTTGGAGTAATTTTGTTTCTCTTGACTGTCTTTTTCTCTCTCCTCACAGTTTAAAATAGAAGAGGTGAAGATCTAGCAATGGGTATAGACTCTCACAGGCTGACTGTACCCCCAGAAATGACACCATTATCCAGCATGTTGTCTCAAGTACTATAAAAGAGATCGTATCCCCTATAATTATTACCCTACAACTTCATGGAATCAAATGTAAACAACCTAATAAACTAATTATGAGAAATAAAAACATAATATACTGTTTCAAACTATGTTTAATATTGTTCTTTTTTATTGCATATTGTCATTTTAAGGTTCGCACGCTTCTCCTTAAAGCTGCTTTAGGATAGGAAGAGCAATTTAAATGCAAAATGCCTTTTTTTTTTTTTTCCAGAGGGGGTGTAAACCTATAAATGCATCATTGCACACGTGGATGAACCTTTCATAAAAATGGAAAGTGAGTAATGAGGTGCATCTATCTCCACAATATGATTACTTATGAAATTCTGTGGCAGGCATATTCTTCTATGATCAAATAACTCTCAACAGTTCTCTGCCAAAATTTTTAAAAATTTACACTTGGGGTTTACTTGTGAATGTTTTTATACCAGATTCCAGGAACTCAAATATTCCTTATCTCTCCCATGAATGAACTAAAATATTTCTCTTATCACTTCTTAATATTCAGTTCCATAAATAATAACTAATTTGGAGGATGATGGTGCTCAAAAATGCTTGCTCTATTTTGAGAGGGATATGTAACATCAGATTTTCAACATCCCCACTCCAAAATCAATTTACCATTTGAGATAACAATATTCTTAAAATGTATGTACATTACAACTAACATCTTGACATTTGTGTATCTATATAGATCAATGTACACTCAAGACAGTTCATGGGGATGTTCACTCTTGAGGCACATTGAGTGTGGTTAGAGCAAAATGTCCACTAGGGAGAGCTCCCTTACAGCATACCACAGCTACCAGCACTGCCACACTGGAGAATTCTCCATCACCAGTAACAGTAATGGGAAAACAACAGTAGCTTTCCCAACCAAATAAGTTTAGCAATAGCTTCTTCTTAACATCTAATATCTGTGTGAGATTACACATGTGATTCACAGGTATCTGGAACTGCATAAATCATCAATTTTGGACTTTGCTACCATTTTAATATGGAATGAACTCTGTTCCAAACCATTTTTACTTTTCACTTCCTCACTCCTCTTTGGCTGTGTAAAAGTAACTTTATAATATTCTTGATTACAAGGGAAAAACACATAAATTGCCATGTGCGTCACATTCAATATTGTAAAAATTTGAATTCTTTATGAATAAGATAGATTTATGTAAAGGAGAAATAACTTTTAAAGGCAAAGTACTGCCTTCAAACATTAAAAATTTATTGATGAAAAAAGAACAGCAAAACCTAAACAGTTTCAATTGTGGAATAAGGTAAATAAACGAACAATTTTTAAGAAATGAAGGCCTATATTTTAAAGATTACGATATGATATCCTCATAATCAAGGTTGGCACTTTCAAATCACTATTGATGTTAAATAAGAAAGTTTGTATTGGATTCTTTTGCGTTTTAGGATCATCTTTAGCACAAGTCGTTTCATCTTAAAAGAGGAATAAATAAGGCAAATTATTTAGTTTGGTGAGCAAAATAAAATCCCTCACCCACTATGCACAATTTAGACATACCTCTTAAGACTATATGTGCTTAAGAACATACCATCGCTGATGTTATAATATTAAAACTTCTAAATTGTACTATTTTTAATAATTTCAACTTGAAACTATTTTTGTTGAATATATTTATACTACTGACCTCAGTTACATGTGCCTATTGATTCGTGTACATTTAATGGTTATTTCCTTTTCCGTTTCTCTGTTTTTACTTATTATCCTTCCACATCATTTAGCTTTGGCTCTGGCCTAACAATTTTTCTATTTTGCAATTGAGTTTAAAGGGAAATGTTATTAAATCAGGGAATTCCATAAATATTGCTTAAAAGTTATAAATAGGCTGTCTTCGGTATTTGTCAACATAGAGTTCTTTCAATTAAAATATTTCCTGGCTACCACAGCGTGGAAGCTGCGGAAATTGGCTCCACATCCAGCTGGCTGATTCAGTAAGAAATCAGCTGGCCTCAATTTAGATTTCTTTTCTTTTAAAGCAGTGCCAAATTGAGGATTAGTACATTGTGGAGAGGGAGGCGGGCAGCTCCACCCCTGATCAGCCATTCTTCATTCTCTAGAATGGGCTTGCCATCCCAGCCCCAGCTGTGCACTGAATTAATCTACACAGGGAGCTTCTCTATCTACACGATTTTCAACCTGCTCATCAAGGTCCTACACCACTTTGACAAAAGTAAAATGTGGCTCTGCTGACACTGGGTTTGGGAGCCTTTACTCAGGCCTTAAACAGAATACCCCTCCCACCCCCAACACACTCACACAGTTTTAATCTCATCTGTGTAGTCTGAAGACAAACAACAGTTAACACCACATCTTAGGCAAATTGAATAAGAGAATAACAGACAAGAACAATCCTTCAGAAACAAGTTCATCATGGAATGAGTGTGATTTTACTCCTCCAGAAATTGTTCTTCCAAACTAAGTATGTAAGAACCGTTTAGTTAGCAACCAGGCTGAGGAGACACACTTTTTTCATTGCCACATGCAAATGTTTATGTTATTACCCCATTACTGCCCTCTTCTTATGGTAACTTCTATTCACATCACCCAGGCCAAGTCTAGCAAGATCACATTTTCATTTCAAATGCCTGCTTTGAAGCTTCTCGAAGCCTTGGGTCAATCAAGGGACTTTACGAACTAATCTTGTATTTCTATCACTAAGAAAATATACTCCATGTATGTGGTTTTACTGTGCATTATAGTTACTATAACCAGTGGCCTTTCGTAAAAAATCTCAGTCCTTGAGTCTGAAGTATTATTGATGATAATGCTTAAGAAAATTGTTTGGAGTTGTGATCTCACTCAAACCTAGTGAGCCAACGAACCATAACTGTTTAGATTTAGTCTCGGTTTATATAATCATCTATCTGTAGACTATGAAAGTAATTGACTGACTGTATTTTCATAAATATTTGCAAAAGACATTATATTTAAAATTAATTAAAAGATTTTTGAAAGAAAGGAAAATACAAAAGAGAATTTAGCAGAGAATTATTTCAGATCATTTTCCTGATAGTTTAGGATTTACTTTATAATTTGGATAAGTGGACAGAAAATGTATAGCTAGAGGAGCTCTTAATTAGTCATCCTATGAGGACCACAGCAGTTATATTACTGGAATTAACATTCTGACAGAAAACAACATTCATATTAAAAAGATAGAGATATTAATAGTGAAAACATTGATAAATATATTTCAGGCGCTGGTCAACTGTATTCATCATTGCCTATGAATACATTTCATACATCTCCTTAATTTAATTTAACAATCACTGGTTCTCTAACATGTTTCAGGTTTACGGTCAAATGCTACTGCTTTCTACCAGCAAAGCTAAGTCACTGAAAGTTAATTTTCAGGTTTTCCTAACAATTTCCATAAGTTTGTAATAGCAGGCCACAAAGTTATCAAACCTTCATCTATGAAAAATATATCTGAAGTGGTTGACAAAACAAGAGAGGTACCTGAAAACATCAGGTTGTGTGGACTGAAATAAAACAAGAACTACATAAAGAAACAAAATGTACGATTTTGGTCATGTTGTTTCTGCTTATCATTCCTGGCCGAAATGGAAACTTCAAATAAAAAAACATCAAAGAATTGACTTGTAAATGTGAACGTTAACTCGGTTTTTACGCAAGCACATTTGCCTCCTTTATTTTCAGAGGTGAATTTTAAAATTTGTATTACATTGATATGTTTAAAGAGAAACAAAAATCATAACAAGAGGAAAATAAATGTATCTATGGATCAAAAAGCAATTTAGATTGTAATTGCTTCTATAGAGATGAAATAGTTTCGGGTGCCAAACTAGAAGTAGGAAAGAATCATTTGGATCCTTTGCCACCGTTGTTTTGTATGGGATCCCGTAGGAAAACAAAGGGACTGCTTTTTACTTTGGCCACAGTGCCAGAAAATATACAAGGAATGAGGAGAAAAACAGGGTGACATCAACGGTCATAAAAATGTGACCTTCGTCCTGGTAGAATAAGACAAATAAGTTTCCACAGCACCTGGTGTTTAAACATTAAAGGAAGTTGTAAGGACAAGCTACTCTTTACAATGGGTCTAAGAATTACTGTGTTTTCAAATATTCCTGAGAGTCACACTTTTGAGTCATTGAACACTTAGTACGCTACTTCAGAGTAAGACAAAATCCTCAGAGGCTGGACTGAACATGAGATGTTTTTTGCCACTTTAGGTAAAAGCACTGTGAACTGTATTGGAGAACAATCTTTCTTCCATTGCTAACAATCTAGTTCTTCAGCCAATCCAAGTGACTGCCCTCACCAAGGAATGGTGCTCAATAAACTATTTGACATCTCTCTGTCTAGAACTGAAACCCCTCTGGGATTAAAAGCCTGGAGACCTTGGGCTAGTTTAACCTTAAAGAACAATTTGTTAGTCATTGCTACTGTGAACTTGGGAACTGTGCAGATGTCCTGATTTTAGTACTTTCCAAACCCGTTTCCTCAGTTTTCCCTTCACTTATGCTCGTAGCTTTCCCCGAAATGTTCTATTTGTTTAAGTTACTCACAGTTAACTTCTCCTAAAACCAAAGAAGCAGAAGTGACATCCAGAGGTTAACTTTATATGCATTGATGAAATCGCAGTGACACTTTTAATAAACAAAGATGGAATCAAATGTGTTTATTCTATTTACATTTAGTGCTCCCTCACCAAATTTAAATAATAATAATGAAACTAAAAAGCTAGTGTGTCCTTTTTCTGCGATTCCATGTTGGATTGACATTTAATAACTATGCCCTCCTGACTTCTCGGAGAGTCAGACAGGGTTCTGCTGGAGAAATCAGGAACTGGTGGCTGTTTTGAGGAAAGTTGTCTTCACCTGGACACAGACTAGCCCTTAAAGATTTTTGTCTTTATTAGAATTATATTTCATTATAATCTTTTCTTTGCACAATATTTGAAATGCAAGCAAATAAAAATATTTGCTGGGTCTTGCTTAAGGAGAAAAAAGATATGAAACATACAAATATACATGTGCATACATATTTGCATACAATTTTTAAAATAAAATTTCATAAGTTTATCCATTGGGAAGAATCTATTGGTTATTTACAAAATAAACATTCAGTTTTGGGGGAGTGAGTGAAGAACAACATCCCCACCTGAAAATTTTCATTTGATACCTGTCATTTTAGATAGAGGTAGCCATGTGATTAATTTCTTGTTTATATGATGTTGGTTGAGGTTTTAATTGGGCTTCCAAGATCATTCTTTATAAAAGTATCTGACTCAATTGGCAAGTAGCTTTTTTAGCCCATCTATTTCTTCTTTGTTTTTAATTATTCTTCTTCCTTGGAATGTGGATGTAATTGCTGGGCCTCAGCAGCCATCTTGTAACCACAGATTAAGTATGAAAGTCAGGCTTCAAGCATGATGGAGAGAAAAGACTGAAGAAACTTAGAAGATTCATGAGGCTCAGTCAGAAGAGTCCCCATACAAGTCCTGGACTATCTACCTCTGAGCTTTTTTTTTAAGAGAGGGAAGGAAAAAAACCTTTATCTTGTTAAAGCCACTATTTTTCAGATTTTATCTCTGCAGCTGAATCCAATTTCTGGGAGATACAGCCACCAACATGTTTAACTCATATTTAATATTTTATAACTTAATTAGCTCTTATACATCTTTTGATAGCATAATCAAAGTTTTCTTGTTTTTGATTGTTTTTAGTAGCAATAGCTATGGAGTTCTAGTTAAGTGGTTGGATTTCATATCAGACACCAAAGGCTCATATTCTAGTTCTTACACTGAGTAATTTGCAACATTACACAACTTTAAAAATATTTCTAACCTCATTTTCTTCTTCTATAAGTTATAAAAAAATAATTATAATACCTATAGAAGAGTATTATTTTGAGCATGAAAAGTGCTTTGCACAGTGCTTGACACATTATAAGTACTCAATAGATGATAGCTATTATAAAAAATAATATAAATTCATATGATAGTACCACAACCAGCAGGAAATCAACCCTCAGCTTTTCTAAATAGGGTGCTAGATTGTAATTACCTAAATGTGCTTTGTGGTCTAGTGATTATTAAATAATATTTATAACATTTTAGACATAAATAAGTATAACAAATGACTCATCAGCAAAAAAATAAATAAAAAATTATATGAGAATCCAATTCAAGATTTTGGCCTTTATAACATTGGATCTTAAGTAAGAATATATAAATATAAATACATATGTATGTATATATACACATAATTCCTCAAAAGCATAAAAATTGAGAATAGTGTCTCTTTTAAACTTTAATTGACCTATCTGTTCCATCTCTCAATGTTATATTTATCCACAAAAATAAAGAGTTAAGACCAGTTGCAAATTTAACAATAAGAAATTACTATTTAACTCTAAGAATAAAAAGTATTTCCATGGTATATATGTATAAATGTTATTTTTTCTCTGACATGTATTTATACTTCAGCTCTTTTCTTAAAAAAAAACTACTCATATACACACCCAGACACATATCTCAGTGGCAAATAAGATTTTAGAAAATCTTTCAAGCTTTCTTTTTAAACTCCATTGTTTACTTTCAGATTTTTCTGTCCCTTGCTTTGATGGGTTCAGTGATATCTTTTTATTTGGATTTTATGATGGTTCTCATAACCCCTGGAGACATCAATTAACATGTCATTGTGATAAGGTCTTAACAAAACAGGATTCCTAACAGGATTTCTCATAGATATAGGACTATGATTTATGCATTATTTTTCTGTGTACCTACCTATGATTTATATATGATTAATAATTAATTGATTTATATTACTAGGGTGGCAAAATATTGCTAGTTGTTTGCTTAGGAAATTTTTTTTTTTTTTTACTTTATTATATCTGGAACTATTTAAAGCTTTCATTTCAATTGAGCTTCTCAGCCATCTGGCCCCAGACCCAGGGTAGCTAGAAAAATCAATTGTCTAAAATTCTCTAGTTCCAAGTGCCATGTTTTTTCTTTTCCTCTGGGACTTTGTAAGATAGGTTTATCATTAAGAGGGCTGATAGTAAGAGAAAATTCCTGCCCCTTTTTACACATTCATCTACAGAAGTAAGAAATGATCACCTTTAGAGGATCACTCTGTCATTTATTTATGTGGGAACCTTCCAAAGGTGAAAGTGTTCCAATAGGGTTTAAAGTAAACAAAAATGTAGATTGGGATAGAAAAAGAAATGAAAATTCTTCTTCAGGAGAGGTTAAAAAAAAAAAGAGAATTTAGTGAACAATAGTAGTGTGAGATATGTTTATTTAAATAGCTTATTATATTTGCATTTTGATGACTCTTATTTCCATACTCTGCTTTCCTAACACTTTTCTACAAATAAGAAAGTGTGTTTTTCTGCACCTCTATACTAATGATTCCTCACTCAGCAAGGCTTGCACTTATTAAAGCTTTTTATTGCCACTTTGCTTAAAGAGGTGTTTGAATTCTAGCAGGTAGGCAAATCCAGAGGGGAAATTCATTTGAAACTATTCATAATGGAATACAAGAAGGAAAAACAAATATTGCCATGGACTACATTTTTTTTCTGGTCTCTGCAGATACATTAGGTTTCTGCACTTTGACTTAAGAATCTGAAATAAATCTTCTCTTGGGTTCAAATATCTAACGATGTTAGAATTTTCTTATTCATCATTGTGTGACTATAAAAATTAAATTGGTATTAGGATATGACCTACCGAAGATATAATAACATAGATTCATTATTTATTTCTTCTCAATAAGAAATGATTCTGAAGAAATTGCATGGTGCTAATACAAATTAATTGTTATTTTTTTCCAACAAATGATTCAAACCATTTTCAAAGATGAGTCATGAGTTTTTAAATCCTTAAAATTATCTAGATGATAGAAATCCTGAGCCTCAAAACTCCTTTTATGGTATGGCTGTCTTAGTTATCAGCATTCAACCAACATTTCTTGCACAATTATTTTAAGAAGATAAAACAGGCCAATACTCTAAAATAAATGAAGCATGGTTAAAACTTTGAAGGACTGTAGCTACCACTACATTGAACAAAAAGTGGTAGGCTTACAATTTTTAGAAAAAAGAAGTGCACAAAAAGAGAGTTTTTAGTTTGAGAGGATATGAAGAAAGTCTTTACCAGGAACATGTTCAAGATGAGTAGGTGATGGAGAAAAGGTATTCAGTTCAGAAACTTGCAAAAAGAGAAGGCTCAAATTTCATTTTTTAAAAGGAAATCATGAATTGTCCTTTCCAGCAATAGGAGAAGTTACTAGGTAGGTAATGATAAGGCACAAGAAGAAAATGAGGGAATTCGGGTAACAGGTGGTAAGTTTTTCTGTTACTGCTACAAGTTCCTGATTTTTTTGTTCATTTATTTGTCTGATTTTGTATCTTAGTCAGTGCACATTACAGTTAAGATCAACTCAGGGAGAGGTTCTACTTCCCCTTATGTCTTTGTAAAAAGCAAGCAAAAGGGATATATTCCATTCATCTGCTCTTATATTGTATCAAATATGAGAACTCAAGGAAGCTATTACTTCAGGAGGTTCTAATGCCTGAAATTTTGGAGTGATAGTTGAAGTAATATTTAGTCATTGACTTAATATCCAAAGTCCATAAAGGATTTTAAATATCAATCTCTTACACAGAAAGTGGTTAAAATATACAAAATGCATGTGTAATGAGCAAGTAAGGACATATTAATACCTCCCAACTTTCTTTTTTGAAATGGAACACCACATAGACATCTAGGTGCTTCAGATCTTTGAATAAAGAAACATACAGAATTTTGCTATTGGAGTCCTACTAGGCAGTTTGGGAAATCAGACTTGTGTTTACCTACAGAGCAAAATACGTTTGCCACTTTTGCTTCCACACTGCTTTCCCAGAACTTCAGTTCCAAATAGATAATTTACATAAAACAAACAGAAAATGACTAACATATAGTCTTTTTTTTTTTTCCCATTATTCCACAAGGAGAACTTTATACTCCACCTCTACCCACCTCCCCCCTGTCCTGTTGTCTTAAATCTGACTGACTTTCTCCTCAGGCAACAAGTGGTGAGCCTTATAACTATTTCTTGAATTCTAAGCTTCACTTGCTACTGTAACTTTCTTAGTGCTCTCTTCTAAACATTACTCCCAATATCTTAGGTCTCTGGCAACTCCTGGAAGATGCTATTCTGAATTCTAGTTCTCTCATTTAGCAGTAAATATTTGCTCTCTACTGACTTTGGTAAACATTCTCAATTGTTCCGTCCTCCTGTAGACTCACTAAGGTGCTTTCTAAATGTTAACACCAACATAAGTCCTTTCTTCTCAACTCAGAAAGTAAGACTGCATTCTCTACATTTTATTTAGATCTTTGTTCATTTGCAGAAACTTACTGCATGCAGCACTGAATTATTTGTACACATGTAGGCTCCTTAATAATAAAAGTAATGCTTCTTTAAACGTATATTCCCAACACTGCAGCACAATGTCAAGCACTTAATAGATGCCCAATAAATTTTCACTGATTCAGTTGAAGGTAGGAAGGAAGGGAAAAAGAAATGAAGTAATGACAAAAAAAAAGGAGAGAAGGAAAAGAAGGAAGTAATGAAGGAAGGAAGACAAGGCAGGTATTACTATCAAAATTTTAGGTTTTAGAGGGTAGTGTAAAAAAAATTAGTAAACAGAAACCTGATTAAAAATGGAGTAGGGAGACCAGAAAGGGGAACTCTCATGCCCCGCATAATAGTATAGCACAACAGGAAGAACTTTTTGTTTGTAATAGTCCTCCCAATTCCCTCATCCCTTTGGTAAAAGAGTGTCCTCTTCTTTGCTTTAGTGGACTTGAACATGGCAGCCTGCCAGGACTGCACGTTCTGGGTTGCAATATGTTGTTCCTCAATAAACTCATTTAGCTGGGGAAATATCTGACTCACTTTTTATGTAAGGTCAATATATTTAATGACTCATCCTGGGATCCAGAGAAGTCCCCCACTACCTTTGAGGCATCTACAGGGCCCACTGAGCTCACTGCTTCTCAAAGAGCCTAGAGTTCAAGGGTAAGTTTTCTCAGGACCTGAGCTTCCTGTTTCTTTGTGTTTTGATGCTCTGCAGGTTCTACTTGGGGTCTATTTAAAGGCTTTGTCCTTTCCTGTTAAAGGTCTTATTTGTCTATAATTACTCCTTTGACTAAAGGTGCTACTCAGCCTCTGGCTTGACTCCTTCCAAATCAAACTGTTCCCACTGGACCCAGCTGGTATTTGGCCTTTAGGAAGTTTGCACCTTTGCTCCAAAGAAAAACTTCTAAAAAACAGGATCCCAGTTACCTAAGTACTTTGAGGGTGCCCCCTCCTTCAGGGACATTGGTCAATTTTATGCACATTTCTAACCAAATGGACTGGTTAAAATGAAAATAATTGAGCATACCTATGGTCATTATGGGGAACTTTTGAAATCTCCAAATGTACTTTTCTTAAAACCAAATTGGACATACATTAGCTCTAAAATTGGCAAAATTGAATGAAATGCCTATTTCAATTGGTATTTTGAGGCTTCCAAACATTACCCAGAGTCTAAAATTGCCTCTTAGGAAAATAAAAATGTAAGATTAACTGAGGTAAACAAACAATTGAAAAAGGACAAACTAGCTTCCAAACCTCATATTCCTCCCCTCTGGTGCCATCTTGTTCCTCTCCCCTGACTCCTGTGTTTTAGGCTCCACCTCTGATGCCATCTTCCTCCTCCTTCGAATCTACCAGTACCTGTCCTTTTAAAGTTAAGTCTTCTGAGGACTCTAACAAACCCCAAGTTTCTTATGTTCCCTGGAATAAGGCCAAATTGCAATTCATAGTTAAAAGAATTTTAACTATGAGGACTCCCATAGGTTTTCTGAAGAATTTAGCATAGTTGTTCACACTTATCGACCTGATTTCTCAAATTTATATCAATTATTTTACATGCTTGTTGGTGAGGGCTGAGCCAAGCATTGGATGAAGCTTGCCCAGTGGGTATATCCTGAGAGGAACTTAGGAAAACAAAACTCTGACTTTTGGCAAAAACACTTTCTGGAGACCTCCACCGAGTAATTCAGTAGACTTTCCTAGGCCTGTTGATTGAAATAAAATTCAATCTTTTTCACAAAAGTCTGATGAAACTGTTCATGATTATTATAACTGACTTCAGATTGTTTTCAAAAAAAAAATTGTGATCTTCCTTTAGGTGTTGATTCCACTTGGGTAACTTTTAACTCTGCATTTAGTAATGAGCTGAAAGTTAAAAGAACCAGAATGGAGTGGAAAACTATGTCCAATCTAGATTTGGTTGATTTGGCAAATCAGCTTGTTTGCACCTTAAGTGAGTCATCTAGAAGTAAGATCACTAAAATTTTTATTTTTCAACTCTGGTAAATGAAGGTCGCTCTACAAAACCAAAAGTCTCTTAGTTTCTGCTACTATTGCAAAGAGCCAGGGCATTGGAAAAGAGACTTTCACCAATTTAAGCACTTCAGCTACCTTCAGCCTTCTAACCAGCCTTTCCAATAATCTCCTAACTCCCAATAATGGGGCTCCAAGGAATTAGAGCAACTTTCCCCTAGCCTCTCTCTTAATTGGCTTGGAGAAACCATTCCAGACTGGAAATGAATCTCTCTCTGTTTTTATTGACCCCAGAGTCACACTCTTGGTGCTCAAACCACTGCTATAAAGCAACTCCTGCCTCAGAGTACTAAAACAATTCAAATAGTGGGGATCACTAAAAGACCTCAAAAGATTCCTGACTATAACCCCATCCTTTGTTGTTTAGATCCTTTGAGCAATACTCACCCTTTTCTCTTTAGTTCCTCTGCTCTTATTCGTTTATTAGGCCAAGACTTCTTTAAAAAGTACCATGGCAGAATTTCTTTCTCCTAAAAGGGGATCATAATTCTAGAATTTGACAGTAGCCATCAAAGTAGCCAATCAGATGAATTGAATGGCCCTTCGACATCTTTTATTTGCTCCATTTCTGATAACACTAGAGCTGAATCTAGGAGCACTGATCATTTGTCTTTATTAGATCAGCTGTCATTCTCTTTATGAGCAAAATCTTCAATTGATTTTGGCAGAATCCACAGTGTACCTTCTATCAAGATTCAGATAGACTCTTCAAAACCCCTTCCCAGAATCAATCAATACCATATAAGTAAAGAGGCCTTTCAAGGTATAAAGCCCAACAATAGGCCTCAGAAATGAAAAACAAAAACAAAAACAAAACAAAACAAAAAAAAAAAAACAAGATTAGAAATCCAACAATATTAGATTTGATAAAAAAAGAAAGCTCTGTTTGGGGCCAAAAAACTATGTAGTCTTATCAGAGACGAAAATTCCCACTCCTAACTACTGTAAGTGTGTTAAACCATTGGTTCACTGACAAAATAAGAGCATTCATGAATCAATATTGTTGGGGAAATGTTAAGGCCACAAAAAAGTGCCTATCTCACTTGTCCAAAGTACAACATAGGAAAGCTGTTTGCACTGCTCCTAGACATTTTAAATTGCCTAATGGACTTCTTAAAGTCTGACAAATGGATTTCGAACAGCTTCTCCCATCTCATGGATATAAATATATTTTAGTCAAGAATTGTAGGTTTTTCCACTGGACTGAAGTTTTCCCTTATAGACAGGCAACTACCTCTTCTGTGACTAAAGTCCTTTAGAAAAGATTATCTCTTCCAGGGGAACTGCTCTCACATTCCATAGTGATCAGGAAACTGATTTTAGCAGTCAGATGCTTTGACAAGTCTGTGCTGTTAGGTCAGTCTTATAATACTTTCATTGCATTTATTGCCCTCGGTCCTCGCATTTATGGGATTATTAAGACTCAATTGACAAAATTTATAGAAACCCACCAGATACCCTGGCCAAAAGCACTGCCACTAGAACTTTTAAATCTCAGATCCACTCCTTTTTGGAATTCATAAACCCTCACCCTTTGAGATAAATATGATATCCATGCACTTGGCTCCGGCTTCTTTCGATCCATATTTTATAAAAGGAGACACATCTCCATATTGTAAAGGTCTAATTGCTTCTATTAAAAATAACCATGCTTTGGTAGAGCAATCTTTTCACAGTGTGCTCGTGGGAGACAAAGACATTGAGCATCACACTTTGCAACCTGGAGATTTCATCTATTGGAAAAGACATCTCCAGAAAGACTATCTTCAAGCTTGCTGAAAAGTCTCCTATCAGGACCTGCTAACTAGCCTTTTTGCTTCAAAACTCCAGCAAATAGACTCTTGGATTCATGTGACATATCTAAAAAAGCACCTAACTCTCACTGGATGTGCATACCATCTGATGACCTGAAAGTAAAGATTTCTCAGAATGGTCTTATTAGTTGCCATCTGATGAGACATTTTTCCCAAGATTTATGGACCAGGACATCCTGGGGAAAATGTATATTTTTCCCCATTGTTTCTTCTTTCTTCTCTTTTATGGAAAGACAATGTCCTTGTCCACATTTGCCAATCCCTTGCAAAAGGGAGAAACCTCTTCTTTTGATTATGGCTTTTCAGAAAAAGTCTCATCATGATTCCATGACAAGTCAATCTTTTCATTTGCTTTTTCTGAAGAGTTAATAGGCCTAAAATTCATAGAAATCTGTCTTTCATCTAGACCATTAATTGACTCTCCACTCTTATCCAAAATGTCATAGTCTCTGAATTTGCAACCTAAAGCTTTTATTGTTGATAAGATATTTTGTTCCAAACAGTTTCATTTGAGTTAATAAAATTACTTCATGTTTTATTCCTGTATTATCACTTGCTTATTTTTTTCTGTCCTGAGTGTGCCTTTGCCATATTTTTTATTCTAAGATACAGACTTTAATGAGCAATGCCTGAAAGATCTTCTTTCTACCCTTCCTTCTTACTCAACTGTAACCACAATTGGTTTCTAAATCTGTGCACTTCTGCTATGGTGTGGGATATAACATCCAGGAAAGGTCTCCCTGTCATCGAGGGACAAAGGTTACTGAAACTAGAAAACACTTGACTCTTGGTCAATAATACTTTTCGAGAAAAATCTTGATAAAAAGGGGAAAATGTAAAAAAATTAGTAAACAGAGACTATCTAAAAGTAAGTATGGGGCTGGAAAGAGGAGTTCCATGTCTTTGTCAACTGAGAAACACAACAGGTAGAACCCTGTTTGCAACAGCCCACCTAACTTCATCTTCCTCTCTATAAAACAGGTCCATTTCCTCTGTGTGGCAGACTTGCTCATGGCCCACCATGATTGCATGTTCTGCATTGTAATTTTTTCTTGTTTCCTAATGAACTCATTTTATTGGAGAAATATCTGGTTGACTTTTTGTTTAAGGCCAATAGGTATTTTCAGTTTTCCCACAATACCCTGTTTTCAATATATTCTTAATAAACTTATATTTAATCTAGAAAACTTAAGACATAACATACATAAAATATATTTTATAATAATATTAAGAAAAATCAAATGTCTTGTATCCATTTCATTCCATGGAATTCACATAAGTTTTTCTAAAGCAGAGTTCATTTTCCACATCAAAGATGAGAATAAATGCTGACATATCAATTTTAGATTATTTTCTTTTATATTTTAACATTGGAAATTAAAGTATCAGAAAATAAATTTTTCTTTAATAAAAGAAAAAAACTGTTGAGAAGTCATTGAGCACTATTTTTTCCTATTGTAATTAGTAAGAGGCATTTAGACCTATCATTTGATTTCCAGTTTGAAGATGTTTCTGGGAACAGAATTGTTATTTTTGTAGAGTGAAGCTACATATTCAATTCATGAACTAGTGTTCTTTCCACACTATTACACTAGACATGCCTGTTATTCTCTGGAAGGCTTGTCACTCTTCTGACTATTTAGAAACACTTTGAGGTCAAAGAAGGAGGTTGCATTTTGATGATTTGTTTTGCCTCCTGTGGCTTCCTCTTTACTTTTAAAATATATTCTTTCCAACAATGCCATCATCAAAAGGGCCATTTTCATGATGACAATAAGAATAAAATGTCTGAAAATATACTTATTGAATTCATCATATTTATAAAGACAATAATTATAACTTTGACATTAATTGCAGCCCATTGGTGGTTTTTCATTCTGCCCTTGCCAATAGGCCCTTGCCAATCCAGGTTTCAATTTCTTTTGCATTAACTCTGCCTTGAATATAATGATTACCATTTAACTCAGTGGTTACATAATCCTAGTGAAATTTTAATGTGGACATCTTGCATTAACTTTCTTTCCTTTAACAACAACAAAAAAAGAAAAGGTGGCCCCTAAATAAATGAAACTCAATTTCACGGCACATTATCTCTCTCAATTCTTTCCTCACAGCTTTCATTTTCATTAAAATCACAGACAACCATAAATTAATAATTACTTCAGGTTGACTAAATGCAGGCCATACTATTTAGCTCTTGCTTTCCTACAGTGGCCCTTCTTGTTCATGCTGGAAAAATGTTAATTTAGATAATGTGACTTGCCCCTTGTCTTATAATTCTGTTTTGCAGTTTCACTGATCTATAATGGTCTGTTCTTATTAGATAGTATTAACTTTATCTTTTGTTCAATCAAGCTTTACACTTTGCTTGGTGGATAACAACTGTAAACTCTCAGCTGAAATGTGTCATTATCTGCATTTCTATTATATTTCAGTTCTTCTCAGAATGGTTTCTTTCTGTGTTTACTAACTTATTTGTGATTCCGTGCATTCAGAGATGTATTGTCCATTAGCTTAAAGTGTGTGTTAAAGACACTTAAAAGGAGAATTGAAACACGCACATAAAATCCTAACCTTCCATAATTATGAGAATTTCAAACAAGCTATATTATTTTATATTTCAAAAGATTTAGGCAATATTTGTTTCACTTAAAGGAGTAGTAACTAAGAATTCAGTCCAACTGCCTCTCTTGTTTCTCTGATATTTGAAAACTCTGATTAGCCTTAAGACAAGTTATTATATTGTTTACTTAAAACTCTACTTCCTTAGACAGCTTTTTAAGATATGCATCTATTTTTATAGAGGTTCCAGAGGGAAAGAGCAGTTACACAATTGTACATTAGTACACTGAGAACAATAAAATACAGGATCTGGCAGCTGAAATGGAAGTTAACAGTTTAGTCTCTGGCAATATTATTTTTGAGAATGCTTTCACTTTCTGAAGTTTAGGTAAGCTAGTGGTTGATTTGAACTAAACAGTCTTTCTTCAAGACTGTAGAACACATGCCATACTGAATAGTGGTTTCAAGTAAGTTAAATAAGATTAGCAAGTTTAACAAATTTAAGTTAGACTACAGAAAAACAAAAGCTCTGGTTAAAAATATATTCATACTTTCAACTTTTTTTCAAACTTTTGGAAAATTGGGTAATTGTTTGAAAATGTGATGGAAAGATCTACCTTTAGCCCAAAGTGTAAATCACTTAACATCATCCAACACAATGGTGCTTTCAACAATATCTTTAAATAAACATTCTCACTTTCTACACTATGGCAAAAACATTCATCATTAAAATATTTCCTCTCTACTTTAGATTACTAAAGTTCAAGTTGTTATTTCTAACATCTAAATTGAAAACCACATGCTGTATGATTGGAAGACATCATTTCTGCTCAGTTATAGAAGGATACGATTTTAAAAACAAAGTAAATTATTTTTTTAAAAGAAATGTGCCATCATAATTGATTTGTTGGCTAAACTCATTCAATAAGTCTATTTTGGCTCCATTCCATTATAGCAATTTTTAAAATAATAGCCTAGGTTGACTTTAGTGTTAATCCACATATGTAATTGCCACCAAATTGTCTAATTTGTGCTGATGTTATTAAGTTATAGAGACATGTGATATTTTCATTATTTGATTTTCCAACTTTCCTTAACTAATAATAAATCATATAAGCCATGTTAACTAATGGTTATCTCCTGAAAATTTCCAGGTGCACAGTTGCTCTGAACCCCACAATCTAAAGAGTCCCAGAGGAAGCATTTGAAATGACTCGAACAATACAATAGTTTGAAATTGATCTGGGAATCTCATTTCCCTCTTTGTAGCCAAGCTCACCTCTGTTTGCTATAAATATTGTGATATTATTCAGCACGTATTAAGATCACTCAGTGCTTTACCTAAAACATTACTTGCCTGATAATACAAATTAATTTTACAAGCATTGTACTTTTAACCCCTGTATTCTGAAATGTATTTTTATAGTAGATGCAATAAAAGAATCTAAATGTATTTATGATATATAAATTATTAATCTTTTTTATGTATTTTGATTTAAAAAATAAATATATTAGAGTTTATTCATTAAAGGCAACTAGATTAAGGAAATCATGTATTGAAATATTAACAGGTATTTTTCCTTTTAGTCTCAGGCTAAAGATTATGTGAAATTTTGAAAAAGTCTTTACATCTACATTTTAAATAAGCCTCTTCTCCAATGCAGAAATATCATGCTTTGATTTCTTTTTGAGTCTATTTTGTAGTCACATATATTTTTATTCTGTAATATATGACATTAATGTAAATCTTAAAAAAAGAATCAAGAGACACATGTTGCTTAAAGGGTTCAGTCATTAATTGCTTATGTGAAAATGAATGAATGGACTTTGCTGTCCAGTAGACTTTATATTCCTGACCCACCATGTAGCCTTTCTGATGTTTTGACAAAGTACTTATATTCATTGAACCCCAGCCATTCTTTTTAGTAGAATGAGAGTACATTCACCTTACATTTTGAGGATTAAAGAAGAAAATATTTTAAAGTGCTTGGCAAAGTAAGACCTCTAAATATTATTTGTTAGTCCCTTTATTTTACCTTTCAAAATGAACAGTTACATGGAATTTTTTTTTTCATTAAGTTTAAATAGCTGATTATTTAGAAAGTAGCTTATATTTTTTCATGGTATAGGCAAGCTACTTGTACTTTTTCTCAAGATCACCCTAAGAGAGAAAATGTAGAATTGTAAGAAGCACAGCCTCATGCCAGTCAGCCATGGCCAACGCTGATGTTAAGTGGCTCATGTCGAGCAGCTACAATAATGCTGCTGAAAAGAAATAGCACGAGTTTAAAGACAAGAGGGTGGTTTAGAAAAGTATTTTTTTTCTTGAAATGAAATAATGAGAAGGTCTGTACTGGTCTTCAAGCAATAGAGACCAACTCTCTCTGGGATTGCCATTGGAACTCTGATGCCTATGTTTGAGCTGGGAACCATAATCAAAAGTCCCTAGATCCAAGGGCGTATTTCCATTAGAGCCACTTGTTTGGAATAGAGCATAGAAACCTAGGCATGAAGGATGGGTAGCTCATTAAATATAAGCTGAAAAACTTATTTTCAGGACACTCCCAACCATCGATTGAGATTGGTTTAAGAGGTTGAAGTCTTCCTTCTACCCCAAATCCCACAAAATAACAAAACATACATTGAAAAAGAGTACATTAAATAATTACATTACTTTAACGTAATGTAACTTAATTACATTAAATCCATACTGATTCTGAAAATTTAGTCAATAAATATTGATAAATTATGAAAGTTAAAAAATATATGAGTTACATATATATAGAAAAACAGTACTGAAGAATACTTGAGCACTAAACAAATGCAGGCTGAAATATGACAAAAGTAGAAACATTGGAGGAAGACTAGGTCCCGAGTCAATCAGTGATGTCACTGGTTTTTGGAGGTGAGAAATCTGGGAGCATCTAGAAGAACCAGACTCTCCTTATTTCCCTGATTGTCCTCAGCATTAATAATAATGAGATTTATAGTCAAACTAATGCAGTGGATCCAGCAATTGAAAAAAAATGGTGGGGTCATGACTTCGGTAACCACTAATCCTCAGAAAAGATAATCCATGAATTTATATTAGAGACTTTGGCCCATATTAAGAATCTTCAAAATTTCAAGAAAATCAACCAATGACAATAATAGTTAAATATAAAAAACTCATGTGACAGACACTATGCTATATGCTTTATATGCATTACCTTATTTAATCTCTATAATCATTCATAATAAATATTGGTAGTTCCTCTTTATTCTAGTTTAATTGGTGAGAATTTTCTTGCTTGAAAGACTAAATAATATCCCTCAGGTCATACAGCTAAGAAGTAGGAGAACTAACTAGAATTTGATCCTAAAGTATCTGACCCCAGAGTGGCTTTTAGCAGCCATCTTGATGGTATACAAGAATTCTGGAGTAGCTCAGAATAATTCTGAAAGACAAAGGGATGGAGATCATGATAGACGATTTACTCTAACATTTATTTCAAAAATGTTCCAAAAGAACTCTTACCTTTTGATCCAGCAATCATGCTCCTTGGTATTTACCCAAAGGAGTTGAAAACCTATGTCCACACAGAAATCTGTACACAGATGTTTACAGTGACTTTACTCATAATTGTCAAAACTTGGAAGCAACCAAGAGGTCCTTTAGTATATAAATGGATAAACTGTGGTACATCTAGACAATGGAATATGATTCAATGCTAAAATGCAATGAACTATTAAGCTCTGAAAAGACATGGAGTAACCTTAAATGTATATTATTAAGTGAAAAAAATCCACTCAGAAAAGTCTAAATACTATATGGTTCTAAGTATATGATATTCTGGAAAAGGCAAAATTATAGAGATAGTGAAAAGATCAGAGGTTGCCAGGGGTTGGGGAAGATAAATGAATAGATGAAACACAGAAGATTTTTAAAGCAGTGAAAACATTCTGTATGATACTATGATTGTGAATATATGTCATTATATATGGGAGCAGCTATGCATGTGTGAGGGCAAAGGCTGTATGGAAATCTCTGTACCTTCTGCTCAGTTTTGCAATGAAAAAACTGCTCTAGAAAAAAACTGCTCTAGAAATATTTTTGTAAAAATTGAATAGAAAATTAAAATTTCCAAGAGAATAAAAGATAGAGTAGAAATAATGAAGGAAATAATAAAAGAAAACTGTTGAGAGCTAAAAATATAAGTCATCAGATTGAAGGATGCACTAAATACTATACAGGATTAATAAGAAAGGCACACAACTAGGTGAATCATGACATTCCAGCATCATGTGAAAAACAGCAACAACAGCAACAACAACAACAACAACAGCAACAAAACATCCTAATAGCTTATAAAGTGAAAAACGGCTGTTTTTCTAAAATTCTAGATTCTAAAAAATTATTTAACAAATTTGTAAGAACCATACTTTTAAACCTATTTTATTAATTATTTAAACTGTCATTTATATGGCAAAACAATAAAAAAGCAAATTAAAAATATTTTAGATGAAAAAATATGCAGGGATAATACTCCATACAATACTCTGTTTCAACATTATTATAATTCTGTCAATAACTCTCTAGATGATATTAACATGAGTGGTGTTTGGTGAAAATTCTGGGGAAGAGGTTAATGGCAAAACTTTTTGTCTTATTTAGAAGAAAGATATAGGTATTCATTATTGATAGATAGATCAAAAAATAATTGTGTTAAATGATTAAAGATACTGACAAGGAGAATACAAATATGATATATATTTCCCCTCAACCTTTACCAAAAAAAAAGGAAAGAAAGAAAGAAAAGAAAGTGACGAAAATGAAAAACCCTAAAAAATAAATAATAGTACAATGTGTTAATAAACCTAAATTTATAGGTGAGCCTAACAACAACAACAACAAAAACTGAGTTAATGCCTTTATTAAAAGGCACAGATTATCCAACACTGTTAAAGGAAAATCTATAATATGAGAAAATTAAAATCTACATATGAGACAAAGAAAGCAAAAGTACACTCAATATTTCAATATTTTGATTTAATCGATTTGAAAAATATGTATATCAAGAAATGTTTACAAATACAAAATAATTTTAGCACTAGTACTAAAATAGGATTCAAGTTAAAATGTGATGGATTGGGCTTTTCTATTTCGCTAAAATTTATAGTTCATCAATATCTATTTTGTAAGATAAAAGGTGAAAAAAGTGAGAAAAGACCAAATGACAAATGTGAAGCATATAGTGAAAAATATGACAAAGTTTCCTCTGCAATTAATGTACAAATAGCCAAATACTAAGGTAAAACTAAGTAGAGATGTCAAGATAATGATAACATCCAATGAATTAATTCAGTGAACTGCCACAGGCAGACCAATAAGTGAGCACCACCTTAAGCAAATATTCTTTAAATGTTTATTCAAATTTTATTATCAGGAGAAAAAAAAATTATGGAATATTTACCACACACTAGATACTATTCCAAGCACCTAAATGGATAATTTAATCAATTCCTCAGCAAACACAAATGGGGCATGTAAAATCAATCTACCATTACATAGTGAAGGTGAGTGCCCAAGCCAAGATTGAAACCTAAACTGTCAGGATATCCAGAGCCCACACTTAGCCTCCATGCCCATTCTGCCTTTTGTTAATAAAAGAAGCCTGCTTCTTTAGGTGTGTGACTCATATGTGAATCTCATAGTCTTTTTCCATAGCTGTGACCGAAAGTAAGCTCTGCTATCAGAACTTAAGTGAGCTGTTTAAAATTTAATGAACCCTCTATTAGCATGATGTACCAAGGGTTTATGATATAGAGTGCATGTTTCCTTAGAGAAATCTCCAAGTACTTCTTCTGGGATTGTAGTTCTGAGTCTCTTGATTCTTTGCCTCTGTAACCTTTCACCTTCTAAGGAAGCTCCTGGTATCCTCTTATTAAATCCCTAAAATTTTTACTTGAATCTCTCTATATGTGTAGCAAAGAGCATTGTGGTTTTCTCAACATTTATCTCAATACATAGATACTCCGATCTACTCATTCATGTTGTCTCAAAGCATGACAAAGGTCATCATGAAAAGCATAAAAAGTTGGTTTTTTATCAGAAAAACAATTAACTCTGAAGAAGATCCACACTCTTTTGAAGGCATTGTGTATAACATGAATCAATTAAAACTAAGAAATTTATTACATGCACTGATTAGGAGATTAACAAACTTAAATTATATCAGTTGGATAAGGAGTCACTCTTGGAAAATGGAGTGAACTGCACTGTACCTGTATTTATTTTAGTGATGTTGTATCACCCTGTAGAGATTACACCCTACCTGGAAATCTCTCCTACTTGGCTTTTAACCCTTCTCTGTCTCTTGGTCATTTTTGTTTATCAAGATAACAAGAGTAAAATGAGGACTTATAAACAAGAATGACTATAAATCTTCAACTATGCATATTTTTAAAATAAAAAAAAAATTATTAAAACAAGTTATTTTCCATAACCAAAAGACAGTTTAACATAAAAATTAAAAGTACAAAATCTAGATGCAGGCTGCTTGGTGTGAATCTTGGTTCAGCCATTCACTGGCTGTGTAACCAGAGAATACTTCCTTAGCTCATCAGAGTTCCAGGTTTCTCCTCTATACAGGAAAGCGATGGCCCCACTTCAAAAGGATGTTGAGATTAAGTGAGAAAATACATAATAGCACTTAAACATAAAAAAAGAGGGAGCTACAATTATTTTTCTGCTTTTTGAATCATGCTTATATGTATTAATATATATGTAATATAGCATTTTATTTTCTTTTCTGTTAAAATTTTTGTATTCTGAAACCCTAAATTTATAATACTTTAAATTCTGCTCCCTCCTCATTTCCTTTGCACTTGATTCATAGGTAATTCCATCAACTTCGAGAGTTTCAGTGATAATTTCTCTGCAGATACTTCCCACAGTGAGATGCTTCAGACCTAGGTCTTCAGCCCAACCCCCCAAAATCTCTATGTATCAATAGATAAATGCACACAGGTACTCCACCCTTATCTCAAACTGAAAGTACCCAACGCTAAACATATTATCTTCTCAAAACCATTTATCTGATTTTCCCTGAAGGATATCTATGCTTGCTCAATTATTATAGCCCAAACTTTATCATTAAATTAATGCCTTCCTCTCTCCCATCTATAAAATATACTTAACGAGTTTGAAATCCCATAAATTCTATCTTTCCTGTCTGCTTGTTAATATCCTCTTGCCTGAAGTCTTAACAATAGTTTTCTATGCAGACTCATTCCCTCCAGTTTATTTCCCATGTACTTACCTACTTAAGGCATTAGGATTTATCTTGATAAACTATGACTTTATTGTTCTTTTCAATAAACTAGAGTGGATCAAAAAAGTGATTTCTTTCCCGTTTTTTTAATCCTCGTGGCATTTTAATTGCAACTGTAATGACAAGTATCCCCAAAATATTGTTTAAGGCTTCATAGTGTTTCATAAGCATCAAACAAGAATTTGAATAACTAAATCTGTTTTGGAAAATTATTAAACCTGTTTGAAACTCTACCTTTGTTTGTATTGTGGGGAAAATATAAACTTACTTTAGATAAGAGCATAAAAACTGTAAAGTGCAGAAAATAGAACCAGGCAAATAGTAAGTACTAAATAAATGTTATTTCTTATACAACTGTTAGTGATAAAAATTACTCTCTAAATTTTTAAATAGACTTCTATAAAAGTGTAACTTTCTTGAGCATAAGAATTCTAATTTCGATATTCCTATCTATCTTTTATCTTTGTAGTCTCAGGTACAGGTCCTTAAACAGTCGAAATTTAATAATATTACATTAAGTTTCTTTTCTTAATAATCATAATATTTAATGTTAGAAATTTAGACGATTTTTAAAAACATTTTGTTCTTTTTTTTCACTAGTTTTATTCCACTTAATTCAAATTCTGACTTTGACCAGTATTAATGACATGAGAGGATAAGAATGCTTGACCTGAGAGTTTTGAGGTTAACATTGTACATGAGAACTACTGTTCATTAAAAAGTGCATGATTTTTCTTGAAAACAATTCCAGGAAATATACTGCTATATAGATTGGGTTATATCCATCCAGAATAGTATTGAATGTCTGCTATATCCATTGCTTTGTCCAAATTTAGGTTATGAGTAATAGAGTCATGCAAAGTTTACTAACAGGAAAAAGTAATTGTTTAGACAATGTTCTCCTCATTGTATCAAAATATTTCACACATAGTTACCATGGAGATGGAATAAAGAAAGGTTAGTTTTGAAAGCATCTTCCAAAATGTTAAAATGTACAGGAAAAAATTTGCAATAGCACTTTAATTTACTATTAAAAATTTTCATGTGGTATACACTACATTATTCTATTTTTCTATTGTTTCTTTTATAGAGTGGTATATACATTTGAGCTATGAAGCATAATAATATTTCAAAGAAATATTAAGAGGTTACATGAATCTAAAAACAGGTTGGGTAGATATTTTATTAAATGGTAGATCCATTTAATGTGATTTTTATCACTGTTATGGTTTTTCTACAAAGTATTAAAGTTATTTTTAATTTTAGAGAATGAACTTCAAGAAGGAAAAGTTGAAGAACATATTATCCATTTCAAATCAACATTATGAATTAATGAGGAATGTGAGACATAGGCACTATGACACAGTTTTATTGATCACAAAAATGTGTCACGAACTAGTGAAACTCGAGAAATTGATTGTCTCTTTCACATACTGTCCCTGAAAAGTGGGTATAAAGTAAGTTATATGTACATTAGGTCTGAGTAAGTGATATCAATAACAGATTTCCTCATAATTTTCTTCTCTACTATCTAAATATTTCAAATTCCTTTTACACTAAAGCAGAGAAAATACACTTGGCAAACTATACACCAAAAATGTAAAGTAAAATGTAGTGTGAAGAATAAATTATGAATGATAAAATATTAAGAATTAGCAAATGACCTCCAATGATAACCAAGGTAGAATAAGATCATTACAATCTATCTCTTCTTGTGATTGCCATAAAAACTCTGGACAGAATACAAATGACTACATTTATTCTGGAAAGTAAATAACAGTAGATGAATTGGGTTGGGAGTCAAACTTGAAAAAGAAAGAAAAGTTCATGACTTTACTGCCTTTTTTTCCCTCCTTTCTTTAGCTCCTGGCTTTTATCTTAGAGTTCAAGTAGTGGAGGGCATTAAAATTAGAAGGAAAATTGTGTTTTTTTCAAGGCAGAACACAGGACAAAAGAACCTCTGTTAGCTAGAGAGTGAACTAGCAGGAGAATCTCTTTTTTTTTTTTTTCATTTTCTTTTCTATTTCACCCTTGCCCTGAGGAAACCCCAGTCATGAAGTTGCTCTGGTCACATGGCAGAGCATAATCTTCAGGAAAAAACAAAAACAACAATGACGACAAAAACACCCCTCTGTCCAGAGGAATCAAGAAAGGGACTCTAGTGGTCCAAAGAGTGTAAGGAAGATCACGATTATTTTGTCTCTCTTTTCTCTTATCCCCATGATCCACGAGCTTTGCTCGGGAATGGCTGCAGTATTGCAAAACTTACTACCAGCACATAAGGCTAAACCACAAGAGAAACTCCAGCTTACAAGTCAGAAGACTGGACAAAGGGACCCCAGGAAACTAAAGAGTATCTGGGAAATTGGAAAGTTGAAAGATGGAGGGGATGCCAAAATAATGTATCTGAACTGACAAAAACCCAGGCTCACTTCAATCTGTGTGCTAACAGAAGAGACATCAGTAAGCATGGTAAAGGCTTTGAGAACTGAGTTACTGTTTACACCAACACCTGAGTTCCAGACAAATCCCTGAGTGAACAGGCACAAGGAAACTCAAACACCATGGTGTAGACTTTGAAACCTGAACTGACTTTGGAAGCACCACCAATGGAAGGCAAATCAAAACTTTTGATGTGACCCTAACCATGCCAATTGTCTGCTAAAACAAACAGGAAAAAAATATATAATAACTCTTCAAAGAAATTTTAATAGGACTCAGATTTTTACAACATAATATTAAAAATGTCCAAGATATAATCCAAAATCATTTCACACTGAAAAACTTGGGAAAATCTGGCCAACACCATGGGAAAAAAATAATAGAAATGCCAATCTCAAGGTGACTCAGATGTTGAAATTATCAGACAAAGACTTAAAGCAGCTTATCACCATGATCCATGAGCTAAAGTTGATCAATCTCAATATTAATAGAAATAAATTTTCAGCAGAAAACTAGAAACTATTATAGAATCCGGTGCCAAGTGGAAATATTATAACTGAAAAATACAATACATGAGATTAAAGGTTTACTGCATGGGCTCAATAGTGACCATGGAAATGAAATAGGAAAGACTGAGTGAATTTAAAGATAGTTCAATATAAATTTTCCAATATCAACAATAGAAGAATAAAAAAAAGATATTAAGCAAATACAAGCAGAACTCAGGCACCTGTGGGACAGTATCAGAAAATCTATTGATTATTTTATTAGCATTCCAGCAAGAGAAGACAAAGTGACTGGTACAGAAAGAAAATTTTTGAAGAAATAATGGTCTGAAAACTGTCTCCCAAAATTTAAACAGAATTCAATTCTTCTTCTCATTTCAGGTAAAATTCTGTCACCCAAAGTCTAGTCTTTATTAGTAATGGAACTCATTGTATCTGGCTAAAATGAAGACATCCTTTCTCAGCTTCATTTGTACCAGATGTGGCTATATGATCAAGTGCTGGCTGATAGGGTATAAACAGACATGATCTGAATAACTTTTAGGTGATGTCCTTGCAATAAAAGGGCACGTGTTCTCTTCCTTTTCTATTTCTCTCTGCCTGAAATGTGAATCTTTTAGGCCTAATATTAAATATTAAGTGACATGAAGATGAAAACAATATCTTTGTGGTAAGAGAATTAAGAAGAGCCAAAAGATAGAAGACAAGTGGACCTTGACAACATGGACTGCTATTCCAAGGACTGTTACATGACAGAGAAAAAGTCATTACACTATTATCATTCAGTTGGGATTTTGTTTATAGGAACTGTACATTTATCCTAATATAGGATCTTAGCTCAAACACAACTTAAACATTTCTTCAGCACACTGTGAAAAATAGCCCCTCCCAGATACTTTATACCATATGATTTTACTTTATCCATCACCATCTCAATTATTTTTAATGTATTTATCTGTAGATTATTTTATCTCTATAGTATTTGGATTTTCTAGTATTTGGATTTTCCCAAGCATGTATTTATGAATTTCTTTTACTAATTTTAAAATATTGAAGACTGAGTGAATCAGTGTTATTTTAAAGTTTTCCTTCCGTGGAATTAATTTTTCAGCTTGTTATAATATAAAATCCAAAGACTATATTTGAAATTAAACATTATTCAGTTATCTTATTAATTACTTAATTTAATACATTTTAAAACTTAAAATACAATGCTTAATTTAAATGTTGAAATTTGTTTAAAATAAACACGAGTTTAAAAAAGGCACAATGTTTAACGCTAGAAAGAGTGGGCTAAGTATTTGCATTTGCCATTTCTACAAAGCATAATGAACAATAGCTCATATTTTATTTAGTTTTCCAACAGATGGAAAAAAATCAGTGTCACTACATGAGAGGCAAAAGACATTTCAAAATTAACAACAGTAAATGTAAGCAGTTTATTCCATGTCTTTTCCCAGACTAAAAAAAAAAAACAAAACAAACCTGTACTTTATGAAATAATAAGTTAAATGAGTATAGTCATGTATAAATTAATTTCTACAATTTGAAGAGTCCTTGTGCATGTTGAAAATTGAGCTATTGGTTCTTTGTTCTGCATTTCAATATTGGCTTCTATCTACCTTTTAAATTTTATTTTAAATTTAAAATTTAATTAGGACAGTGATTTTAACTTTTGTTGTTGTTATTACTGATGCTTCCTCATTTGCTTTATTTTTTGTCTTTTTTTTTCCAGAGGTAAGCGTCAATTGATTTGCCTAAATTAGCAGCTTTACATGATAAATTACTTGCTAACTCTAAACCCATTTTAATAGTCACAAAAGTAAAGAGGAATGTAAATCTGTTAGAGCAATTATATTTTATAGATAATCTAAAATTCTTCATGTCTAAAATTATTCCTTAAAACTTGATATTTTAATTACTATTAGTAACAAATAATAATGAATCACTTTACATAAAAGTGTAATGCCACTATACTGAAATACCGACTTAGCACTAACAAAGTAACTGTGTATTCCCCAAAATACACTTGTAATTCTCATGGGTGAGAGAAAGAGGCTGGCAGTGAAAAATAGTTGTCCCTATAATGAATTCATTTGGCTGCACGAAATGAAACACCAGACCATGTTGGACCAAGAAATAGTGTTAGCTTTCGTTTACATGATAAGAAGCCCAGAGGATGGTGTCCGAGAATGTCTAATTAATTTCATGTGTCAACCACATTTATACTTCCATCTTTCTGCTTCACTTATCTTGGCTTGTGATACTTATTCTCATGTTTTTTTTTTTTCAAGTGTAGTTTAAGCCATTGTAAAAATACGGTTGCTCAATATTCAAGACATCATGTCAGACAGTATTATATGCAAGAAGAAGGAAAGTGTGCAAGAAAAAGGGGGCAAAACATTTTTCTAGAAATGTATCAGATAACCAGTTTCATCTTTAAGAAAGTCTGGGAAATGTAATTATTTGGCTGGTTGCAATGCACATAAAAAAACACTGAGATATTATTTTTAATAAAGAAATTGAAAAAGAAAAATTGCATATTATCTAATAAACTATCATAATTATATTTTCTCAAATGTCTTTGCTCTGCAGAAATAAGCCTGTGGAAATTCAGGTAATTTGGGGAACATGCTCAGCCACTTACAAAGTTCTCTTCCTCTGAAACATGATATCGAAAGGTAAAAGCACACATTCTAGATTCTCATTCTTCTTCAAATGTTCACTAAATGTCTAATAATGGTCTTCATATTCCTCAGGCTATTCCATGATCAGAACATTTTAAGCATTAAACATAAGATTACACAAGCAGACATGAGGACCTACTTTACAGCTATGACAATTAAGACAGTTTGATGCTGTACCAGGATACACAAACAGACCAATGTGAATAATAAGTAGCATATAAATAGACCCATACATTTAGGTAGTATGTAGTAATGTAGTATAATATGGTGTAGAGTTATGAAGTAAAATGTAGTAAAATGTAGTGCTATGAAGAAATAATGGACTTTTTAATAAATGGGACTCTGTTGAATGGGCCTCCATACTGAAAATAAAGATGAATCTTGACCTCATCTCTCATAAAAGTCAATCCCAAGTGGTTTGTAGATTTAAACAGAAAAGGTAACACCATAAGGCAATAAAAATAATATATTTCCATGTCTAAGTACATATGTTTTATAGTATAATTTAAGTAAATTGTAATTGTACCTTTTCAGATATAGAAAATTATCACATTAATAAGTGATAAAATTCAAAGTGCTGTTTACCCTTATAGAATTAACCAATTTATGGACATAGAGTTTAATTAATCTATGAAAACAGAAATTAACCTCAAAGATGTCAAAAAGAGAGTTTGAGTCATGAAACTTCCAATCTTTTTTGTAGTATATGGGGTTGATAACAAAGGATTCTCAAAGTAAAATATGGTATCCTTGAGGAACAGATACATCAGCCTATTTTGCATTTGATTGCCAGCTGTGGATGTTGGTAGTGTGCCATGACAATAAAAAGTGTTTACAGAATACTTCTTTCTTTCATTCTTTATTTTTAAAATTTTCAGTAGTATGGGGTTTTGATTTTTAATTTTTTTGTAAGATTAATATACAAAAGTGTTTGGTTCTAGTGCACTTTTGTAGTTAGCTATTTTAAAATATATCCACTTATTCTTGAGGAATGAACTTGCTCAGTTTTTTCCTTAAATCTATTTTGACCAAATTTAAAATTTATGGTTTTCAAAACAAATCATGTATTTCATAGAACTCCATATTATTTGCCTAGACTTAAGTAAAATGATACCTTAAATCTAGTAATAAACATTTTATTTATTATTTTGTATATTTGTCAATAAATTATTAAATGACAACTGAAATTCTTGACTTTTGTCTTTTATTTTTCTAAAATGATAGATTTATTAACATCTTACTAGAGAACTTAGAGTTTTCATTAGAGAACTTCTAAAAATTAGGAGCGATTTCATTCAGTGTACTCATAATGAAGAAATCCTAAAAAACTGAATGTATAAGTGCTTTATTAAGAATCATGTAACTGTCTGTGTATGTCCTTTAATTCTCATTTAGAATTTTTTTCTACAGAGCAAACATAGTAAAACCCATTTTAAGATTTAAGTCTTTGTGTCTATGGCCATGCCACCCTGAATGTGCCCGATTTTAATTTCATCTGATCTCGGAAGCTAAGCAGAGTCGGGCCTGGTTAGTTCTTGGATGGGAGACCACCTAGGTAGGAATACCAGGTACTGTAGGTGTTAAAAAAAAAAGATTTATGTCTTAGAAAAATATATTGGATTCCCACCCTAGCACTTAATAACTCAGTGACCTTGGGCAAATTGCTTAACCTCTCTGTACCTCATTTTTTCACCTTTAAAATAAGGCAATAATGTGCTACCTGCCTTGTGGTATTGTCAACAGTGTTTAGTAAATAATCTATGCAAAAATATTTTCTTTCCTGAAAAACAGGTGGACCACAAACCCGTGTTTTAAGAATTACTCTGTATCTTAATAACCTTATTTTATATGCTTAAACTTTACTGTCCTTGAGTTGACTTTTATAGCAAAATCTACATTTGGATTTAAAGAAAAATTTAAATAAGTTATTTTGTATCTTCTGAAATACCCAGTGTAAGATATATAGATGTATATTATATTTCTATTGCTTCATGTATCTTAATGTACTGTTATATTGAAATCAGTCCTCTCATTTGAGATTGTTTGTCAAATATCTCCTATGAATATTCGGCTTTTCTTTTCTCTCTAAAGGCTCTGTTTAAAAAAATAATAATAACTCTCCAATCTTTTCCTAGTATTCTTTCCTTTGAACAAACACTTTATCTTTGTACCAGTCGTGTTCATTACCACATCAATAAGCCTGTTTCGTTTACTTTCCATCTTAATATGACTAATGGATCACTGTTTATATATTTTTCTGTTGTTTTTACTAACTATTCCTCTTGCCAAGCGTGCTTCGTTTGAAGTATACATATCTTCCATCTGCTGTAACATTTTGTACCCATGTCCCAGCTGTACTAATTCTATTAATTGCATACTATTTATTGAACTTTATTACTCAGAATTAATCCTATTGTTAAAGAAACCTGAACTAGTTGTGAATGAAATTGCTCTAGATTAAATATTTTGTTTTTAGAGTTCATTTGTAAAATAAAACATTTGTGCTTTTAGTTTTCTTTGAATTGTGCCCCTTAAATTAATCTAATAAAGTATTTGATTCATTTGTCTTGCCAGAAATGAGCCTTTTTGTGAAAAAAAAAAACAAAACTATCTTTTCACTTCCTTTGAGAACAGTACATTGATGATAATTTTAAAGTGGATTGTATAGATTCTGGCAAAAGCAGAGTCCAGAATCTATAAAGTCTGAGTTCACTATCTACCTCTTAATAGATCGAATAGCATTGAACATATCATTAAGCCTCTCTGAATCTCAATTTTCTACTTCGCAAACTTTTAAATTGGTATTTAAAATATTTTTCACATAGAACGGCGTAAAAATACTAAATTTAAATAAGCCAATGTGCAACAATATTCTTGCAGAGCTCCCACAACTGTTTCTTCTCTTACAGAATTAAGAAATTAGACTAGCTGTCATTAGGTCCCTTTCTTTTGTAACCCTCTCTAGTTCTGGAATATATTTCATATTTTATAATATGAATATATTTATATTTTTCCTATCTATACATTATCTTTCCTGTCTTCCCAACAATTTCATTTCTTCAAGCTTCTTCTTTGTAGCTATTTCCAGCTTCCAGTCAGTCACAAGTTCTCAGAGTATAATTAATAGTGAGGGTAAAACTTTGACAAAAACAGAATCTATGATATTTCTGATCCAGTTATTAAAAGTTAACTCATCTCTTTATCAATCACAAGTGAATATTCTTTCATAACATAAAGCTTTGGTATTTGGATCCAGATCTAGGTTTCAATCCTGGATCTACTTATTATATCAGTAATCTTGGACAAATCACTTAAACACTGTGAAATGTTTTTATCTTCTATAGAATGAAAATAATATAATACCTCTTTCCCTACCTTGCGAGTTCCTGTGAGAATCAAATATAATAATATTCTGCGTGTTGGACATTTAAATGCCAAGTAAATGCTAGTTATATCTATTTACATGGCATTGTGAATTACTTGCCATTTAATGCAGAAGAACCTAGTCATGAAGACTACCTCCCTCTGGTGAGGATGGTTAAAAAGAAAAACAACCTGGAACACTGCACCACATTATGTATGTGCCAATGTGTTCAGAGAATGAGGCAGAGAAATTATTCCCTGAGCAGGGAGATTAGAAGCAAAGCCCCACAGCTCTTGACCTTGAGTACCCTGTTTTAAGCTCTTAAGACATGTTGCCCCCATGCAGGTGACCAGCCAGTTTTTGGAAAGCCCCTATTCTAAGAGTGCATAAATTAGTCAACAGTGAGATAGTAAAGGGTGGTTAGTGCTTATTCTGATGAATTCAGGTGACTCAAGCCACTAAGACTTGCCTGGAAATTATTGGCAGAAATGCTTTGGGAGACACCAATTTATCAAATTAAAGACAAAAAAAAAAATCACAGAATTTATTGGAACAAAGTTTTTATGGTACTCTCATTTAACTCTTCCCCTTCCATTTCCCTTTTTCAGCTCCACATAGAAGTAGGTAAATAAACTTCGCCAGAGGAGAAGCAAGCACAAGTTTAAGCCACAGGTATCGCCGAAGCCTCAAGCATTCACAACAGAACAAGATATTACAAGCGTCCTGGAGCTGCAGCGTGCGGGCTGATGCTGACTACCATCACATGTCTGTAAGTGCTCAGAAGGTTAAATTCAAACACAGAAATCTGCCTCATCTAACTTGAACAGGTCTTAACAGATCTTAATTTATTGAAAGTATAATCCGTGGATCACAAAATTCACAAAAGACTGGACAAGATTAGAAAATGAGCAGGAAAAAAAAAAGACTGGAAAAAAGAAGCATAGCAAATTACTCTTAAATTCTATTGTTTGCAATATATGTGGCATCTCACCATCTATGTTCTTGTGTCTCTAAAGAATCAAATTCTCAGGAGATATAGAATTTGACAGACTAAGCCTAAATCACCTAAGTGACCTCTGATGAGCCAGGAGAGGGGAAGTGAGTATTTAACTCCTTCAGCTTTCATACTGAGGGTGGCTACAGCCTCCTACATGGGCTACCCAGAATCTGGGATTGCCTAGAGGGGAGAGTGATTTGCTGATAGGAGGACACAAAAATGACAAATTCCACTACACAGCCCCAAATCATGATCTCTCACGATCCAATACAAGTATGCTTATTCTAGGCAAAGGTTCTTAAGCATTTTCTTAAAATCATGATCAATAAATCAACAAACCTAATATAGCAATGCTATGAAACATAGCTATTTAGGAGTATATTTTTTCCAGTACCAGGTAGCTAAACAACCAGTGGGGCAACTGCTGAGAAGAGTGTTCTGTCTCCTCTATAGCAGAAATGGGCATTTTTATTGGCACTTGGTTGCAAGCAGAATGAGAAATTTGAGCCAGCTCTTGGGTGAAATCTTGCCTCTTTATAGGTTCCTACCAGAAACCAAACCACAACTTGATGGTTATTCACTTAGGAGCTATAACAGATACTGATATCTATTTACGCAAAAGCAATTCAACCCCAATCCCTCTTCTTTGCTGCTAGATCTTACCTTTTATTCAGAAACTAGAAGTGCCAAATATTCATTTTCTCTGCCTCCCCACTTTCATTTAGGGGATGGACAAATGAAAGACTCAATAGTTGCCAATGAAATTTAGGAAGTGACCTGAGTGACTTCCTGGGAAGCTTTTCCTCCTAATAAAATAGCGTCCAAGAGAAAAATGGATCTTTCCTCTAATTCTGTTTTGATATTGTAAACTGAGGCTGCGCTGTGTAGATTTGCTATAGACATTCAAGTACCTTAAAAAGAAAGAGAAGTTAATCTTAAAGAAGTTACTCAGACATGTGATACGCTCGAAACCACTTTGCTCTGGAATACATGACGAAAACTATCTAGTCTTTAAGTCATTTAGACAACTTTTCTGTTACTTGCAAGAGCGTACTAACAGATAAGGAATATGAAAATGGGAAATGGATTCATACAATTAAGAGTTTATAAAGCAAGTACTTGGCAGAGTAGAGGATATAGAATTGAGAATATAAATATTCCAGGCTGGAAATTTGGTGGTTTTTATGAAGCAGTAAACATCCTAATATACCTTGGGATGCTAAGTCTCCCTTGAATCTTTACTGATATGGGAAGTAATAGGAAAGTTCAGAATAGAATTTTTATTGGCATTTGTCTATTTCTTGAGCTTTCTGCTAGATCCTACAGAAGATAGAAACAGTCTAAAGGCAGTTGGTCTGAAAGGAAGCAATGAAGGAAGGAAATATGGCCCTCTATATTTCCTTATATGGGATATTAGTGAAACATCCCACCTCCTGCCTTAACTTCCAGTGTGTTAGTGAGTCTGAGTCTATTTAAAGAATTGGGATTTGTGCCAATTTTAACATGGCAATAGTGTCACATCTCTTTTGTGGCTTACAGTTGAAACTCCATGGTATTTGGAGCAATACCACCTTCCAAACTCTTGCCTATACTAAAGACACCATTCATGCCTGCATTTTAAGGGCTCCTCAAAATTTATTTATTGGAATTTATTATAAAATGAATTTATTATATTGGAGTACCCTGAATTTAATGCAAATTCATCTATACACTGAGAAAACACACTATATCACATTTTTGAAAAGATTTATGATTTTAACAAAGAATTCAAACATAGCTATCATTAAAGAGCTCAAATAATAGTATGCCTCATGGTAAATATATATAATATGAGATGATATATATTTAAACTGAAAATAACTCGAAGGGTAGTTATTTACAGAATAAAGAACTTACCACTTATAAAAGAAGTTCTACAACTTCCAAATGGCTTTTAAAGGTATGATCTTCAGGAATTTGATTTGCATCTCCCATTCACATGGCTCAAAGTACAGGATGCTGAGATGGCAGAAACAGATGAAATCTCACATCTTCCAAGCTCCACTCCTGTCCCCATTTCCCACCCTCTACAATCTGTAGAGATTCTCTGGGGATTTTCTGATATATACATTTTAAGGACATGTCTAGGACAAAGGCTAGAAATCTGTGGGTAGTAAGATACGTGAAACCTATCCATGTGAGTGATCCAAGCCTTGAGATCTCTGGTTATTATGTGATCTTCCATTGAGGCACTCATACAGGAAATGTGCTGCCTTTCTTTCCAGCACGTATCATATATTCTGCTAATTAGGTTCAATGCCACCCAGTTCTTAAAACTACACTTACTAAGATCAGACTCTGCCATCGAATTTCTTATACAGTGGCTGAATTCAGGTCCCTGAATGACAAAGGCTGATCAAGGGTAGGGAACATCTCAATTACTTCTGCGTTGCACAGAAATTGTGAACTATATTTATTCAAAACAACAATAAAAAACATTAAATTAAAAGAGATAATTGTTTTAAATTGATGGAATAATGATCTTGGCAGCTAAGTCTTAGAAAACAAATGAAGCTACACCAAAATAATCCCAAACCTTAGAATTATTCTCCTGTACTTGCTAGAGTACAGTGGGTGGGGTTTGTGTGAAAAGTCTCAATGGAGCCATACTACAATTTTCTACTGGATCCTGATGCAGGCTAGCATAAAGTTACCATTAATTGCTCCAGGGCTACATAACTCTTTCTGTTGAGTTTATTGAAAAGAGTTTTTGAGAAATGCCTATCCAACTCTGCTGAGCTGAGTAGGTTAAATAAAGCTTAGACAAAGCTTTTTTCCATCTTGAGCATCCAAGTTACTCGGCATTTTGGGGATCTCAATGGGACCCCAGAGACAAGAGTCAACAAAACCAGGCCATAAAATTAAGAAGGCATTGAATGTTTGGAATCAGGACTAAACACAGGGAAAATGAAAATAACGTCTTTAAATAGCATACTCTCAGCAACAAAGCAAAACCAATTTACAAATATTTCGTTGAGATTGCAAAGGAGGAACATTGTGTGAAATGTTTTCAGGAAGCAAAAGAAATCTAAAGTATTTGTAAATTCTTTATATGTCCATTCGTTTTCTAAGGCTCATTTAAAATTTAGGGCCACCATTTCTTCTTGAAAAAAATGGTGGCCCTAAATCTTAAATGATACTGGCACTTCCTTTTTAATCATATGATCATCTAAAACATCACTATGATCCTTCCTCAATCCTGGATAAGTATCACTGTCAGTGAGGAGTCCTGAAGTTCCTTTCATTAACTTCATGCCAAATCTGCCTCTCCCTATTTCTCAGAAAGTTTCGCTTTATTGACCTAGAATTCTCTCACCAGGAAGTTTGCAAGAAATTAAATCTTGAGTTCGATGCAAGCATGTGTTTTTGTTCTATTTTCAGAAACTCATAATGAATATTTTGTGCTGTCATTTCAAAATCCATTTTACATTTGGATGAATATTTAACTTATATTTATCTAATATTATATTTATTCCAGGCATAACTTTACTCATATCACTTCCTGAAATTATTAATTCAAAACTGTTATTCTAATTTTCTCTTTTCCCTAGCTTTAATTCTCTGCTTTCTTCTTATTTTGGAGCACAGTATTGTATAGATATTACTCTAACTTGTATCTTTTTTATATTTAAAATTATATTCCCTAATCTGTTTTGACAAGTTGATACTTTGTTAATTAATAGATAATAAATATTATGTTTTAAAAACAAACAGCTGCATGTATACCAAGGTATTCATTATTTTTTAAATATATGTAACTAAATTTTATGATGATTGCTGTCTTTTCTATCTTTCTGTTCCAATTCTCCCCTCTCATTTCATATGGACTTGCAAATATGGACTAGTTTATTATTATTAATAAGTAAATTGAGTCTAGAACACTGATTTATTAAGATTGATTTTTGTCAACATTAATCAAAACTACAAATACACATAAGCATGTACCCACATAAATTACTACTTTTAAAAGCACCTCATTGAAATGTTTTCTTCATTTTTAAATTTTTTAAAAATCAAATTCTTAAAAATTCTATTCTAAAGTTTGTAGATTTTCTCCCACATTTTCTTCTAAAAGATTTTTTGGTTTAATTTTTATATTTAATTGCATAATAAATTTTGAATTTATTTATTTTTTTACATATGCTGTGAATTAGAGATTATTTCAAGTGAATATTTAGTTTTCTAATACTATGTAATTAAAGCACTATCCTTTCCCTTTTGAACTAACTTGACACTATAGTTAAGATAAATTGAAAATTTTTACATGGCTGTATATCTATTAATCTGTTTCTTCCATCTTGACTCAGTTTAGTAACTTATGTGTTTCTAGAAATTAGCACCATTTATCTTGTTGTCTAATTTTTTGGTGTATAATTGTAGTGTTGTCCTATAATCACTTTTATTTCTGTGAAGTTAGTAGCAATGTCTCAATTTTGATTTCTGATTTTATTTATTTTTGGCTTTTCTCTTTTTTCTTATTCAGTCTTGCTAATTTTTTAAAAAAAAATTTATTGACTTTTTCAAATAATTAACTTTTGGTTTCACTGATTCTATTGTTTTTCTAATCTCTATGATATTTATCCTCACTTTGCTCTTTTTCCCTTTTCTTTTGCTAGCTTTAGATTTAATTTGAAATTCTGTTTCTCCCTCTTCATAGTATAAAATTGGGTTATTAATTTTAAATCTTTTTGTTTTTAAATATAGGCATTCACAGTTATAAGTTTTCTTCTGAGCATGCCTTTGCTACACCCCATATGTTCTAGTATATTTTGTTTCATTGTCTCTAAATGTTTTCTAATCTCCTTTGTAATTTCTTCTTGGATCCATTAGTTGTTTAAAAGTACATTGATAATTTCTACATATTTGTGAATTTTCAGGTTTTACTTTTCTTATTAATTTTAACCTCATTCCGTTGTGATCAAGAAATATAACTTATTGAGGACACCTTGTACCTGACTGTCACTTCTCTCTTGCTGCTTTTAAATTCTTTCTTTGTCTTTTGTTTTCAACAGTTTGATTGTAATATATTTCCACATGAGTCTCTTTAATTATCCTGCTTAGAGTTCCTTGAGCTTCTTGGATATGTAGATTCTTCTCTTTCGTCAGTTTAAAGAACTGTTTGACCATTATTTCCTCAAATATACTTTCTGCCTTTTGTCTCATCTTCTCTGGTATTCTGTAATCTGTATGTTGGTCTACTGTATTGTCTCCCCCATGTCTCTCAGGATTTTCTGTCTTTTTTCCATCTCTTTTTCTTTCCACTCCTGACTCAATCATTTCAATTTTCCTACTAGCAAGTTCACTGATTCTTTCTTCTAACTCCTCAAATTTGTTGTTGACGCCATCCAGTAATATTTTTCATTTTAATTATTACACTTCTCAGCTCCAAAATTTGTTTCTTTTTTACAATTTCTCTTGATTGATATTCTAATTTTGTTCACAATCATTTTCCTGACTTTTTAAATTTTTTACAGGTGTTTTCTTTTAGCTATTTTAGCATACTTAAGGCAGTAGTTTTAAAATTTTTGCCAAGGAAGTCTGACTTTCTGTAGGGATGGTTTCTGTCAGTTTATTTTGTTCCTTTGAATTGGCCATACTTACCTGTCTTTTTGTATGCCTCGTGATTTATTTTTATTGATAAATGGATGTTTAAATCTTCTAATATAGTAACTCTGGAAATAAGATCTCCCCTTACCCAAGTTTCTGCTGCCTTTTCAATTGCTAAAGGCTATAGTAGTCTCCTTGTCCAGTGACCCCAAACTATTCCTACAAAGACTAAATTCCTTCTCACATACAGCTGCCAATATCTCTGCTTCCCATTATGTGTTTAGCTAGAACTTTGACAGAAATATCCTTGAACACTTAGAGCCAAAGGAAAAAAAGTGGAGTCAATCTTTACATATTGGTTCCATGTCAGAGCACTATTTCCACATTTAGCCAGGCTAGCACTGAGTCTACAGATCAGCCCAAAATGCAGGTTTAGGGTTTTTTCAGACATTCTCTGAGAATGTGTCTTAGCCTGGCCATGTGCATATGTTTCTAAATTCTCCAGTGTAGATGATGTTTTTGAGTATTCTAATCTCCTAAAGATACTCTCCCCAGCTTTTGTTCCTGGGCCTTAGGTCGCCTATTGCTCATGTAGACTATTATCTTTTGTTAGTTCAGTTCACAGTGTTTTTTGAGCAATGCCTACCACTTAAGTTCCCAGTAAGGCAGTAGAAAGATAAACACATTATAGTAATCTGTAAGATAGCCCTCAGATAGCTTAGAACAGATATACACAATAATTTGCAAAGAGATATATGCTTTGTTTCCTCTGGAATCAGTGGATTCCCTATGGAAATGCAGGCTGTTGCTACTTTTAACCCAAGACCTCCACCACCATGATGAGGGATAGGGCAAAGACAGAAAACAACAACACAAAACTTTCCTATTATTTTAAATTACCCTTTTCTTGATTCAGCATTTGCTCAGCTGCTATAAACTTTTGATTATTTTCCAGGGTTCTGACAAATTTGGTTATGACAGTTTCTGCTTGTTTTTCAGGGTTTCTGTGGGAAGATGAGAGCTAGTTGCTGCCTTCCACCATTTTGCTGTCACTTTCTTTATGCCCATTCTTGAAGGGGTTGTTTGAAATGCCTCATTGAGAAGGATTGTGAGGCTAAATCAAGTCAAGTGAGAGAAAATGTCAAGAATGATTAGTTATGTCTCTTATGGTTATGGAAAAAAAGTGTAACAGCAAATTGTCCTCAAAGTTTCCAACTCTGGACAAGCCCAATTAATACTACATGACTTGGTCAACTGTTTTGGAAGTACTACGCAAGTACTGGCTGAAAGTGTTCTAAACTATACCTGCACATAAACATTTTGATGAGGGGGCATAATACAAATACCCAAGGACAGTTCTGTCCTCAATGAGGGGATGTTCTTAACAATATGGCATGAAGGATCAAGAGGAAAATGTGGCATCAGACAAACACAAGTTAAAATCCTGACTCTACCCTTTATTAGTGTTATTTTGAGCAATTAGTTTAACTCTTGGCCTAAATAAGCTTATTTCTAAAATTAATTGAATTTGTTTTTAAAATTTTCAAGTTTGTTGAAAACAGCAAGAAAGATATCTGTGAACATGCTTTGCTCTACTAATATTGGTTTTTACTGTTATTATGCTAGAGTAACACTAGCCCTAGCTTCCGGCTACTGAGAAGTTAAATGACAGGAAGTAGTGAAGTTGCTCATTATAACAATATTCACTTATCTTGACTTACTCAAGAGGATTCCAGTTTATATCTATTATTCTAACATAGGAATAGTGTCTTCTTTCAATTGTGAAGTATCCTGATTTGGATAAATTAGGTGCCTGTTCTAGCTGTGATGTTATGAATAACACACCACAGTATACTGATCTCTTAAAGAGTACCAACAACAACTTTTTAGTGGTTTAGCCAGAGGAGAAAAGAAAAGTATCTTTAAACTGCAAGTTTCATAATAAATCTATTCCCTTCTGCCAATCTGTCCTTCTTGCTCTCATTTTTCACTGTGAGCTGCCTCACTCAACAACATCCTCTTCTTCCCTAGCAGTGGAACCCAATTTTCAGATGAGCACATTGCCGCCTAGAATAAAAGACAACTGTTACTAGCCTCTTCTGGAGGTTCACCAACCAGATGATTAGGTTTGAACAATGGTATATAAATGTTGTGTGGAACATCTAGGAAGTTTATTAAGGAAGATGACTCAAGTCAGAAGAACAAAAAAAGGAGGGCCCCTCCAAGTTTGTCAGCTCTATTTAATAATTTCACTCTTGTGCTTTGTTATGTAGACATAATGATCAGAACAGCAGCAGCACCCTTGTGTCTTCAAGTGAATGTCGGCATAAGTGCCATTCACTGGAATGGTGTACAATAAAGACAGAGACGAGGGTACCTGCTGGAATTAGGGTCTTACCCACCAGCCCTGGAATATTTAAAGTATCAAAGAGAGAAATAAATTTATGTGTTTTCTTCAGTAACTACTTTCTGGTTTTCTGTTATCCTAAGCCTATCATAATTCTAATGTGTTACATACACATAAGAAATTGAAATATCAGAACCTGAAATGTGCCCCTGTTAGAGAACGAAATTCAACTGAGTAAATTTTCAAAATCTCATTGACTTTGTTCATAGATTCATGAAGAGCAACATCCAATCTAGCAGATAGAAAAGAGCTCTGAAGGGCTCTGCAAGGCAAGAGATTTTATAGGAAGGCAGGAGCAGGAACAAAGAAGTTATACTGGGAATTTGCTGATTGTATAAAGCAGGGTTACTTTCCTTACATGGAGCAAAGAGAAGTCTTTAAGCCAGATCAGGTGACTTGTGCTGAGCAGGTAAGCATTGATTGGTTAAACTTGACCTTCCTTTCCTGGGAGATCCGAGCATAATAACAGTTAACTTAGTTGAACGTTTTGGTTTGCTGACGTGGGGCTTAGCATAAGTGACACCATTTGGGACCCAATCTGTTTACTTTAACAGCCCCAGTATTGTAGGGTAAACATTTGGTCAAACTGCTGTCTGCCTTTCCTTGGAAAGCAGACAAAAGGCTGTCTGGAAAGCAGACTAAATGGCCTTAAGGGAAAGTATGGAAAATTTAGAATGTTGTCTGTATTGGCTGCTTTTTGCTGATTTTAACCAAGTTCTAGGATGGATGAATTCAGACTCAAACCAGCTTATCTGTAGGCAGAGATGTTAGGAAGGCATTGTCTCCTTGTGGCTTGAAATCCAAATGCATTAAATATGGAGACTTTCAAGATATACAGAAAGAAGGAAAGAAAGAAAGAAAGAAAGAAAGAAAGAAAGAAAGAAAGAAAGAAAGAAAGAAAGAAAGAAAGAAAGAAAGAAAGAAAGAAAGGAGGAAAGAAGGAAAGAAGGAAAGAAGGAAAGAAAGACAGACAACTGCCCTGTGCACCAAACTAAAGCACTTATAGGATACGCTGAAGAAGTAGCCTTAGCATAAGATAAATCATTGGCCCCAATGCTTTTAAAAAGGCCTTCTATTAATAGTTCTCTGTCAGACAATAGGAGCAAGCTAGCAGCAGAGATCAAATTAAGTATTTTGTCTTCCCACCCAAGCCTATTCTTTTAAGTGGTCTCAAGGTAGAATCAGGCTTTAATACTACTAGATCTGGAAGCCAAAAGAAACCACAAACCTGGACTGCAACTGCCTGTTACTATTAAACTTTAATAATACCTAAACCTACACTAGAAGGAAATGGGCTTTAGAGTCTTTGCAGGCTCCAAAAAGAGACACCTTCCCATGCCTATGATAGAAATAGCTATGGAGGGTCAAAGAGAAGAAATTACTCCTCAGAAGGTGGAGTTCTGGAACAGGGCACTGGAGAGGATAAGGTCAGGAGAGATTCTCCAGAAAGCAGAAATAAGACAAATAGATAATACAACCAAGGAATCTAGTCTAACACAGGTTTAAGGGGCTTCACTATCACTATCTAGTTGGATTTCATCATTTCTATGGGCTAATGATGTCAGTGTTTTCTACTCTACACGGTTCCAAATGGAATGTTTATGCCATTCTCCCTGTTCCTTCTCTTCTGGGTGTGTATCAGGCAAATAATTGTCTTTTAGTTTATTGAGTCATCAAACAATAAAGAAATATGAGATCTGACAGAAAATCAGCAAACATCCAGAGAGCCTGCATGCCGAGCTGTATGTCTAGCTAGATAAGCCCCCCGGCAGCTAGCTGTGGTCATGTGACTAAGTTCTAGGCAATAAGTTACAAATAAAAGGGCTAAGTGCTTAAGGAAAGTTCTTCAAAAAACATGGGACATGTCTTCCTTTTCTCACTCTAGACGGGATGGCTGAAGCTCCAACAGCCACCTTAGATCAATGAGGGCCAAGCAAAGAGCAAAAAAACAGCAAGAAACTGACATACCAGCTCTACTTATTTTAGATTTATTTTATTTGAAAGAAAACAGTTTCTCTTTGGGTAAGCCATCATTACTTAGTAGTTCTTGTGTGTGCATGTATGTTTAATGTGACCAACTTAATTCAATGAATATATTTTCTTACATGTATGAAAGGAAGAATGGGTGTGAGAATAATTTTATCGGAGATTTCCCTCCCCACCCAAGATTAAAACAAAGCGAGGACAAGAAAATATATTTACCTTGAGAAGCTATATACCAAGCACTTTTAGTTCAAATGACCTTAATTTAAAGCTATTGCCTTGATTATTCCTACATATCCCTATTTTTCAAAAGATATTTAATTTACCTAATTGCAAATATATAGTTGTTTAGTGTTCATGTTAAAACAAGTTTGTATTTGTCTTTTAATTTTCCAATATTTTAAATGAATACTTAATCATATTGCTTTTATGCAAAGTATATTTTCCAATGTCTACTGTTTTCTTAGTCTATCATGAACTTGCATAGATAAAATTTCTACAAAGTTTTGATACTGATTTATGTCATGACAAACCATGGGTAGTCAATGCTAAGTAATGCTTCCCAAATTTCTCTCCCAAAAGATCAGGGTGCTTCTTATTCCAGAAGCCAGATTCTTTAGGGAACTGGGCCTGGACACAGTTGTAGGTGCTGGAGAAGGCTTTCTCGAATTCTGGCCAACAACACTGAGCTGAGTGAACCAGCCCATTTTTTTCCTATTAAGTCTCCTCCCTCCCAGGCTGTCATGTAGGATAGAACTATAACAGGTGCAGCTGTAGGAGCCTCTTTACCCACAAGGAATCTTCACTGCTAAATTCTGGGCTTTACGGAGAGCAATCTGTGGCCTAGTTACCTGACTGTATTTATACATTCACCTATCCATTGATCCATTTTCTTTCTTTATTTATTCATTGTTCACTGACCTCTAATCTATGTTGAGTACTTTGGTGGATTTTGGAGACATCTAAATGAATTTAACAGGGCATCCTTGTTTAAAATTTAGCCTAGCAGACACCATAAAGCTGCTGCCAGTCTTGGAGCCTAGACAGAAGCAGAAGAAAGGAACATGGTGTACCTTGATCCTTCGTGGAGACAACTACTATACCTGGATTGACCACAGCTATTCATATTTATCCCTAGTCAAGAAAGGAAAATCTTTATTGTTGGGGAACAAATCCAAATGGGAGCTTCTCAGATATGTCCCCCATAGCTCTGACATCAGGGTGTTTCTTGGCCAGTCAAGAAATCAAAATCATCTATAAGTCCTAAATTCTGAAACTAGGACTTGGACCATGCTAGAGATGATCACTCTCACATTCTACTATGCCCAAAACCATTCCACACATTATCAAAACCTTTGGAAACCAGATGTATTTCTTTGGTGGAGGAGAGTAAGACACTAACCCCTGAAAAACTGAAGCTATGTGTGTTGGTGCAAACACTCTGACCTGACCTGGTCTCAGCCAAACATCCATTAAAAAGACATAATATTTCTGGTTATAATCATGTAATGATGGCAATAGAGACCAAACTCCATCTGTAGAGGTTTGTCAAGTTAAAAATTCTGTGAGTACCTCCATTGCATTGGTGTAAGTGACGTGAAGTTGTAGAAGCTGAGTCCTACTGGGCCTATTCCCCAGGCTGTGCCATGTATTTAGATGTGACTGTGAAAAACATATGTATATTATTGGAAAAATGGTTCTCTCAAGAGAACTGGACATAACATACCAACATCACGGAGAAAAGCGACACTGGACCCCACTTAAATTTGACATCTTCTTCCCTCCACTGTACAATTAGATCACGCCATGTCTATCATTCTAAGACTTGTGATGTCTACATTTGAGAAAAAAGAGTCACTTCCTGTCTCTCTCAACTGTGAAACAAAGAAAGGAGATTTTGCTGACAAACCAATGTTGTGGCCCACATAAGGAAAATTAGACTAGCAAACAGCTGTTTTGTGTTTGGTGGAATGAATAAAGAAGGGAAATCTATAACGATTATATTGTGACTGCAGCTGACTAATAAAACTCATATTTTATTAAAGAAAAAAAGTGATAAAATAAGTAAGTCCTGGGGATATAATGTATTGTATGGTGACTACAGTTAATAATATTGTACTATATATTTGAAAGTTACTAAGAGAGCACATCTTAAAAATTCTCATCACAAGGAAAATCAATCTGTTACTATGTGTGGTGATCATTTTGCAATATATACAAATATTGAATCTTTATGTTGTATACCTTAAAATAACACATTACATCAATGATATCTTAATAAAAATATATGTTATTTCTAAATAAAAGAAAAAAAATCCTTCAGCATAAAAGAGGAGACTCACCCAAGGTTAAAAATGTCCCCCTGTAGGCAGTCATCACCAGCGACTAATCAAGGTTGTGGTGCAAAGGCTGGGCTCCCTTACTTAAATTTGGAACAATTCAGAAGAACCATCACAGTTCTCAAGCCCCATGTGGGGTCTGCTGAGACTGTTGCATCAACACATTGTAGTTTAACATCCCCTGCTGTCCAGGTCTGCTTTCCTTATCCTCGCACATGTATTAACCCTAAGAATACTTCCCAATAAATTTTCTACAGCTGAATCTCTCTGACTCTGAGCCTATTTCCTAGGCAACACTAAACTAGGCATCATTATCTATTCAATTTAATGCAATCACATTTATTTGTCAAATTTGTGCAGAGAGTGTGTACTTCTTGTAATAGGGAATGGAATTAGAATTTATTAATTTAGTTGTATGTGAATTTTTAGTCACTGTCATAAACCCTCAAGACTAGCCAATAGAAAAGAACCAGATAATATCAAGCTATCAGTTATACATTGCTGTGTAACAAACTACCTTGACTTTATTGATTTTAAAAAGCAATCATTTTATTTATCGTGATTCTATGGGTTGGCTGGGCAGCCCTTCTTCTTGTCTCACCTGGGCAAAATCGTATGTGTTTTTACTCAGCTGGTAGGTCCACTGGGATCTGGGCTGCAGCTGGGATGGCTGAACTTTTCTCTCCACGTAGCCTCAAAAAGCTAGACTGGATTTCTTTACATGGTGGTCTTTATAAGGGCACAGGTGTTGGGAGGTGTGGTTGCTCTCTCTCATTCTCTTTCTGTGTGTGTATGTGTTTGTGTATGCGTTAACTTTTATATAGTGCTTATTATATGGCAGATGCTGTTTTAAATCACACACACACACACACACACACACACACACACACACGTGCACATGCACATTGGGAAACAGATAATAATACTATGGAGTTCAAACTATTATTATCCCTGATTTACTGATAAAGAAATTGAGGTATAAATAAGTAAGTGACTCAATTAAGGGCATAGAACTAGAAAGTAAAGAAAACAAGATTTAAATCCTGGTGGTTTAATCCTCAAGAGCACATACTCCTCTACACTGTAGTTTTATCCTTTTCTTCCACATCTTTTCCCCACACAGCAGCTGGGCTGGAATGAGTGGTAGAAAGGCAAGAAAGAAAGATGGAAGAAATTTTAGAGATTATTGAGTGCTTTGATTTATAGATAATTTTGAGACCTACAAATATAATTTCCCTCAAAGCATGTAATTAATTAAAAGTAAAGCTTTTTTGCTTTATGTGGCACAATCTTTGCTCTGTGTCAGAATACCGTAAAAGGTTAGGAATATTCAATTTTATAAAACTATGGATAAGACTGCATAGATCAAAACTGCCAAATCATGAAAGGTAAAGATGAATTCCTTTCACCCAATTTAAGAGCACCAGGACTAGAGGATGCCCAATGTAGCATAAAAGATAAAAGGGATTCATGCTTTGTACTTCACATAGTTGGTAGGTAAACATATGCAAGTCATTACCCCAGGAGGTTATATAGTCTAAAAATATAAATAGGTTCAGGAAAGGCTTAGATGAATTCATGAATGAAGTCTATAATGGGTTACCAAAAGGAAGTTAGGGATCACAGACTCCCCGAGGTTCAGGTGTGGAGGGCAACTAGCATGTTTTCCTAAAAAACATCAAAGAAAATATGCTGGACCTCTAGCATTGATATGACTCTGTATGAAAACTATATTCTCATATTTTCTCTACAAGATCCCCAGTCCATGTAACTCCACTAATCTAAAGACATAGACTTCATATATTTTACATTTAAGAAAAAATATTTAATTTTCCTCTACCAACAAACTATGTAATTTCTTTTATAGATTTTATAATATCATGTACATTTTCTCTTCTGTTTTCTAACTTCTTTCCACTCTCTCATTTTCTTTATCGAATTTTTTTCTCTCTTTCCTATTTTAGCTCTCTTAAATATTTTTCTGCTACCTCACTTTTTATTTATTTGTTTATTTATTTACTTATTTATTTATTTTTTTATTTTAAGCCTATGGCACTCGATATTCCTAGGTGATCTCCCATCCCAGTACTAAACAGGTCTGACCCTGCTTAGCTTCCAAGATCAGACGAGATTGGGCATGTTCAGGGTGACATGGCTATAGAATAATCTTTTATTATTACAAGAACATGATTCATTCAAATCTCATAGTGCATAAAAATAACTTTAGAAAAATATTAAATATTACAATAAAATAAATACTAGAAAACCAAAGCACAAACATATGCCAATCCTTCATTAATATAAGCAGTTTTCATTGAGATAACATAAACATGCTATAAAACAATGGATCTACAGTGATAGTTATATTAAGTGATGCTTGAAGTAAATTCTTGCAGAAAATGTTGGTTCTCTTTATTTAGAAAGAGATATTTGCATGATGGAATTTATCTAATAGCATTTCTGCTACCAGAATGAGTAAATCAATAGGAGACATTATGATTTTGCATGGAAATTGCTGCTCTAAGGACACTTTATTTTGATGTCAGAATACGTTAGCAATTTGAAGTGCATAGTAGACTAAAGTCACTTATTATGTCTTTAAAAACAAAAATTACAATTATTTCTGATATATTAATTTCTAGAAATTATACTCAAAGGCCTATTTTTGACCTATATCACCTTATAGCATTTATATATGTGTGATATATAAGCATCTTAAAATACTCTAGCATACAAAGGAAATCAAACATCTGTAATAATTTTGGCTGATTGAAAGTAGTCTTTGTAAAACTTACTTTACCAATTTGCTGGAGTTATGAAAATTCTAGTAATAAGCTATTAGTAAATTAATTTTGTCATTGATTTTCCATTGCTAGTATGAGTGCTGTAAGTGTTGGTAATATACACAAAACTCTTCTAAATCTTAGTATAAGTGTAGAAATGATTGCTTTTTATTCACTCACATTTTCAGGTTATTTTTCTTATATATTTTTGCCATATTTAGTAGCTATCATTATTCTTTAACTATTCTACAATCATTTATTTAGTTTCTACTATATTCTAAATACTTGCCCTTTTCTGCAATGGCTACATCGATTAAATGTTAACTTCCAAAACCACAATCTTTGATGTACACATCCAATTTCACTAGCTTCCTTGATTTCCTATAGCCTCTCTTCTATCCTGTCACAGAGGACATTGAAGTATTCCTGCCTTATTTTTCTGTGTGTTGTCAAATTCAAAAAGCAAACACTCTCTTGCAACTAAGACATGGGAATTATACATAAACTCTGTTAATTCAGAAGCACCATGAAGAAAGAGGTGACGCCTGGAAAGTGATAGAGTCCAAAGGACTGGCACATAGTGTCCAGCAGGGTCTGTGACCAAATCCAGGCAATAGGGTTTCCATCAAAGCAGTTTTTCAATGTAACTTGTATCCTTGTAGGGTAGCTTTCAAGCCTGATTTTCTGGCTCTGAAAGAGTTCTATAAATTTTTCAATAATTTTTAAAATTATTTTCCTTCTTACATCAGCTAAAATGAGTTTTATTTTTTGCAGGTAAAGATTCTACCTAATAAACTGCCAATAACTTAAGTTCTTTAAAATGATATCTGTATTTTCTGTATATTCTTTCTCTTTAAATATTCTTTTATCAACTATTCACCTCAGCAACTGCATGCTTACAGTAGTCTCCCTTATCCACAGAGGACATGTTGCAAGACCCCCAGTGGGTGCCTGAGACCACGGATAGTACTAGACCCTATATATACGATGTTTTTTCCTATACATACATACCTATGATAAAGTTTAACTTATATATTAGACACAGTAAGAGATTAACAATAATAATTAATAATAAAATAGGACAATTATAACAATATGCTGTAATAAAAGCTATGTGAGTGTGGCCTTTCTCTGTTCATGTCTTCTGCCCACAGTTTTAATGCTTTTTCGATAACTAAGCACTTATCAGGCACTGTGGCAATAACTTTTGCAGTTTGAGGTGTGACAGCAACACTAGCACAAATTTATTTTTCCTTCTCCACAATTTTATGAGTAGAAGATTCATTTTTACCATAGATCTTAGCATCCTCAGTCTACATATTTTTTTTCCTGATTAAGTCAATAACTTCCACCTTTTTACTCAAAGGAAGCATTTTATGGCTTTTCTTTGGCATATCCAAATTGCCACTGTATATATTCATTTTCATTGTATACCTTTTATTTTGGGACCATTATTAAGTAAAATAAGGGTACTTAACATAAGCACTGTGTCTGATAGCCCAGATGGCTACTTAGTGAGCAACAGGCAGGTGGCATATATAGCATGTATATGCCAGACAAAGAAATGATTCGCATCCCAGGCAGAATGAAATGAGATGGTGAGAGAGTCCATCACACTACTCAGAACAGTGTGTAATCTAAGACTTATGAATTCTTTTATTTCCAGAATTTTCCATTTAATACTTTGGACCATGGTTGACTGTGGGTAACTGAAACCACAGAAAGCAAAACTGTGGATAAGGAGGTCTTCTATATTCTACTGTTCTATTCACTGTGTCAAATTCAAACCATGACTCAAGCCAAGCATCCTACTTATCCACTCCTAAGCCTGGGTGCTAAAGAACTCACTCAATCATTTAGAATTGTCTGTGTTTAAAAAGAAAAAGTAGAGCTAAAATATTCAAGTTATGTTGTTGTGTGAAAACAGCAGGTTGCTACAAATGTAAGTAGATAGATAGATAAGTGGTTATATAATAGATTAGCTTTCCAGGCCGGTCTTTTTCCAGAGGATACTATAGAAGCTAAATACTTGCCAAAGCCATGATTTACACTCAAGTTTTCCTGAGTCTAAAGTGACATACTCATATCACATCACACAAACTCCTTCAAAGTTGTGATTATTCCTTTCCCCACTTTCAATTAAGGGCTTGTATTCCAAGCTAAAAGCATAATTGCCTGGTATTTTCTCGGGAACATGACCTTAGTTGCACACACCTCAGCTCTGTTCTTTGTGAAACATCCCAAAAGGAGTTAAGAGAACTGATAAAAACTGAAGCTTTATGGATTGGTGAGGCACATCTGGATGAGCTGTGAGAGAAAATGAAAATATTTCATTCACATCCCTTTTAATTCTTAACTACTAAAGTAACTAAATAGGCTCATGAATAACCGATAAATGATTAATACTAATCTAAATGTTTACACAGCATCTACATTAATGTTTAAGTAGAACAAATAGTATTGCATTTTTTTTATGCTGAAGAAGAATGTGTTAAAATAATTTCTCCTCTATAACTAAGAAAATTCTCACCAAAGAATGTGATAGATAGAAAATTCATTAAACCCAAGCGTACAAGTAACTGAAATAACAGAATGTATAATGCAAAGAGAACCATTTAAAATTGTACTATCCAATGCATTTTCTGCCTCATAACACAAAGGGTTTCTGAGAGTTAGACATCTAGTTTAAGGCCAGCTTGTTTGTAATACAAAAAAAATTATAAGCACTATTTCCAATATATAATTATTAAAGAGAAATTATCTATAAAACACACATACTTGTTTCTGTGTTCGTGAGTAATCAAAAATGAGAAGGTACAACTAGACCGGAGAAACACGTAGCTCGATATTATTGCTTCTTGATCAGAGCACAAATGAAAATGTCCATGATTGAAAGATCCAATGGGCCTTTTTTCTTGCCACATTTTTCATATGCCCTGAGTTTAAAACAAACAAACAAAACAAAACAAAACAAAACAAAACAAAACAAAACAATAAATCCTTAGAAACAAGTAAAGCTTCCACAGTTCCCAATGTTGCATGATTCTCTTTGGCTTCTGCTTCAGTCCACAACAGCAAAGAACTCATTTTTTATTCACTTGTATGATTCTTCTCTGCAGTTACTGACATCCTTTTAATGCATTTTCTCAGGAACCACGAGAATGACATTCCTATAAGAATTTTCGTCATTGTTCTTTAAAGTCCCAGCTTTTGCCATAGCCTTTTGTAGAAAGCAGATTCCCTATCCCATAGCTACATTCCTTCAGTTCTGCTCATTATCACTTGGAGGCAGCCTCAGTTCCTCAGTATATTCATCCGTCGTTGGTCCAGATCAATAGATCATTTTAAATCAGTGAATTGAAGACTGAAAGACCACCTTTTATTTCAGGCTGGTAGTTCAGATGTAAGAGAGTGAATGATTTCTTGGGGTTTGTGGTCCATAATTATATTAACTTTGGTCCCACACCAAGCTATTTGAAACTTCTCACACCTCATTACCAGTCAATGCATCCTTCTGTGTATAAGAATTACATTGTTTGACTTTGAAAGACATGTTGTTAAAATCCCTTTACAGGTTAGTGATGTTTCTTTAGAAGAGTGGAACAAATTTCATGGTCAAAGTCAAAATTTTAGCACGCTTTTTATCACAAGGATATCTAACCCAGTGAATCCCAGACCATTTTATATTGTTGTAAATGAGTTAGAGAAGAAGAAAAATGCAAATTGTTTTAACAATTACCATATTAATACTATGCTTTATATTTTGGCAAGTGATTGTATTACATGTCTGTGTTCAGTGTTTTCTAAATGAAATGTATCTCCTCAAATTATAGAAAAGAAACTAATGATAATGATTGATTTATATTTTTAAAAACCTATTTTGCATTCAACTACCTTAATCCTGCCTTAAGTTTAAAAAGAGAAATAGTTTGGGAAACAGAAAGAACTTTTACTAATGAGAATGAAATGGTTCCTTCTGAGAGATTTCCTTGAGATTGTATTAGACATCTTTGAAATGAATTAAGTTATGAATCCAGTCTAACTAAAATCTTGTTAAATAAATAAACAAAAACAAACTAAAAAAATATTGTGTATTTTACTAAACCCTACTGAGGTTATCAGCTTGTCTGTAGTTTAAAAATAATCTAGATGAGAGATATTTGATTTCCATTGAATAATTAAACAGTCTAAAGTCAAATGTTCTCTTTTTACTCTAAGAGGAAAGCTGGAAGACAAAAGGGAGAACTATATAAAGTTTCGCTGTTCCTTTTTATGAGAAGACAGGCAGACAAAGTCTAGATGAGCAAAAGGGCAATTGCAGTGGGTATCACCCAAGAGATTCCTTTAAAACATAATGCATTCACTCGGCATATGAAAGACTGAAAGCTTGCTGTTTTACTAGATGGGAATAAAGATTTATTCTTAGAAGATCAGTGACAAATCAAATCAATGGTAGGGTCAAAATTATAATTCACATAATTAAAAAAATTGGATCATGAACTATCTCTATAAAAGGTAATCTATACACTTGAAAAAACTTGGGAAAAAAGGATTAAAGTCAAATTAAATTAATCATCTGCTAACTCAACATTCTACTAATAATCCCAATCAACTCTCAGTTATCCAGTTTTCCTCAATAATAATAAGAATCTTAATTGTTAGAAGAAAGATTTTCTGAGACATAAATATCATGTAATAAAGTTTATCTGAGGTAATTTCAATGTATTAAAATCACTGTAAAGTGCATTGAATCAATTTCATTACCAAGTAAGTATAATATATTGATCTATATTTTTAAGCATCTTATAGAATATTGGGGCTCTCATACTCAACATAATTTTTTAAACTATGGTCTACAAATTTAAAACACATGTCTTTTAGTGTATATTTTAGGCCACAGAAATGTTTGCTTCTGATAATATCACCATCAAGAATTTAACGCAAAATTTATTTAATATTTTAAGTTTCATGGTTTAACTCTGGATTAAAATTGGAAATAATGACTTTCACAGATATTTTATGAAGATTAGATTATGTTATATATGAAATATGAAATTGTATATATATATATGAAATTGTCCTTTTGAAGCGATTGTCATCTATTTATGTATTTAAATGTTTTAGTAAGTACTATATCATGATTTAATCAATCCAAGTGAGATGTCTACATTTAACACAAACAACTGCTCTCTGGCCCTTGAACTTACTCGTCCAGTTTATAGTATTGTTTCAGAGTAATGTGTTTTTATTTTTTTTAAATAATTGTTTATGTTTATTGTCAAATCTTCTAGCTTCCGTAATATTATGTTTTCTAACTTCAATTGGTGTCAAATGATGTTTGGGCTTGTTGAGAATTTTGAAATAGTCAGAATTACTTGGAGGAAAATAATTCTTTCATTCAGTCTCTTATACAGTGGCATAAAACATAGTTACTTGCCATCTAAATGGTAAAATAGCCTAGGATTCACACAGAAAACAGTAAGCACTTTGTTAAATGAACAGATACTTTCAGTGTAACTTTCTAGGACACTGATTTATTTTAAAGAACTATTTGTGGAATTTTTCTTTGTATGCCTATAGCATTTACAAAATGAAAGAACAACTGTAGTTACATGTTTACTCACAGCAGCTGTTAGATGATTCAATACAATATGGTTTAAGAAGTATTACCCGATTACCTAATGGTTCTCAGGTTGTTGGATTTAGCATATAATTGCAAGCACATTCTAGGGTGTACTCTGCCCTTTATGTGCGTCTCCACTGCTGGGGATTGTTGCCATTTTAATGAGATTGTTTCAATGCTCCTTCCACCTTCATTATCAGACAAGGCAGAGGGCTGTGGGTAGAGTACTAAACTTGGAGGCAAGATACTTTGAGTCCAATCTCACCCTCTACCTATTAGGTAAACATGAATAAGCCTAGCACCCTGAGGATTAGCATCCTCCCAGCAAAACAAGAATATTAAAATACATGAACTCTAGGGTCTTTCCTTTTCAGAGCAAAAAAAAATATTAATATAGTTTCATGCAATTAAACAAATGTTTAATTCTGTGTTAAGTAAGTCTCTATCTTCCTTTTCATAATATCCTTTTTCCAGACAAATAATTCATTTTAATGTATAATAGTCTTAATTGTTAAATTCAGATGTGCAAGAAATGTAGTTTTTTATTGTTATTTTATTTTTTATCCCAAATTCCTATTTCTCCTGCTTTAAAGAAAGCTTTACTTCCATGATTTTGGAAGTGATTCTGTTTTTGCATCCTGAGGCCTTGTGTGATGCCAATACATGAGAGGGAGGTGTCAGCCATCGGTCCATTAAATTACCACTGAGACATCCTTTTCCTCGGTCCTCACCCTTCACTTCAGTTCTGGTGATTCTCTGCTGATTCTATGTCCGTGAGGGGATGATAATTTTTTTTTTTTTATGAGCCTGTCTATGATTCTGTTTGCCAAGGAGATTATGTACCCGTTCCAGTGGGGGAGCGGAGGAAGGTAGGGATATAGTTGCTGCAACCACAGTGGTTCTGTAACAGGCACTAGGTCACTGAAGCTAAAGGAACCATAGAGATCTGTCTTTTCCCCATCCCTAAAGCCCAGGAATATCTTTTTCAGTCTGAGATGCACTCTCAGATCTTTCATTGTGCACCAAAGAAAGGATTCCAGAATAGGCTTCCCCAAGATGTGCCACTTTGGCATGAGTATTATTTTGAGTTAAAGGCAATTGATGCTTTTGTAGGCTCAAGAAAAACTTTTACCTCTTCCTTAAATAATTCTAATTGAGGACTTCGCCCATAATAAGCATTACTACCAGAAATAAATTTTTATGACTTATTTGTATGACAGGGAAAATATCTAATTACAAAATATCTGTTCTTCTTATTGTCCTGTGAATTACCCTCTCCCCCTCTGAAGCTACAGATCCTTATCCTGTTCCTTAGCAATCTATCATCTATCTATCTATTTATTTATCTATTATATATATATATATGTATATGTGTGTGTGTGTGTGTGTGTGTGTATATATATATATATATATATATATATATATATATATCCTCATTTTACCTTTCTATCTTCTAACCTCTCATGTATGTGTAGTTCCTATTCATATGAAATTAAATTCATTTTTCTCCTGTCTATCTCATGCTAATTTGATTATTAGACCAGCTGAAAGAATCTTTACAGAGTAGAGAAAATTTTTTTCTCCCCAACACAAAGAAATTGCCCTTGCTCACCACTTCCTGAATCTCCTTTAATCCCTTTATAAATCTCTTTGGTTCTACAGAAAGAAAGGAAGAGATTTGATTAATTTTAGAATTTAATTAAGTGTGCATATTTAAAATATAAAGAGAAACACTAAAAGAATATAAATATAACTTTTAAACCAGCAGATGAGAAAAATTTTTTAAAAACTAAGCAGTTCAAATAAGGCAAAGGAAAGAAAAAAAGAGCAGTAGAAAATAGTAAAACAGGTCAAAAACAAAAATAGGACACTAGAAATAAATATAAATATGTTGGTAATCATAATAAGTATAAAATACTAAAAGCTAACAATTAAAGCTGGATATTATCAGATTATATCTCCAAAATTATAACAGCAACAAACTACTTAAGACAAGAAACATAATTCAAAAAGGTTGAAAGTAAAAGCTAGGGAAATAGATATTGGAAAAATATCTATAAATATGCAGCCTCTTTAGCTAACTTAACTTGAGACATAAAAGGCTTCAGACAAATATATTACTCTGGTAATAAAAGAGATCACTATGTAATTGTATTATGATTTCTAATGATCAGGAATCAAAATAATTAACATTTATATAAACCTAGTAATATGAAGTTAAAATATGTAAAGCAAAAATATTAACTAAGAAAGAATTAAAATTTGAGAGTTGTAGTGGAAATTTTTCACTAAACTTTTTAATTACTGGATAATATCTGTGTCTGGTAGTAGTAAAAATATTTAGATTCTTTTCAAGCATATATGGATTATTTATGAAATAAACAATAAAATGCCACGTACTAACCCAGAATTTTATATCAACAAATATCAAAAGATAAGTCAATGTATGACAACAATGACACTAAGCTATAAATCAATAAAAAGAGTAATTTTAAAAAATTCATTTATTGAAAATTTCAATCATTTTAAATTAGTCATGATTTAAGAAATAATAATGGTCCTCATCTAATATTTAAAAGAAAATGATACTGAAATTATGTCAAGTTAAAATAAATCTTGTATAGTTTAGCTAAAGCAGTTCTTAGAGGAACATTTATAGTACCAATTTCATGTTTTAGAAAAGAATGGAGACAAAATTAATAGAGTGATTGTCTCAAGAAGTTAGAAAATACATGATAAAGCAATTCCAAAGACTGAAAAAAAAAGGATATTAATTTAGTAGTAAGAAAGAAAGAATGGAGAATAGATCATCAAGCCAAAATCTGACTAGAAAAAAATAGATCATCAAGCCAAAATCTGACTAGAAAAAAAACAGAAAAAAACTTTTACAAGATAGTCTGTGCCACAGTGGATAACATTATATTTAACAGAGAGTTTAGATATCATTTGAAGTATTATGAACCATTCACACTCATATATTTTTAATTTTAGAGGAAAAGAGCATTTATCTAGAAATATATGAAGCATAGAGACTGACTTTAGAATAAAAGCATATAGCTGAAGGGCAAAGCCTCCAGCCATTAGAGAAATTGAGTTGGTAGTCAAAATTCTACCCAGATAAATTTATCAGACCCAAATGAATTTATGAATAATTTTTCAGAAAATGAAATACAGATAACTGTTATTGCATAGAAAAATTTACAGAGAATAGAAAAAGAAGAAAAATTAATGAAAATAATATTATGAACTTAGTATGGCATTGGTACCATAATTAAAGAAGGAGTGTGTAAAAAATAAAAATAAAAGAATTTAAAATATGGATATAAATATGTAAATAAAATAATTCAGTGAATATAACAATGTCATTTTAAAATTTACAAATGTAAAAATGGTTTATATTAAAGAGGACATTGTATTAAGTAAACATAAATATAACTTTATTGATTTTTATCAAATTAATGATTAAAGAATCATTATTGTCTCAATATATACCAAAAAAAGTAAAACTCACATATAATCATAGAAAAATACTCTTATAAGAAACCATGTACAAATACCACTTCCTGATAGAATGAAAAAATAAAGTACATAGGAAAATTTTTAAAAAATCCTTTTTTAAAAAACATACAAAAATTTGTTTCTGCAAGCAGCATATACAAGGCTTTATAACAAAACATTTTAATAATATCTAACAAGGTTGAAAATGCACAGAAATTTAGCAATTCCATTGAGAATTATATATTCTAGGGAACACATATGTACAAAGAGACGTGTGCAAGAGAGTAGATTGTAGCATTTTTCAGAAAAAAAGCTAAACAATTTTAAATGTTACTCAGTGAGAGAATGGATGAATAAATTGTATAATCATTGGAATTTTAAGCAACAAATGTAATATACTAGGTGAACAAAAATCAATACGATAAATCTTGAAAGCATTTGTTGGTTGAGAAAATCAAGTAACAGTGATATAGTATGATATAATTATAGAAATTAAAATATTAAGAATTAATGTATTACATGGGAATATATAATTTTATAGTAATAGTTGAGCATGTTAAAGGGATATCAAATATCTAATTCAGGATATTTGTTTTTTCTTAGAACTGGATGATGTGAAATAAAATAAAAAGGGTTACTTCAAAGGCATCTCTAAAATTCATTTTCTAAAATCCTAATTCTGAAACAAAGATGACAAAATGTTAACCTATATGGTGGGTACATAAGTGCCTCTGCATCATTATATATATTTGATATATTACATTATTAAAATATTTTTAAAGTTTCATGTTTCCAAGTGTATACAAAAGAATGTTAAATCAGCTTTTCAAAGAGTTTTTAAGAATTATTAGACCATGAAAGTTATATTTGGTTCCTCAAATGTTCATTGACCCAAATTAAATTACAAATGCCATTGCTTCAGACTTCCATTCAACCATACTCTGGTGGTATTCTAGTAATCAGCAGGTTAAAAGAAGACAAGCTCCTTCCTGCAACAAGTATTCTCAGAGTTCCAACAAAATGTAACTTGTTATAAAACCCAAGCTGACAGAAAATGTGAACAAAGTACACTAAATTTATTTTAGTCACTGATCATATGGGTCAATGCTTATTTGCATGACTGTCAACAAAACAATTCTTCTTTGTTGCTACTTATAACTTTCATGTATTCATTGCCTTTGAATCAAATTGCATCTACCCTTAGTCAACTGCCTTTCTTCTTTATCATTATCAATTAATATTTTTGAGCCCTGTGAACTGTTTCACTTTGTATTGGATTTTCTGATAATGAGATAGCAAATTGAGTCCTTAGTATGTTTTAAAAACTTGATATAGATATTATCATTTGTCAGTGTCTTCAAGAGCAGTCCAAGACTTGCTGCTCTGCCGGGCTTCCTCAGGATTAATTCAAAGCTTGTCCATATCTAAATCACTCCACAGCTAACCTGAAGGCATGATCTTCCATCCTAGATTGATTTAATTCTTAGGTTTACCTTATCAGCTTTAAGGATATTTGTTGTAACAGCAAGTACACAAACACTGAGGGGGAGGGAGAGATTTGGAGGCAGATCACTTGAATATTTAAGAGAAATTACATGGAAAGTAAGGTTTATTGAGAATCTTATAAACATTATTGCTGTATGTAATTCCTAATATCTAATGGAAAATTTCTTCCATATTTTCTCTCCTGCATCCCATCAAGGACTACTGCCTACTGTCTATTTATAGTCTGTCTCAGTATATTCCCATCTTAACTTTGGAGGAAGACACAGCATTTTCAGAGCCCTCATTCCTGAACACAAAATCTCAGTGCTATTTTCTGGCTCTATTTTTGCATGTATATATTAAGTGGAATGCCAAATTATATAAATAAGTACTATCATCTAAACTGAGGTTATATTTGATTTTGGTCTGAATATAGAAAATGCCTGGTACATAGTAAGTGCTCAATTAAGGTTAATTGTTGCTATTCTTATTGTTGTTACTGCGCATATTTGGTAATTAGTCAAATTTGAGAACATCGTGAAGCCACTAACTTATCTGTGAGAGTTGATTTCCAACTTCACTGTAAAGTAAATTCATATATAAAGTGTTTACTAAGAGTTTTATTTTAGAAGCAAATATTCAAAAACACATTTATTGCTTCCCATGAAGGATTCAAGAAATAAAAATAATAAAATTCAGAAAATGTAATGCTTTCTGTGGCACTCCAAGCTCTAAATTAACCCATCTTAGATCTCCATAAAGATGAACACTACTCTTGTGGAAAAAAGATTATTCATTTAGCCTGACTTGAATTCTTTTATAGAAAGGGAAAGAGAACAAGGACTGCTCTTAAATATGGTTTCAAGACATTTGGAGGACCAGTTAAGACTCATCATCAAGAATAATAGGTAAGGACGTCCATTTTTGTATATGTAATGTTGGATGAACCATGACTATAAATAATTTGTAATATTTCCTGAGCCTTGTATTACTTCTACTTTAAAATGTTTCCTATTTTGCTATTGAAATAGAAGTTAAAAGATTTAAAACTGAAAAGGTGTACATATGTTTTTAGGGCAGTAAGAATGGTGTTGTTGAAAAAGTTGTGTGGCCAGTCCTCCAGGAAGAAAACTTCAATAAAATGAGAATAGCTCTCAGGGAGAGATATTTTGGAACCATTGACAGAAGATATAAAAAATAGTCGAGGAGTCAATTTGCACCCAAAATGTGACCATACTGACATGTTATGTTTATGTTGTAACTTAATAAGTTGATAAACTCCCAATGGGTTCAAGGTGTGTATTGCTTTGGTTTTATGTAGAAGCCCCATATTTCCAAAAAAATTTAGGTGTTTCTATATATATATAATCTTATTTGAAAAATGAAACATTATTCTCTACATGCTATTATAATATTTTTCACTTTATTTTGTCTCATTAAAATAGCATTTTAATGTCTGCATTAATAGTATAAAAATAAAACTTAATTTTTAAAATTATTTATCATCAATTTATTAAATAGCATTTAAGTTAAGATTCCTAGATAAAATACAGAATAGCTAGTCAAATTTGAGTTTCAGATAAATGAGAAAAACTTCTTTTTTTTTTTGGTATAAGTATGTACCAAATATCACACAGGACATTATCATGAGAAAAAAACTGACAATATATTATGTGTGGGCATTAAAATTTGTCTTAAATGTTTAAAAAAAATTACATTAAAATGATATCGATCATGGTTTAGTTCATAATTTTTTGAATATTGCCAAAATACAAGTGAAATAAAGACAGGGATTTCTGTTTGTTTTGTTCAGTGCTATATTCCACTGTCTGTTATAAAGGAGGTGGTCATGAATGTTTATATGAATGAAATAAATGAGATTAAATTTTCTTCTAGAAGCCTAAAGTCCAATTGCATTATTTTCTATAAATGATTTTAAATACCTTGAACACATACTTTCTTAAAGAAAAATAAAAGAAGAAATTCAATATTTGTTCAGAAGTAGGGAATCAGAAAATGACCAAGGCAAGTCCCGAGTATTGGAGACTTTTACAATCTATGCTCAGGGAAGCAATCATTAATAAATAATTATTTTTTTAAAGAGGTAGCACTTAAGTATCTCATGGAATCATGAGAAATATGATGTACAAATGTCAAAGAAAGAGCATCTAATTCTGACTAGAAGGTGAGACGGGCTTCGCAAAAGATACTCTTCATTTGGATTTCAAATGGCCCTTGCAACAATCACAAATTGAATAAGTTCACAAGTTGAAGAATTTTCCAGCAGGTTGAAAAAATTCATGAAATCTTGGCACTGCAAGGTATATTCAGGTAATAGCGTGAGATCTACCTTAGCTAAGATATAAGGACAGAGTTAGCAGGAGATAAGGCTAGAAGAATGGGTGAGACCTGACAAAGAAAATTACATTCTAATTAACCAATTACTAATGTGAAGATAATTACTTGTCAGAAGATAACATTGGCAGAAGGAATGAAACTCTATCTGTATTCATAAGGCATTGCCAACTTGATAGGCAAACCAAGCACTCTAGCTATTGGAATAAGAAGTAAATATTCCTAGTTACAAATTCATAGAAAAAAGGTTGCAAAAATGAGTTCTGATTAAAGAGAAGCCATCTTCCATTTTGGTGCCCAGTTTTTGAATTAGGTCCCCAATTCACACAGAAGTAATGTCCTTCCATGATGCTCAGTTGCCTGTGTTTTAGTGTAAAGTTGTTGGAAAATGTTTTCTTCAGCAACAAAAGCATAAAAAAAATATAGATTAATGTATTTTATTTGCATTTCACTTATAACATAACATGACCTTCTGTTTTTAAAGAAGTGCTGACAGTATGAAACATAATATTACTTTGTTATAGAGGCCATTGATAGAATATGGCAGTTTTAACTCAAAATACTGCAGGTTTTGTTAAACCATACTTCATACTTCACCTTATTTTGATATACAGAATGGAAATACAATTATATGTCAGCATTAGAGTTTTGCATTAAATAGTAGATTTTTTTTTGTCCCCATCATATCTTTCTGCAAAGGGGATAGATCTGTAAAGACTGCATTTTTTTTCACTTGTGACATATCTGCACAAACACGATATATAATTTTCAGCAAGAATATTGTTCCATGTGAGGAAAAAAAATAATGTCCTGGGTTATTATTTCAACTCGTAAGTCTGGATGCTGTACTTTAATATTATTTATTTGAAGTTTATGTAGCATATATTACTTGAAATTTGAAAGCTACTTTATTAATTCTAACAGTCAAAGCATTCTGAGCTAAGAAAAGCTGTCCTTCCACTTAGTTCAATGCTCAAGCACAAAATTATTAAAAAACATCATGTGCACAAAATGCAGCAGTAAGCTGATTTGTGTGCACAAGAGGGCTGTTTGTCCTCAAAAGTACATTCTTAAATAAGAAGAGAGTTGGAAAGAAAAGGCAAACAGCACCTTGAAGTAAAAGAACAGGAGCAGATGTCCTTTAGCTGTGTGTTTTATTGATTTATAAACACTCAGTCGGGCTCCCTCTTCTCCGCAGAGTAATTTAGATATGGGAAAATATCTGTGAAATATATTGATTGTGTTATTGATTGAAAAGCCAATTGCTGTTGCACTCCTGTTTTACCATTTAAGTCCTGACACATTTTGACATATGAGCCAGCTGTGACTACTGCCTCGACTCTGCAATAAGATAATGTGAAAGCTGTCATAACCACTTCTCTGTCAGCCTTGAGGATTTACAGCATGTTGGTACCGCTATTTAGCTTGCTCTTTAACTACTTGAATAATGAGGATATGTTAAAGCTCTTGCTCTAATACATTTGTGTGTGTTTGCATCGGGTATGTCTATAGATGCACACAAATCCTTACTAGGTTTTATTTCATTTAGTGAACTGATACCTAGTGGATTAAAAAAAAATACACGAGGAACCAATTTTTTACAAGGAACCAATTTTTTACTATCCTCATATTTAATCAATTTTTAAATCTATGCATATGGAAATAATTGACTCTATGCAAATATTTTTGTCTTACTTTGGGGAAATTTGATTTCAGAACATTTCTCAGAGTAATTTTCACTTATTATGAGATTGGTTTCTACTCCGTAGCAATAGAGTAAAAAATGAAGAAAATCCATTCCTATGTACAAATTTGTCATTTATTTGAGAGATTTATTGTATGAAAAAGGAAGATAAAAATTACTCGATAGCCTTGATTTGAAAAGAAAGACAAACTAGCTTCTAAATCTATCCATTAAAGCTCATAAAATTTCATATAAATATATCTCCAAAAAGTATACTTTAAAATATCTATATTTTAGACTAGCCTTCATTAGATGATTGAAACTACAAATACTGTTTCCTGCTTCTAGTCACATAATCACAAAGCACAAGAAAAACTCCTCTAAATCACCCTTTTGATGCATACGGTTCATATGGATCTTTTCCAAATAAGGCTGTTTAAATGTATACTATACATTATTAAAGTTGGTGTCCATAATATTCCTCTTATGTTCTGATGCATCTTCTCATTGTCACACAATCTCTCTGATTAATCACAAACAGCATGTGGAGTTGGGTTTTTTTATTCTTCTTTTTGGTTTGTTTAAAAGCATCTTTCGTTTTATGTAAACCAGTGAAACAGGTCCATTGTAAGGTAGCAGTGCTGATGTAAATAGCCTGGGAACAATGCTCCATATTATAAGGATGGACAGCAGATCACTCCTCTGGGAAATGAAAATGTTCATTTAACAGTATGAATGGAACACAATTCTGGCAAATGACTGACATATCAGCAATCTTAAGAATTAGATTTGTGATTGATTTGGATCCAACTTCAGAAAATCCAACATTTCTTTTCAATGTGCAGGCTTCCTGTAATGTGGAATCTTTTAGAAGTATATTTTAGAGCCTCACTCTAAAGCAGATTTCACCTTCATACAAAATTGCAGACAAGCTTTTATACAACAAAATGTTAAAAAGATTTTGACAAGTAAAATCTTTAGTCCAAGGATACAGGAGACAGCTTTAGAAAATGGCACTAGTGAAGGAGAGCTGAGAAGTGGTTAAACAACCTAAAAAGAGCAGGATTGCATACTTTCTGCAGTGCAAAACCAAACAATGATACTAGAGAAGCCATTTCTTCAGTAACTGCCCACTCCCCCTCTCTACCTTGGAGGTGGGATTAGAGCAAGACTTATTCAGGAGAAGCTGTTTCGTAAATTGTTTTTGAATCTTAATGTGCAAAATAATTGCCCAGAATATGTTGAAAAATACACATTTTTTGTCTCCTCTCTAGAGATTCTAGTTTAGTAGGTCACGAATAGAGGACATGGATCTAGTTTTATTAAAGATAAACTTTTAAATTTAAACTAATTTGACACTTACAGAATACTCATGAATTATACAGTTCCATTACTTCTCTCACTCTACTTCCTCTAATACTCTTTTTCATATGCATAGTTTAATTTTTATATTAGAAAACTACCACTGGTACGATATTATTAAATAATCTACATATTTTATGTAAAATATTCAATACTTTTATTTATTTCTTTTTCTGTTCAAAGTTTCCATGATATATTTAGTCATTTCTCCTTAGTCTTTACCGCTCTAACAGTCTCTCAGGATCTGCTTTTAATTAATCACTTAGATTTATCTGCTTTAGGTTGATTTGAAAAAAATATTATGAGAAATGCACATTTAAGTAGGCACTTATATTCCTGAATCAGCAGCAAACCGATTAGCTGTTATTTTTTTAAAAACAACTATATGAAAGATTTTTAAAACTAAAGCTGAAATATAAACAATATGTTTAAAAAAAATCACCTTTGAGTCTCTGAGATTATTCTATACTTTAGAATTTTTTTTCAATATTGTTTGTATTGTTCTGTAGTTGTTTTCACATGTATTCCATGTTAGCCCTTCAGTTCAACCAACTGTCATTTCTCAGATTCTTGTTATTTAAAGCGGGGTCTACTTCTGGGAGTTTGTGAGAACTGTAGATTCTTAAGCCCCACCCCTAGCCCAGGCCTAATAAATCAAAATCTACATTTTAACTAGATCAGTAGGTGACCTGTTTGCCCAATAAAGTTTGAGAAGCACAAAATTTGAGGAACTTTGTCACATGCAGAGGCCGAATGGAGAAATTCCTCGGCTCCCTCTGCATTGCTATTAATTCTGAAACTACAGAAACAATTATTTCTATGAATTGGTTACAATTGCCTCAGATACTTATGAGTTCCCTTTGTTTCTCTTTCCCCTTTTTTATCTTTGATATAAATCCTACAATATGCTTTTATTATAGACCTGATTTATATTCCATATGTACATTACACTTACTGAGTAGGCTGTCATTATGCTGGACTGTATTTCAGTGATGTTACATTTCTGAATTACAGACATATTTGATTCACTATTCTAACATTTCATGAGTTGGCTTATTCAGGTAATTCATATAAAATTGATTTTGTACAAACATTTTATGCACTTTGCCTGTGTCTTGATGCTTTAGTCCTGTGCACATATCTCAAATTTATCACTGACTTTCTGGATAAACTTGGGCAAGTATCCTTTTTGCTTCTAATTTTTCAATTACAACACTGAGAGTCTAGCATTACTATGGAATGGTAGTTCTCAAGAAGACCCCACATAGCAAATTTCACATGTAGAAAACTGAGACAGTAAAGGTGACTTGGGTAGGGTCAATAGTCCTTTACTAGGAAGAAGAAAAAGTCATATCCTGAGTCGTCTAACTATAATCTTGAGCTTTTCCCATAGGACCCATCCTTCCATGAAGTGCACCATTATTACCTTTTTTATATTTCCTCAAAGGAAAAGAAATCGCTTTTTCCCTTTAAGGCTTTGCCTTTGCCTCTGTATGAGGTTCTCACTACTCCAACTTTGATTTCTTCATGCCTTTCTTCTCCATTCACAAATGTGTCAAAGGTGTTTTTTTTTTAATTAATAAATGACAACAATAATAAAAAAGAAATTCTTTCTATTGCTTACATTCATATTACTGCACTTTCCATTTGTCCTAAAATCTCTTGCTTATCTCCACTTCCTGGACATCCAATTATTCTTCATTCTATCTTTTTCTGGCTTCTTCCTTAAATCATTTACTGACATATCACTCATGGATATCATCGATAACCTACACATTTACAAATTCTAAGGCTTTCCTTCTCTCTATATCTGTCTTCACCACTCCAAAGCGACTAAACTATTAACTGTATCCTATTTCTCAAAACCATGGTCTCTTTGGCTTTTCTAGCACCCTTCTGGTCATGGTTCTCTAACCTTACATCTGCTTTACACTGGCTCGCCATTCTCTACCCACTTTTTTTTTCTACCCACTTTTAAAATCTCACGATCTATCTGGTTACATTATTTGTTGTCATATGCTCTTACTTGTGATACTCTTTCAAGGAAGTTATCTTAGTTTACGTGCCAGTGATCCATTTTTTGGCATATTTCTTTTACTCTTTTTGTCTGCTCAGTGAAAATGAATGTGAGCCCTTTAAATATAATTTTTTTTCTTTGTCAAATGACGTGAGGTTAAGCTTTGTCAGTAGGTCGTAGTGGAGTGACATTTTGGGAAAAAAGGGTTTTTCCTCCTGGCTCCAGTGCTCACTGGGCAGGCTCCTCATCTCAGGTGTCTTCTCCAATGTCCAGCTTCTGCAGCGCACTCAACTTTCCCAGGGCTCAGGCATCAGTGTCATGCAGGGCGTGCAGATTCCTCAGTGCTGAGCTTCCACAGCATCAAAGTCTTCTTCAGTGTTTTTTTTTTTTTTTTTCTGGGATGCGTGGTGGCTGGCAGCACTCACCAACCAGCAGCATCCTCCAGCAGCCCTCTTGGGTGTTTTTATATTAGGGTGCCTCTAGTGAGACACCTCCCTATGAATAGCTTTTTCCAGCATACTAGAAGGTAAATTTCTGGAAAGTTCTACTAAAGTGGCGCCACAGCGACTTCTCTGCTACTCGGTGGGCCAGGGCTAGGTTTGCTCCAACAAGATCTTGATCTAAGCCTGGGGACCTCACCCTTGGGTGCTCTATCTCACCATTTAGGCTGCACCTCCTTTTTATATCTGCTATTCTCTGTTTTTTAGAATTCTCTTTACTTCTTTCTCATTAAGTCTTTATTACTCTAAGCCCTTGTTATAATTAATAATTATTTATATAAAACTTTACCAGTTAAAATTAGTGGTTTCTCTCTCCCATTAGGTCCTAGAAATGATAAACCTTTCCCGATATGATAAAATCTGGTTTCCCCAGACAGCATTGCCTTAAATAAAGTCTTACGTGCTACTATTCTTTTAGGACATAGAATCTTAAGAAAGTAAGAATGAGATAAAAGATGAAGGAAAGAAGATAAGGAAGGAAGAAGAAACAAGATGAGGATTTTGTAAATAAGCTAAGAAGACCCCTTGTTATGAAATGTAATTGATTGATGAATTACTTTAGGCGATGTTCTGAGAGTCTGTGTGAACTAATGGAAATCCATTCTGAGGAGAAAGGGAAAATAATTTATCTGCTGGCTCTTGACTTCCATTCATCACATTATAGTGTATGACCTCCCCACCATGTCCAGTTAGTCAATGCAAAGATGCCAAGCAGAGCCCTCCCTCGTCTCACAGTGGCAAGGGGTGTCCCGAGGAAACAGGGAAAAGATACAAGATGTGAGCATGAGGCGCATTTGCACAAAGATGGTCACAGTCCATGCAGCACTGATCACTGCCATGGCAACCTGCATGGTAATGACAGTGAGTAGTCAAGGGTCCCAGAGACAGGTAAGTATTAGAGAATATAAAAAGGCATGTACAGGTATGCCTGACAGAAGATTGTATTCACATTTATGACCTAAAGTACATTCTACATGTGGTTGAATTTTAACCCTCTATCCCCAGCAACACTTTTCCTCCTAAGAACCAGGCTGTACTTCCAAATACTTAACCAACACACATACATTCAAGTGCCTTAAATTGGCATGTGCAAAACTAAATTCAATTTAATATTTTCAAAACGTATTCTGCCTGATGTCTTCTCTTTGTCAAGAGGGTCAGCTTTCATTTTTATATTCTTCTGAGATGGAAACTTGGGTTATCCCTTGGCTCTTGCCTACTCTCACCAACTCAAATTTAAATTACTCACCAAAACTTTGCATTTTTTTTTTTTAGAAATATCAAGTCTGGCTTCTATTCTTATTTCACTGTCATGATCTTTTCCAAGTCTCTCCTCATCATTCTTTCAAATTATTGTAGCAGTCTCTTGTCACAGCTTCTCTCTAATTCCCTCAACATGATGATTATCTTAAAAAAAAAAAAAAAGATTTTGTTTTCTTGTTTTCTCTACATTAAAACCACCCTTGGCTGTCCACATTTCCAAGCTTGGTATTCAAAGTCATTCACAGTGTATACCTGTTATCCATCCCTGACACCACAACTTCTACTTCCACTCATTCTATCCTTCGCCCACGTTCTTTTCATGTACTAAACTCACGTGCCTTCGCCCGACTGAACTTTACAATATACCATGACATTTCAATTTTTTTTAAGTTTCAGGACTTATGCAGATGCTTCCTCTATTGCTTAGCATAGAAAAACTCTTTACTTCTTACAAAACCCAGGTTAAATGTCACCTCGTCAGTAACTTTCTTAGAAGTTGACTTTTTTTTCCTCTGAGCTACCATAGCACATTTCTTTTTTGTTCTAAAAGTATTTATCATATTTTATTATAATTTATTTGTTTTTATACCTGTATTACCCACTATATCGTGATTTTCTCAAGTGCAAGGACCATGTATTATTCATTCTTGCATCCCAGCACTCAGCATAGCACTCGTGCATAAACTGCTCAATAAATATGTGTTGAATTGAATTTAAATAAAATCACAGGTGTAAAAGTATGTGTGTATAGTATTGTTATCAGCAAAACAGCATTTCACTATAGCATGATATACATCTAATTTTATACTTATAAAGGTTCTGTGTTGATGCCATAGACACTTTGTCAACCATCCAAAAAGCAGCAGAGCTTTTTGCCAATGAGCAACAGCAGTATATGTTGACAGTTTATTTCAGTACATTATATGGCACTCAACCAAAATTGAGCAGCAAGAAAAGATGGAAAGAAAATGACTATTTTCTAGGCCTTCATCACTGCATGTAGGACTAAATGGATTTCATGATGTTTGTGTGCCTTGGTTTGCATCAGCCTTATGTGTAAATCAAATTGATCACCCTAAGTTGTTTGGCCCAGGACTGTCATTCTAAAGTCCACAGTCATACAGTGCTATATTACACTCTATTATTGTATACTACATCACAGCATACTGTATCTATTACCGTCATCTCATGGGGAAGTACCTCTTATAAAAGGATGGAACACACCTTAAATTATCATGGCCTCATCACTTGTGGTCGCTTTACTAGAAGAAGCCCTTTTAGCAGCCATGTTATTACCTCGGGTATGATTAGAGGAAAGATAGTAATTCATTCCAAGACTAAAAGGCTTTCCTAGGGAAAAAAAATAAATCTAGATGTTTTAAGATTTTTAAGATTAGCTTTACAATTTACAGAACTATGTTCAGAAATTTTTACTTTAGAATTATAGGATTATATTTATGATGCTAGAATTGAAGTTAACTTTTGGACTGGTTTGTGGGCAATGAGACTTGGTTCATGAGATCTTCACACAGTTTATAAAGATACAAAACTTACTGTTTTTCTGTAAGTTCTGTAGTTTGCTGGTCCAAAAATTATACATAACTAAAATCTCTCCAATTATTTGGACCTAGTATCATCTACACATAGGCTACAAAAGTTTATCTCTGGTCTTCCTAGTAGGAATAATTGTCCTTCTTCATGTATTGGCTTAGTTTTGTTACAGACAATATAAACTCTGCAAATGCTCATTTTTCTTTCTTTGGCTAGACAAAGCTGAGAGTGAAATTTGTGGCCTGTATTTAGCAAGTACATAAGTCTTTATACATTGAATATTTTGTGCTCACCTTCATCACAAATTTATCTTAATTTTCTACTGTTCTTTTTACTATCTCTCTATCTTCACTTAATTTAATCTATTTCAGCATTCCAAAGTACCCATTTTTTTAAAAAACTGGATTGATTCATTTTGAGGAACAAGATGAGACATTAATAAATAAATGTAGAAATAAAACTATTCCTTCTAATGAATTGTGTAATTTTTACTCCTTGTCTCTGACCATTTGCTGAGCTTCATATATAACTAGCACTACATAAAAGAAGCATTACATAGTCTACTTCAGTGACTCTTCATGTATCAGCATAACCTATAAAAATATATCTTTAAAATTTTAAATAAATGTTTCTATGTCTCTCACACCTGGGAATCTGGCTCAACTCTAGCACAAGGCCAATTTAGCTGTATTTTTTGGACATCTCCACAGATGAACTGAAACATAGCTCTGTTTTTTTAAAAATGAATATTTGGAGAAAATAGGATGAATCATTGTTTCAAAGTGAAAAAATTATTGTATAATATTGTATATGTATATTTATATTTATGATGATAGATAATAGATGATAGATGCTAGGAAACTAACAAAATAATAAGAAGGAAAGGTAAAAAGGAAACAACAAAGATAGAGAAGATATGTTAACTTAAATCAAATATCATGCTGGTAGAAACTGTATGTTAGAAACACATTGAGTTGGTAGAGTAGTTTGAATGATTTCTCACAAACAATCGCTTTCCTCCTCTATTTTCAAGCCATCATGGTAAGTCAGTAAATAACACATGTGAGTGTTTATCATCTGCTAAGGAACATAGGTATTTCTTATTCTGTACCATATTTCATCCTAAAATAACCCTATGAAGTGAGTATGATCATTTTTTTGGAATAGCAAACATCTATTTAGGTTGGACATTTGGCCACAGTTAATGCACAGTTAATGCACAGTTAATGCACAGGTTCAGAAGTGACAGAACCTGAATGTGAATTCCCATCTTTTTGCTCCCAACTCTGTATGTTAGCTTACCATGTTTTCTTGTGCTCCTTCCACGTATTTGTTTTTTTCTTGATAGAATTCTGGATAATGCAAAATGAACTCATTTATCCTTTCCTAATTTCAAACACTGCAGGAGCAATCACTTAGATATTATGATAATTTCCAATGACTGTTTCTGGAAGTTGGGAAAATCTAGGTAAACACTAAGAATGAGGTCAGTGGCCATTAAGTTTTTTTTCAGTTTTATATATTCTGAGATGTTATTTAAATAAATGACATGAGTAGATTTTTTTTAAGATTAATGAAGCATATGTTCAGATTTATTTGATCCTAGATTCATTAACCCCTGCTCCACTGATTTTTAAATAGTATTTCTAACAAGAGAGAATTACACCTTTGAAAGCAATGATGCATGTAAGCTCATATCCCATATAGTAAAAAAGCTCCACTTGAGTTTGCTGGGTTGTTTTTTCCTCTCCAAATGTTCTTTCTATATGGATTATGGTGTTGATTTGGTTTTACACTTTTGTACAAATTAGAGTTGGTTTATTTTAAAAACATTTAACAAGGAATAATCATATATCTAGAATATTTAATGTCCTGTGCATTTGGTAAAGTTAGTTTACAATACTTTTAATTCCATATTTGTCAGATATAATTATTTTTCAAAGCATAATAATTAATTTTGTTTATTAAGGGTGCCAAATTCGATATTTTTAATTTTTTATTTACTTTGCTAGATTTGAAATAACTTGTATACTACTTTGCATAGCACTGTCATAAGACATACATTTTCATAAACATTTTGACAATGTATATCTTTTTAGCACTGTCTTTAGATTTGAAAATATCTCAAGTTTCCTAAGTCTTTAATGTTAAAACTAAAACTGTGCACACAGCATACTTGAATTGAATAGGTCCTGGATTTTCAATTCTATTCAACCAGCTTTCCTTGCACATATGGGACAACTTCATTGTCAATTTTGGGCTGCCTGGATACATTCGCTTTTAACAAGAAATCGACTGTGATTTGATTTTCATAATTTATGTTGGATCTCTGAATGTTCTAGTCATGCTGGAAAGATCCTATAAAAAAAAAAAAAAAAACAGAGCAAGATAACTGCATTGAAAGGGAACATGATACAGACAAAGCTGACATTATGAGTAATCAGAGCAAGTAGTTAATATAAAATACTGCTTTCAGCTCCAAATGGTTCCTATTAAGTGTAAATATGCTAATGGATTGTGAACAGAGTACTATATCTAGTACTAGCTAACCAATTAAGACATAGTATTTTATTAAATTTAATAATTTTAGAAAGTATGTGTCCTAGGGTCCAACCATCTCTGGGACTCTCCCTTCTCACTTTTGATCATTAGTTAATAAAAGTGGGTACAATTTTTTGAGTGCCCATCTTAGCCTAAACACTGTATTTTAAATACCCAGCATTAACTCAGTTAGATAATCTTCATAACTAATTTATGAAATAAGTGTTTTTTTCCCCCTGTTTTAACAATAAGGAACCTGAGGCACAGAGAGGTAAATCTCCTTGCCTTAGGTTAAAGAGCTGGAAAATCATGATTTCAATCTAGGATTGAAATGTCAAAGCATGCACCCTCAACTACTGCTGTAATACTTCCCTCTTTTTCTTCCTCCCAAACAAATCTTTTCTTTGTCAATATATTTGTTAGAGGCCAGTACACTTATATTTCTACATCTTTCTTTTTATTTATTTTCTTGATGAAATATTATTTTAGGAATTCCAGCTATTGCAGATAAATCTATTCTGGAGTTTAGGACTAGTTCATCCATTCTTGTTTGTTCCATTAGCAGAAAAGTAGGTTTGTTTTGCAGTTCTATGTTAAGATTACCTTGAAATGTGAAAGATCTCTATTTCTCATTCGAGTATAGAAATCTATGGAAAAGACAGTAATGTCATTTTGGCAGTGTATCATCCTGAATCAGAAACTAAAGCATGCAAACTGAAATTGATTTGTAACAGGTACCTTATTAGAAGCAAACATCAAGAAAACTGGAATCAATGTTGAAACAAAAATTTGTCTTGTAAGCAATCCTGAGTGAAATGTGTTGACACAGCATCACATTCTGTAGCCCCATTTTTGCATGCTTTTCAAAGCACAGCTATCTCAGGCTGAGGGAGATGAATAATTGACTGATCACTGCATAATTCAACATAGTGTTGTAAAAATTCAAGGTCTGGCAAATTTGAAGCTTTTCTTTTTTATTGAGACTGAGGTTAAAGTTTCAATCAACCTTGAAGAAACATTTAAATAGCACAAGGATATATGATTTATTAAAGTGCATATTATTCTTTCTTATATTCCCTCCTTCTTCATTAAGTTATCTCACATAATGTGCATATAAAGTTAAAAGACTATCTATAAGGTTTAGTGGAGTTCCGCCTGTAGTGACTTCAAAAGCACTAATATCCTCAATGTCTAAACACATTTATCAAGCAAAGAAGCTCAAATAAGTTGCTTTTTATCTATCCCATTACATTCCTTTTATATTTTTATACACAAACTGTATTGTCAATATAATACAGACAGAGGCAAGCAGAATTCTTATAAAATATGCTGACAATTTTATCCAATATATCACACAATTTCCACACAAAAAAAAGAGAAAACAATTAGTGCATGGAGTGATTTTTCAATCTATTGATTTTCTTATTAAAATTTTTTACTACCTATTATGTTCCAGGCACTCTTCAAAACCGGAATACAAGTTGAAAAGGATAAAAACAGAGGCTTGATCTAAAAGAAGAAAATGGTCATTTTTGACAGGGAAATACAGGAAAAGAAAAGAACATTTCTTGTTCGATTAAGTGTGAGATATGCAAAAATTATGTATTTTTAAAATGCTATTGTTATTTTCAAATAAAAATGTATTTTTAACTTTCAATGATAAAGATTCCTCCATTAATTTTACTAAAAATATTCAGGAAAAACTTCCATATTATACTTATATTAACATATAATAATTATTTCATTACCTGAATCAACAGTGTTATAGGTATTCTCAGAAATTTTTAAGGTATTTTTAACCTTTGGCTATTTTTGTTTATATAAATAATTTGTTTAGGATAAAAATGTGGTTTTAGAACAAGAAGATTTTCCCAGTATGTGAAAGGTATATTTTATTAATCTATGTATATTTGCAAATAAACTTTTCAATCGTACTCAATGTATATTTGGAGAAAACTGGAAGAATAACAAGTTGTGTGTGAATGGGAGTGACTGACTTTGTTTTAGAAATATCCTTCATCATAAAAAAAATAAACTCGAAATTATAGTATTTGAGAAATTTTAGTCCAATCCTATATATGTAAACAAAGACGTTCAGCACAATTCTATGATCAGAATGTCATCACTAAACAAGGTATGACCACACAAGACATGAAATAAACAGAAAACATGTATATTCCCTTTGAAAATCTGACAATCTCACCAAAGAATAAAATGTTAATATATAAAACAACCAATAAAGGTAATGATTTAATATTTTTCCTTCCAAATAGTTTCCTCAAATTCTAAATGAACATGAGAATGACATGTGGCCAAAGAAGAATTTTAAAGTAAAGTGAACAAAACAGATCAATAAGTTGCCATGGTGTGGAAGTGATTGGAAGACAAGATACCGTATTGATAATTATCAATCTTTTTAAATGTCACCATGTAATTAAGCTTAAAAAGGAAACACTCATTTTGCCTAACGTAATTTAAATGTTGAAATTCCTTTGAATATATATGATATAAATCAGAAAGTCACATTCTTAGGACACTTTTTCACCTTCTTCAGTGATATAGATTTCCCAGAATCACATTAAACATTTTTTTGTGTGTGAAATTTACTTAGCAGTTTCTTGGACTGTCTAATAAAACTAAAAGAATTCTCATTATTGTTAGGTACACAGGAGTGTAGGCTGCATGGCACACACTGTTGATTTGATACCCTCTATGATGACAGTCTATGGTTCACCAGCTTGGTTAAACAGCACATCAGAAGCAGTGATGGGTGATCAATCTCATTCCCCATAGCATTGCTCTCAAAAGAGTCATTGTTGAGAATAAAACAGGGAAAGGCTATCAGAGGAAATTATTGGGTCTATGACTTTAAAAAAAAATCTAAGAAAATAAGTGAATAAGAGTATCTGAGAATAAATTTATAAAACTTTGTTACAAAGGGAAGCAAAGGGATAGACTAATATCTTGGAAATGGCAATTTTATTTTCATACTTACTAGTACATTTCAGTGTCAAATGCTAAGTAGCAGCATACTATACTGAGATAATTGACAAACTTCCATCTCATCACCACATTCAATTTCAAGAATCAATTAAAAGAAACATACATGGAATCAGAATCTTGACCTCATGTCCAATAGTCAATACTTATTAATTGAAAACTAAGTATTGACTAACAAATATTCTAATTATCATATAAATTTTGATTGTACTATTTTATATTGAAGAATGGAAAATCAACAGTGTAACTGGGATAAGAAGCCAGTTTTTAAAATCTAATTATTTCTAAAGTGATTTGGTTGACACAAACCTAATTCTAAATTCTTCTTAAAATTATAAATATTAAGAATGTTTTTAGACATATCTGGTGAGGTACAGTAACTTAAACTAATTTTATTCCTGTGAAAATTTCACTTGTAGGAACTTGGTTATCTTGCAAGACCAAGAAAAAATGGTGCGGAATGGTGTAATTCAGAAAAATAAAATGTAATTTGTTTAAGGTCATAATTTCTAAGTGTTTCAATAATGAATTGAAATAAGAGAGTTTGACTTGTTCCCACCTATTAATTACTATGGATTATTTCCCATAAAATATTGCTTTAAATTTTTTCTACATTGCTTTTATTTCCAGGGACCAAAATTTCTGGGTCCACTCTCTATTTGATAGTGAAAGATATAATTTTTAAAAACTATTTTAAATTTATCTATTTTTTTGTTGGTTTGTGTATCAGGTTAGTTACTATCAATAGCAAGTTACAAAAAGCTCTTACCAAAGTTTTTCAAAATTGTATTTAATAATTAGAAAATGTGAGCATCTCATATAAAAATTCACAATAATAAGGTGACTCCAAGATTAGATTAATTCAATAGCTAGATGACATCATCTTTTCACATTACTAATTCACCAACTTCAGTATGTCAACTTGACCCTCTTAGATTACTAAGATAGCTTCAGAAACTCCAGATATCATATTTAGAAAGACTACTGTATGGTAGAAAAAGAGAAATCTTTTCAAAGGATCTCCTGGAAAAATTCCCCTCATGTCTCTTTGATGAGAATTTTGGAATATTTCCATTTCTAATCTACTTCCAGATAAGCAGAATACAAACATCGTGATCAATTAAACCAAATATAATTCAATTCCAGGTAGGGATGGATGAGACTGCTTCTCTTGAAGGACTTGGCTGTATCAAGCCAGGTGGATTTCTGAACTAAATTAAACTACTTCACAAAGGAGAAGGATTGGGTGGTGGTGAGGGGGCTGAGATAGTTACTATATAGGCAAAGAACAGTGGCTTGTGGGTTAAGAGAACAGATTAAATTTGAATAGCTTGAATCACTATTCTAGTGGCATCACTAAAAGCTTTGTGACACTGAAAAATTTTTTAGCCTCTATGTTCTTAAGTTTCTTTACCTATAAAGTAAAATCTATACCAGTAACTATTTCTAAGGTTGATATGTGTTAATTCATGTAAAGCTCTGAGAATAGTGCCTGGCATACAGCAAAGCACCTATGTCTACTATTATCAAATATAAAAAATTCATATTATGAGGGTTTCTGGTTTCTGGTTCAGTATGTAAGGAACTTGGAAGTAATCATTCAATCCTAATAGCAAATAAAAAGCTGAATGAGCTGAAAAATCAACAAATTTTCTTAGATCCATCAAAGAAGTTAGGTCATAGAAAAAATGGCTGTCCCTAAAACTAGAGAGACCAACAGGTGAATACAGAGAATCACAATTTACTGAATCAGAAACACAATAAGCAAAAACCTCTGTGGGGATGGATGCCAGGGTAGGAAAACCTAAAGCATAATTGATGACTTGCTGGTGGCTCAATGTAGACAGTCTGAGAGTTAAAAGCTTCAAGGGCACACAGTCATAGGAAGCTCCCACATTTTTGTGAGTTTTACTTTCAGGAGCTCGACTGGGTTCTCACCGTGAATGTCACCGGAGAGTTTCCCCTTGCACCCAAAAAAGGGAGGGGCCCAAGAAACTATTTTGAAATATACCATAGCATTCTGCTCTTCTTAAAAAGGCCTTCCCTCAAGAGAAACTATTTTACCAGAGCCTAAGCTCTTGAGTGTTTTTCAGACTCTAACCAAACTGAAAAATACCCAACTCCAGTCCAGCTTAGTCATCCTGTCCCACCCGAGAGGGAAGAACAGGGCTACTAAGAAGCATTGGTGAAGTTCATAGTCCAGAAACATAGCCTTACTAAAAAACTGAGACCTAATTATAGGTCTATTGAATGCCACCTCTTCCCCAACACCTTGCTGACACATTACTGAAGGCCTGGTTACCACAGTTTTTTCACACAGTACATTGTGTTTGGCTAGCAAGAAAAAAATTCAAGGCATACTTTAACGCAAAAAATATAGTTCGAAGAGACAGAGCAAGCACCAAACTAGACTCAAATATGATAGAGATGTTAGAGCCATCAGCATGGAAATTTAAAACAACAATGATTAACATCCTAAGGTCTCTAATGAAGAAAATAACAGCACGTAGAGAAAAATTGGGCAATGTATGTAGAGAGATAGAAATTCTAAGGAAGAATAAAATATAAATGCTAGAGATTAAGAACACTGTAATAGACATGAATGATTTTGATGACTTTATTCGTAGACTGGACAGGGCTGATGAAAAAATGTTTGACCTTGAGGATATCTCAACAGATACTTCCCAATCGATAAGCAAAGATAAAAAAAACTTCAAAGGTAGAACAGAATATCGAAAAACTGTGGGATAATAACAGATAATTGGAACAACGGAAAAAAAAGAGAGAGAGAGAGAGAGGTACAGAAAAAAAATGTTCAAAGCCATAATATGTAAACTTTAGAAAACAAAGATAAAGAAAAATATTAAAGGAAGCCAGAAGTTAGGGAGTGAAACACATTTGCTGCAGAAGATTAAAGAAAAAAATTATGTCTGATTTTTCTTCATCTGACCTTTCATGTAAGCAAGAAGAGAGTGGAGTAAAATATTTGAATCATTGAGAGAAAAAAAAAAAAAAAGACCAATCTAGCATTCGGTGCCCTGAAAAATTTTTCTCCAAAAGTGAAGGAAAAAAAAGACATTCTCGGACAAACAAAAATTGATGAAATTATTGCCAGTAGATTACCTTGCAAGAAATGTTAAACAAAATTCTTTAAAGACAAGGAAAAATAACTGAGATATACAAGTCAGAAACTCAGATATACATAAGAAAAAGAAGAACATCAAAAAGGAATAGTGAAGATAAAATAATAACTTATTTTCTTATTTTTCATTGATCTAAGAATAATAGTTTATTTAAAATAATAGCACCAATATCTCCAATTACCTATGCCTATGTATAAGTAAAATGAATCAGAGCAATGATGTTGGGGACAAGAGAGAGAATTAGAATATTTTGTTATTGTACATTATCATGTATAACTGATATGCTAAGAAAAGAAGAAAGGAAATAAAAAAATGCTCAATTGAAACCACAAAGTCATAAAAAGTATGGAAGATAAAAATATGAACAAAGAACAAGGGCAACAAATAGAAAACAGTAACAAAGAAAGTAGATATCAATACAACTATACCAATAATCATTTTAAATGGTCTAAATACACAAATTAAGAGACAGATATGGTATGGCTAAATTGAAAAATAAACCCCAATTATATGATGTTCATAAAAAAATCCACTTTAAATATGAAGACACATATAGATTAGAAGTAAATGGATGGGAAAAATATATCATGCTGACAGTAATAAACAGAAAATGAGAATTGCTATATTAATTTTAGACACAGCAGATTTTAGAGCAATGAAAGTCATTAGGGATAAAGAGAATCATTACACAATTACAAAGGGGTCAATTCTTCAAGAAGACATAAAAACCCCCAATGTGTATGCACCTAACAACAGAGCATCAAAATATGTGAAGCAAAACTGATAGAATTCAAGAAGAAATAGATGAGAGAGAGCAAAAGTAATACAATAATTGTATGCAGAAAATTGGCAAGGAAACAATGGCCTAAAACACATTAGACCAGATAGATTTAATTGATATTTTTAGAGCATTTCACTCCACAGTAGCACAATATACATTCTTTTCAAGTGCACGTGAAACATTTTTCAGAATAGACCAGATGTTGGGCCACAAAGCAAGTCTCAATAAATTTAAAACTCAAATCATATTGAGCATTGTCTCTTATCACAATGGTATGAAACTAGAAATCAATTATAAGAAGAAAACTGAAAAACACACATCAAACTAAAAAGATTTTATACAGCAAAGGAAACCATCAACAAAATGAAAAGAAAACTTACAGATTAGAAGAAGATATTTATGAATGATACATCCAATTAGAGGTTAATATCCAAAATTTATAAAGAACTCATACCATACCAAAAAAACGAACTAGTCAATTAAAACATGGTCAGAGGACCTGTATAGATATTTTTCCAAAGAGGACATACTGATGGCCATTAGACATAAAAATAGATGGTCAGCATAACTAATCAGAAAAATGCAAGTTAAAGTCACAATGAGATATCACCTCACACTTGTCAGAATGGCCATCATCAATAAATTAACAAGCAACAGTGTTTGTGAGAATGTGGAGAAAAGGGAACCCTCATGCACTTTTGATGGGATTGCAAATTGTTGCAGCCACTATGGAAAACAGTATGGAGGTTTTCCTTAGAAAATTAAAAATAGAACTATCATATGACCTAGCAATTTCTCTTCTGAGTATTTATCCAAAGAAATTCAAAATACTAATTCAAAAAGAAATATGCAACCCTATGTTCACTGCAGCATTATTTACCATGCCCAAGATATGGAAGCAACTGAAGTGCCCATCAATAGATGATTGGATAAAGACGTGGTACATATATGCAATGGAATATTATTTGGCCATAAAAATGAATAAACTCTTATCTTTTGTGACACATAAATGGACCTAGAGGGTATCATGCTAAGTGAAATAAGTCAAACAGAGAAAGACTCATAGATACAGAGAACTAACTGATGATTTTCAGATAGGAGATGATTAGGGGACTGGGTGAAAAAGGTGAAGAGATTAAGTACAAATTGATAGTTACAAAATAGTTATGTGGATGTAAAATATAGCATAGAGAACATAGTTAATGTTGTAATAACTATGCATGGTACCAAGTGGGTACTAGATTTATCAGTGGGATCACTTCATAAGTTATGTAAATGTCTAACCACTATGCAAAATGGTACTGCCACTTTGGAAAATAATGTGGAGTTTCTTAGAAAATTAAACATACTTTTAACACATAATTCAGCAATTATATCCCTTAGTATTTACACAAATAAATTGAAAACCTATGTCCACACAAAATCTGTACCTGAATATTTATAGGAGCTTTATTCATATTTGCCAAAACTTGAAAGCCACCAAGATGTCTTTCAGTAGGGAATAGTAGTACATTCAAACAGTGGAATATTATTTAGTCCACAAAAAACATGAGGAAATGAATGTATGTTATTAAATGAAAAAAGCCAATCTAAAAAAGGCTATATACAAACTGTATGATTCCAAATATATGACATTCTGGAAAAGGCACACTTTGGAGACAGTGAACAGGTCAGTTAGTGGTTGCCAGCGGGTATTGACAAGGAGGGATAAATAGACAGTGAACAGAGGACTTTTAGGGGAGTGAAAGTAATCTGTATATATATATTGTAACAGTGAATAGATATCTGTATATACTTATGAATGTCTACAGACTGCACAGCACCAGGAATGAACCCTAAAGTATATAACAAGGGTGTATTAATATGTAGGTTCAACAGTTGTAGCAAATGTACCATTCTAGTGAGGTATTTCGATAGTGAGGCTTTGTGTATGCGGGGGGCAGGAGATATATATATCAGAAATCTCTTCTCAGTTTTTTCATGAACCTAAAACTGCCCTAAAAGTAGTCAAATACACACACACACTCACACACATGTACTTGAATTAACATGGAAGTAATAGACTGGTCCTTTGGATACCACTGCAATGTAGTATAAGGGCTTACCCTGAGGTCTTTGGGGGCTAACATGAATAAAGATTTATCACTCAGAAAGCCATTATGTGTTCTAATCAGATTTATTATCCTTTACAAATTTTATTATAACTTTAGAAAATATAACTTAATTTGATTTACTATAAAGTTGGTTGTGCAAGCAATGTACTAAAAATTTTTATTACACTTATTTTAAATTAGGTAGTCTCTACTTATTCTCACTTGTTTGCAACACTGGGTGTGGGAGCAGTGAATAAGATAGGTCTGCTCTGCTATCTGCCAATGAAGCTTATAGGACAGTGAGGTGACAGACATTAAATAGCTAATTACACAATCAGTTATTGAATTGTCAATGTGAGAATTGCTATAAAAAAATAGGATGCAATTGGAACTTATAGTTGAGGAGCCAGATCTAGTCTCTGGAGTCAGGGCCCCGGTATTTGGGTAGAGCAATGAAGGGTTAGGCATAATTCATCCAGTGAAGGTACAATGGAGATTGATCCAGAGGTCAGCAGGTGTGAAACCATTCAGGGGAGATTAATAAACCAGCATCCTGAACCTGAAAAAGTGGAATCTTCACAGCGAAAGAGCATTAAGAGACAAGACTGGCAAGGCTGAATAAATGTAAGCATAGAGTCAAGTAGATCATGGCAAGAAACTAAGTTATTATCTTATAAAAACATCAAAATTTTTATATTAAATTAAAATTTTTTAATTTAAATTATTTTCCTAAACAGTGATATGATATATTTATTCTTCAGTGAACACTGATTTCTGTGCGAAAACTAGATTGAAGTGATCCAAGTCCATGTAAAATCATATTACAGTAGTTTTTTGTTTTGATTTGTTTTGTTTGAGGGATAACAGTGTTTTGGACCAAGGTTTTGGAGGAGATACAAAAAAACTTGAAAGTAAAATCAACAGGATCTGCAGTTTGTCTTTGGAATATCAATGTATAACATGTATAGCATTCTACTCTATTTAATAAGCATTATGTCCTTATTAATGTTTGAACAAACTACAGGCTTCCCATCGTATAGCTATGACAGTTTGGTAAAGAAGCATTACATCTCATAATTAAACTAATAACTATGTATTATTAATATGTCTGTTTAATTTAAAACCACTATTATGCCTCCATTGTATAGTATCAGCTACATTAACCTGAGATTCTACCTGAGAACAATAGAATATGTTCAAGCAAAGTAAAACGAAATAAAAAGGTAATAGAATAATAAAATAATAAACAAAGATATATAGAGGATCAAGAGAGCCAAAATTTAGGTTTTTTAAAAGTCCAATAAGATAAATAAATTTCTGGAAACACTGATTAGTATAATAAAGAGCCAAGACACAAGCAAACAATATTTATAATGAAAAGGGGGATACTAGTGCAGATGTGGGAGAGGTTAAAAATGCTTCCTAAACATTAATGCACTTATAATTTGAGGACTGTATTAATTAGCTAGGGCTGCCATAACAAAATACCAAAGACTGGGTGGTTTAAGAAACAGAAATTCATTTTCTCATAGTTCTGGATGTTAGAGGTCCAAGATCGAGGCGCTGGCAGTCTTGGTTTCTCCTGAGGCCCCTCTCCTTGGCTTTAGATGGCCGCCTTCACTCAGTGTCCTCATGTGGCCTCTCCTTTGTGCTTATGCATCCCTGATGTCTCTTCCTCTTCTTATAAGGACACCAATTATATTTAATTACAGCTCACCTGTATGACCTCGTTTAACCTTAATTACCTCTTTAAAAGCCTTATCTCCAATTACTGTTATATTCTAAGATAGTGAGGGTTAGCACTTCGATATACTAATTTGGGGAAACAGAATTCAGCCCCCAATAGTGACCTCATTAGGTAGGTCTGGGTTGGGACTCAAGGTTGAGCATTTCTAAAAAGCTCCCATGTGATGCTAATGCTGCCTATCTGCGGACCATACCTTGAGTAGCAAGGCATTAAAATGATGAAAAATATTTTTTTAATAACTTTGAACTAATATAGTAAAAAACTTGGATGAAAAATGAAATTCCTAGAAAAACATAAATTAACAAAAACAATTCAAAAAAATAAATCCTAAAGGTCTTATAATCATGAAATATTTCAACTGATATTTAAAATGTTTTAGAGAAAATAGAGAAAATGTCAGACCAATAGAGAAAATGTCAGACCAATAGAGCTTTAGAGATGAATACTGTACTTTCACACATTTAAAGGATAAGAATTAGAATGTTACAGCACATTTTATGAGAGGAGAAAGGTAGTATTCTCCAACTAGTTTTATGAGGCTAGTACAAACTTGATATTATAACCAAATGAGGACAGTATGAAGGGAAAAAAAAACCCCTAAAATCTAATTTCATTCATGAATATAGATGCTTAGTCAAATACTAAATATTAACCAAATGAACTCAACCATATATATAAAAGAAATAATATATCTTTCTTTAGTTGATTATATTTCAGATACACAAAGATTATTTTAACATGAGAAAATGTATTTTAAATAAGTTACAATAACTGATTAAAAAGAAAATTTTAAAAAGCTAAAAATCTTAAAAATCTAAAAATCTCCTAAAAGGGAGAAAAGCAATTTGATAAAATTCAAAATCTGCTCATGAAAAATGCTCTAGAAAACTATGAATAGAAGAATGACTCAGCAAGTCTGAGTGGGATCCAGGAATCTATATTTCTAACAAGTTTCCAGGTGATGCTGTTACCGCTGGTCAGGAGATGACACTCTGACCCCAGTGTGCTACAAGGTACAACAAGGTCAGTGTTAGCATGTAGTCCTCTCAGAGTTTAACTAGTGTTGAAAAGTAGCAAAAGTTCCCATATAGTCTCAAATGTATCAAATTTATGATGGTGTAATATTAGATGTAAAGATTGTAAGCGAAAGAGCTAATTTTGTGGTGTTTAAAATTAATGACATAATCTCCATTTCTTTGGTTGATACTAGTCTGGAAGTTATATTAAAATAGTCATGATTAGTAACATGTTTAAATTCTATAAAAGTATTTTGTGAGACTAGAATAAAAAAAGAGGTACCTCTCATGTATTTGTGTTTGTGTTTTTTTTTTTTTTTTTTCAGAAAGTTCCCAGGAGCTGGTTCACATGTTCTGCCTTTGAAAATAGCTCTGATAGCCTTCTCCTTCATCCAGCTGTAGATATGAGGCCCACCAAAGCTCCTGATAGGTTCTATAGAATCCCATATCTGTCTGTGTACACTTTGCACTCCTGATCCTGGTCAGACTGGTGTGGGTACAGGGCCAATTCAAAGGAACATCTGAATAACACACTGTAATGTTATGTTCAAAATCTTCCTTCCATTATATCTCTGGTTCTCAACCAGGAATGAGTTTGCCCCAGGGTACACTTAACGATGTCTGGAAACATTTTTGGGTCATCATAACTAGGGAATGGGTACAGGAAGTGGTATTAATATCTATTGGATAGAGGCATGGAATGCTGTTGAATACCCTCCAACGTAGAGGTTAGCTTCTGCCAGCAATAGGCCTCCTCTGCCTCTCTGTCTCTGTCTCTGTCTCTGTCTCTGTCTCTGTCTCTCTCTCTGTCTCTCTCCTTTTATGGTAAATTTCACTTTAAGATACTCCTAATGTCATCATGCAAATATATCTCCCACACTGCTCCTCTAGATATTTCCAGCATGTCTGAATTGAGAACTATAGCACTTAATCTTTAAGTTCCTTTAATGGTATGGGTCTTATTAGTTCAGATTATGGTTCCAAGACAAAGTGAGGGCAAATGTGAAGCCTGAACAAGGCAATGCCAGACAGGAATATAAAAAAAGCAGACTGATTTGACCCACGTAATTTTAAACTATAGGCTACATTAAATTTATGGTCACCCTTTCTGCTTGACTCTCTCCCTTAAAGTTGTTTGAGATTCCTCCTAGCACTTAATAATACCTTTAATTTAGAAAAAAACCTGTAAATACAATCTATTTTATTGCCTTAAAAAGACTTTTTACATAAACTTATATTAGTGATTATGTGATTGCATTTTAGATAAACATATACCAAGGGAAAATATTTCAAGGACAAAATGTAGATTAAATAACATAAGAGTAGACACTTATGGCTAATTTCTAAATGATGTGATTAAGATCTCTAAATTCAGATAAACTAAAACTCTGCTTTTTTAATACAACTGTTTATAAGTATTCATATGGCATGAATTAATAATGTTTTTTAATATGCATCAATTATACATAGTTCTCGTTTATCAGGAAGAATTTTCTTAAAAAAAAAAAAAAACAAAGAAAAGAAAACCTTTCTGACTTTATTATGCAAAAGCCATCAGACATTGTCAAACTGAGACAATCATCTTGATTATTTTTGGTTGTTTGGAGGATAAGTAAAATCCACCCAGACTAAAGAGTAGCTCTTGGGAGGCAAGCAATTTGGTTTTGTAATGAGGTATGCTTCCTCAGAAGGTGATTATAATGGAGTCTGAGGGGACAGGGATGAAAGCTTTAGTATATTATCTTTTATTTCTTAAAGTCTTTTATATCAGAAAGCTCTGGAAATGTGGTCAAATAGTCTTTGGGACTTGAAGTACCCTCCAGTGAGCTACTTTGATACCAGCAGGGCTACATGTTCAGGACATGAGCATCCCTGTCTCTGCTCCTTCAGGCACTTTGTACCACATGTAATTCACAACTGGTGATACCAGTTGATGCTGAATGGTCCAGTGAAGATCAGAGCTAATTTTTGCCCCACTGTCCTTGTGTTATCTCCAAAGCCCAATGAAAAGATATTTAATACCATATTATGCACATGTAAATTTACGCATGTGTTTTCATAGTGACAGAGGAGTCTTCCAGCAATACTCGCATTACAGATCCTAAGATCTGTCTTTTTTATTCAAAAAATATATCCAAAGATAACTTTTAAAGGGATAATAGATTTGATTAGTAAATAAAAGAAAGAAAGAACACCGAAACAATGAGTTCAAAACTTTTGAGGGCATTATCAGTTATGCCATTTGCTAAAGAGGTTGTAAATAAGTGGGTGTAGTAAATAAAACATTTGTCAGTTTGTGCTGCCTCACCTAGTCTATCTGGTAATTGCTGCTCCTTAGCAGGAACAATCATACATAAAAATCTAAGAGTTTATTTTCTAGTGGCTTTTCTTTTATTAATCTATTAACAAATGAGCCATTTTCCTGCCATTTTTTAAAATGCATCTTCTTGTCAACTAGGTTCATCAATGACATCAAAATGAAAACTATTTTACTTATATATTCCTTAGAAATAGGAGTAGGCAATGTATAAGGACAAGTTCAAATTTTAGAAACTTAAAAAATTAACTAAAAATATTGCCACTTTCAAATTTTTATCAGCTCTGAATAATATATTTAATTTTGAAAAAAAGTTAAACACCATTTACTTTATTGCCTTAAGAATACTTTATGTAAGTTGATATTAGTGATTATGCTGTTGCATTTTAACAAACATACATGAAAGGAAAATATAATATCTCATGCAAATATAGAAAAAATATAAATTTTTCTCTAATTTATATCTATACATACTACCTCAGAGGAGTTTAAGTATAGTTCTATTGTCTGTAATTATTATATTCTGAATATATTTTAGTTACTCACATTTAAAATGTGCCCTGCTTACACTGTAAAAAGGTATTACAAAAAATATTAGAAGATATGAAAGAGCAAATAAGTATCCTATAATCATAGTCAATCAATACAATTTACGATATTAACAATATAAAAAAATTGTATGCTCTTAAGAAATGTAGAAAAGAGTATTTTACAAAATCCAAAAAGTAATTCAGAAAAAAAAAAACTCTCATCAAACAGAAATTGAAGGAAAATTCTGCAAACTAATGAGGAACACCCACAAAAACACTACAACATTGTGCTAGAGATTATAGATAGTGCAATAAGGAAAAAAAGATTTTTAAGTATCTTAATTGAAGAAAAGATATAAAGTAATCTTTGTTCACAGTCAAGATTATGGGTTATGCAGAAACTTCTAAAGTACCTATAAAAAAAAGGGACTAGAATTAATAAGTAAATTAAGCAAAGTTGAACGGTATAATATCATTGTAAAACAGACTTAATTTTTATATGCCAGCAATGAATGATCAGAAGTTACATTAGACAGAAATACTGGAAACTAAAAAGGATTGCTAAGAAAAGTCAAAGACTGAAATAAATGAAGAAATATACTATAATAATGGGCCAGAGACTTGATATTGTTAAGATATTAAAATAAATGCACGTATTTATGAAGAACTGATTTCTGATCAAGATACAGATACATAACAATAAGAATGGCTAGTCTTGTTAATAACTCATGATGTAAAAAATGTATATCCATATTTAAAAATGAACCTCAATTTATACCTCACACTATATGAAAAAATTAGTTCAGAATGGTTCATAGCCCCAAATACAAAAATTAAAATCATTAATACTCCAGAAGAAAATATGAGAAAATGTGGTGACTTTGATTAGGCAAATAATTCTTACATAGGACAAGAAAAGCATAATTTATTAAGTAAAATAACATTTATTATATTAGACTTCATCAAAAGTAATAACCTCTACTTTTTGAAAGACACTGCTAAGAGATGAAAAGTCGAACCACAGACAAAAAGAAAATCCTTGCAAATCCTAAGTCTGATAAAGATCTTGTGTCCAGAGTATATAAAAACTCTACAAACATAAGAAAGAAGCATTTTCAAAATGACAAAGTAAGAACCTCCAAAAATCCACTTCTTCAGAACTCTGGAAGTTAACAAAAGGCTTGCAACAATCTGATGAGCGTTTATTCAAGAAAAACAGTTGACTCTCAGTAAGAACAGCAAACTCTGCCATACTTTAAAACTCCCTTTTTGCCTACTCCTCTCTGTAGCTCCACAGCAGCCCTGAAAAACAGCAGTCTTTGAACAACAGTGGTTATGAAAAACTACTAGCCATTAGCACTTTAACAGTCTAGCAGCCCCTGGAGGAGGGAGAATGGGTTTGGAGCTCAGTCTCCAAAAAATCCATTCCTAGAAAATTGCCACTTTTTGACCTGAAAGCTCCTACAAGCCCCCTTCATACAGCTTGTCATTATTTAACTTGACTCAGCCTACTCAGTGTGGAAATTTCTATCTTCAAAGTGTGGGTCAAAAAAAAAATGTGACAATCAATACTTCTGCTGTCTAATGTAGTAATGCCAGTTTGAGAAAAGAAAGAGATGCAGAAAAAGATGGAAAGGAAAATCAGGGATAAGATGACCATAGCAGGCTTTGGAAAGTTCTGACATTTTCTGGGGATTTAAAAGAACGTGTGCTTGTGTGGGGAAATGTACTTGCATGGGAAAGTCCTAAAAGGGCCTTATTTGTTTGTTTGTTTGTTTGTTTGTTTGTTTTTTACTTCTGGCTAACACTGAGACTATGCATAAGCTGGAAGTGAAGGTTGAGGCAAAGTTGTAAATTGTCAAAGTGTGAAAGTCACATTTCAACACACATTTATGCCAAAGGTGAGAGGTTTATTGGTTTAAGATATTTAATAAAGTGTCTGTCCCATCATCAGCTGATCACTAAACTATTAAGCAGCGACTTTAGCAGGAGTAGATGCCAAAGAATACGGACTTTAGATAATTAGTTCCCAAAATTTACTAAACAAAAAAATAGCAACAAAGGAAGAACAAACAGCAATAAAAAACCATGGGAGAAGGGAGAATCTTGTCTCCATTGTTGCCCAATTATATTATTTAAAATGTTCAGTTTTCAACAAATAATGATGACATATGCAAAGGAACAGCAAAATATAGCTCATATTCATGAAATACAGAATAAAAATTGTCCTCGGAAAAGACCAGATGTTAGATTTACTGGACAAAGACTTAGCTATTAAAAATACAGTCAAAGAATTTAGCAAAAGATTAAATCCAAAGAATTAAAAGGAAGTATGAGAACAATGTCTCCCCAAATGGAAAATATTAATAAAGACATAAATATTATAATGAAGGACCAAATAGAAATTCTAGAATTGAAAAAGTATAATTAGAGTAAAAAATTCACTAGAGAGGCTAAACAGCATTTTGAGCTGGGAAATAAAAGGATCAGTGAGAAAAAAGTTAAAAAATAAAAGCATTAGTGAATTTGAAAATATGTCAACTGAGATATTCTAGCCTGAGGAACAACAACAACAACAAAAAGTAAAACTAAATAAACAGAGGTGTGGGGGCATCATGAGAGTACAAACATACACACAGTGGGAGTCCCAGGCCAGGAGAGAAAGGGACAGAAAGAATATCTGTAGAAATCATGGCCCCAAATTTCCCAAATATGACAAAAACATTAATATATACAACAAGGAAGCTTAACAAACTGTGAGTAGGATAAACTCAAAGAAATTGATACTTTTGCCATGGTTCTCAAATGAGAACAAAGTTTATAACTCAGAAATAAAGCTTCTGCGTGCTTGCACATTGTGTGGGCTTAGGCAGGGCATCCTATGTAGGAGAAAGTGAAGTTCACTTTCACAGATGTTTCCTGGTTCAACTGACTTATAAACAGCAAGCAAAGCAAAATGCACCAGCAAAGGAGATTTTGAAGAATAGTCAAGTTGACAGAAAAAGAAGAGAGAAAAGTTTTTGAAAGTTGAAGAAAAGGCTTTCAACAAGGTGCTAATATTCAAAGGTTTCAAGTGTGGTGAAATCTGTGTAACATGTTCAATATTTTGTTAGAGTAAATGTGACCCTTTTCACAGATGTGTTTGAAATAGAATTTTATGATGGTTTATACAAAGTGCCAGAAACAATAAAATGCAGCTTCTCTGTCAAGCATTTTGTCTATATGTAATCTCATGATAGTTTTAACATCCTTGAAATATGGCTTGTCTAACTAGTTTTCAGCACAAAATTTAGAAAATAAGTAAATAGCTAGGTGACAATGACATCATTTAGGATCAATGTGACTGCTTAGAAATCAGAAATACAAGACTGAAAAAAAAGGTCATCCAAATGTAAAATTACTTAAAATTTACTCAGAAGTTGTACCTGTAACAATTAGGTATAATAAGATTCACTGTTAGAGTTTTAGCTCTACTTAGAATGTGTTGACTTGACTCTAATACAGCTTGTTAAATTGAGCACAATTTATTGTCCGTGAAAAAACCTAAGATTTTTTCAGTCCATGACATTTATGCATACACTCTTCTCCCTATATAAATGCATTAAACATAACCCAAAGTGTATTGCCAAATACAAAATTTCTGTTTTTCTCTCTAACTCTCCTCATTTTATTGACTCCTGTAGTAAAGAGCAAGAAAGTACATTTGGACATGTCTGAATAAAAAGTTAAATAGTTTTAATCTATTCTATTAAGATGGATAAAAATAATTCTTTATATTTTACTTTTGTCCATTTTTACTAGGCACGCACTTTGAACTTATGAAAAATGGTTACAAATATTATATAGAAAAACAAAAGATCAAAACGCAAATGTCCTGTGCTCTGTTTTAGTAGTTTGAGTCTCATGCGTGGGCAGCTTGCTGTGTGAGCACTGTGCACCCACACCAGAGGAGAGTCTGGGCTTGTAAGAGGAAATCCCAGAGGATAGTGTGCAGAACAAAACAAAAAATCTAAGAAACAAATCAATTTTACATTTGATTTGATTTTTCTCTCTAGTTAAAAAAAAAAATGTTATTTTAGTAGTTTAAGATGTCCAAGGTTAGCTGACTAAATATGTTAGCTCTTCTTTTTCCCCATATTACTTAGATGTTAATACCATTAGAATGTATAAGACATCCTATGATTTCCAGGAAAGGAGAAGTCACTATAAAATTTAAGAGTTTGTTTTCTTAACTATTCTAGTACCTTAGTCTGTGTTTATACATTTGGAATAGTTTTGGGTAAAAATAATTAGCCTCAGCCATAAAATCTAATATCTGATCACTAATATTTGCTGACTGGTTTTCTTTTCCCTGAGTCAGATCTGTTACAGAGATGTGTTAGCTCATTTAGGCCACCCAAGTGCTATGAGGGTTTAGTCATAAAGCCTCATGGAAGGCATAATACACTTTTCAAATTGTTCAATTCAGCTCTATTCTTACATGTAGTGAAATAAACTTCCTCATCTCTCTACCACCAAAGATTCTCCAGTACTCTCTATCTTGCAATACTCTACATGTCTAAATTGTTAAGTCTCAACCATCTTCTCCAGCTTCATCTATATTCATGTCCCTACCAACCTTTCCTGCCAAGCACTGGAATCATTGATCCCTGGACTCGTGGTGGCTTTTCACATTGTCCTTGTTCTTGCTCATGTTTTTTCCCCGTCCATGTTTCCCTTCCCTGTCCCTTACTCCATTTTCATCAAACACTTATGAAATCTTTCTTCAATCTCTCAAGCACAGTTAGTTATACTCTTCTGAATACATCTAGGACTTTTCTAAATGGCTCCAGATACAGCAGATGGGAAGAATAATTCAAAATCTATGAAAACTTGGAATACTAAGGTGAAGGACAGGAGACAAAATCTGATACATAAGAGTTCTTGTCTTCTCATCATAGGGCCATACCTAAGAAATGTCTCAGTGGTGACTATCTTCAACATTCCCTGATTCTTTCACTCTCTTTTTTTAAAAAGCAAGAGTCTGTGCTGTTTCTTGGACATTTTGTGTCTCCCAACACAGAGCCCCAACCCAAGCCTCCCTAGCCTTATAGTCTTTCATGCACCAGACTTTTGACTCTTCTAGAATCAGTTTTGCTTTGTGCTAGGTGATTTCCAGCTAGTTCACACAAGGGTGTCCCTGCTAATATTCATGGGTCAAATGAGATAAACTAACACAACCCGTAGCACAAAGTGCTAGCAGATGCATTTTAAGCTTCAGTGTCCTTCACTTGATTGAGCTTCTTCCAAAACTCTGGAAAGGATGCCTAGCAGTGCATTCACATAGTCATATGCTTTTGTAAGTTTGTAAAGTAAGACATTTTAATTGTAATACAGTATGAACACTCCAATTTCCCCTCCATCACATTTCTCATGTAAGGTAGTTTTAAGGTTGCCGCAGATATTTTGGGGGATCTGGCTAAGAAAAAATTGTGTTAGGGAGACATTAGTTTTGATTTATGAATTTTACTTGTTGGATTCACAGTCAAGTTATCACTGGCTCTACAAGTATAAATAGAAAATTTCAGGAATATTTATATATCCTGGGTGTCAGTTACATACTGTGTGACAGAATAAAGGGTAGTATTGAGATAGGAGACATATGAGTGAGTCCTATGGAAAGAAGTACTGGAAAGATGTAGGGACATTTAAGTTAGCCATTGCACGTGGAAAGTTAAAAATGTCCTGAAGTCTTCCAGTTTGTCCTCTAGTTGATGGTAATTCTAAAATTTATTTGATATTACCTATAAGGAATTACGAACCTGAAAAAATTATCTAAACTCCAAAGAATAAAATACACATTTAAATAAACCATGAAGTAGAAAGACTGATATATTTCTATTCTCTGTAGGGAAAATAGTTTTAAATTATTGCTAAATGACTGAGTAGCCAGATTTTAAAAATATAATATTAATGTGTACCAGACAGATAATTAATTTTTAAATTTTTTCAATGAATTATTTACAATTTTAAAATTTTTAACATTTCTTATTTTGTTTCTTATTCTAAATAAATACTTAATTTCTAATTTTATGTTCTTTGTCTTAAAGTAGGCTCCACAATTAGTATAAGCTTCAGCATCCACAAACCATGGGTCTTACATATTAGTTATTACTATTAATTCAATGCCTAACCAGAGAACTTTTATAATTAATAAGAACTTTCTAGAAAAATATTTTTAAATGGTTTTGAAAGTGCTATGTAATCTGACTGCAGCCTACCTTTCCAGTCTCATTCCAAACATTTGCCACTGTTGATATCTAGACACATCACTCTCCTTTCAGATTTTCGAACATGAAAAACTCCCAATTCAGAACAATGCACATGCTATTTCGGCTTTCAGGATTACGGATATGCTCACTCTTTACCAAGCTATCTTCTCATCTTCCCATTTTTATCTTAAATATTATCTCTTTTAGGAAGCTTTTGCTAATTACTCTATTGAAGGATGACTTTAATTTGTACATAAAGCATTCAATTATAAAAAGGGAGGAGAGCAAAAATAAAGGGGGTATAAAGTGTTTGAGTATGAAAAGAGAGTATTGCTTCATATATATCTAATTTAATCTTATTTAAAATTCTGGTTTCTAATGTTTTTTACAATAAAAGGTAAAGCAGGGTCCACATTTTTCTTGTTTACCACTATTGCCAGCATTTGACATAATGACTGAAATATACTAGGTATACAGTAAATATTTGTTTCATGAATAAATTATGAAAGAAAGAATGAAAAGCTATTGAATAAACAATACTAATAAGTTCAATACAAAAATCTCAGAAAATAAATAATGGTTTTCTATTTAGGCAATGCAAATTAAATAAAATTTAAGATTTGCTCTATATCCTGATAAATATACATTTATATGAACAGCTAGATACTATATTTCATCCTTATTCAGGTAGTTTGAGGATTTTGCCTACAGAGTAGCCAGACAAAAGCACAACTTAAAAGAGTTGCCATCCCATCAGTAACTTATAGGAAACTTGTGGGTTTACATCTAAAGATCCTAAACGAAACACAGCCCTAGTACTCTCATTTTTGCAAATACACTCACACACACACAGAATTATATGATATATAAAAGAGGTAAATGATGGAGTAACAGCATTCACAATCTGTTGTTGACATACAGTTACCTGGGTGAAGGCAGACTTTTGCATAACCCTGGCAAGAGCAAACAAAGCTGGGTAATTGATACTGGATGGCAGATGATTAACTGTAGACTCATGCAAGATATTGCACATTTAACTGAACAATGTAAATCATGTGTACATACTAATGGGTTCTAAATTAGCTATAATTCCCAAAGAGATCATCCAGGTATTATTGTGAACAACTCCATGAAGATGTCAACTCGATGTTTAGTTGCAGGCAAAAAGACAAGTATAGTGGGAAATACATTTCCTTGAGGTGATACCATGTATAAATTATCTGAAATTTCCACTTAAAATAATGTTAATGTGTTAGATTTATGTCAGTATTTTTTTTTTTAATTTTTAGGAACATAAAGAGCTAAAAGGCTGTGTATTGTTTGACAAAACCATGATACAATATGCAGTTTCCTGATGATATGCTAGTGTCAGAAAAAATCTCGAGATTGGGTAGAAAATAAAGTAAGAAATAATATTCCTAATATTCAGGGGGAGGAAAGAAAATCAAATGATGTGGACAGTTGTTAAGCAAGATGTGAGTTTGATGAGGTTGGTATGAGGCAAGCAAAGCCAGTTTGCTGTGTTATTTATCTCAGGATATCTTTCTTCAATTTTATGATTGTTTATTCATCCTATCAATAAAACATATAATCAAAAAATGTCTATGAGGCTGTGTCTACGTAATGCTAAAACAACTAATGGAAAGCTAAAGAGTTCCCATAGCTCCTACACTTGCTTTTATTAGAGAAATTATAAAATCATATATCTACTAATTATTCACTACTGGTTCATTGCTTCCACTCTACAGCGAGTTATTGAAAAGCAAGACTTATTCAAAAACAAGACTTAATATTAAATAATGTATGCCTCGGCTACCACTTTCCAGCATTTAGTGATCAATAAATATTAGCTAAATGAATGAATTAATGAATGAGTTCACTTACAAATGAATGAACTGGTTTCATTTGCATAGCACTAAAGAAAAACTATCACTGCTTCCTGAAATATAAAACTGTATTTCTCAATGGGTGAATAAAACAGCTTAAAATCAAAGAGCTCTGTTGTAAATACAAATATTAAATACAAAGTATTTTTATGATGAAATAAATTAAGCTTTATGCTTGCTTTTCTTTTTTGATCAGTATTTAATTTCCCTGAGAGAATCTGTAACTATGTGTTGCATATCTACTCCTATAGAGTTATAGATGCTACAGATTGAATAAAGGGAATACATATGGCCCTGCCAGTGTGGATCTTAAAAAGCAAGCTAGAAAAATTGAATGAGTCATTAAAAATGTGATAACTCTTGCCAAAAGAGAAATATGGGTTAATATGCAAACATAGAGCAAGATTTGTCCCAGTTAAGGTGGGCAAGAAAGGTTTCTCTCAAATTCATAACATTGAGGAACTCGGAGATGAGAAGAATTAAGTAGGTGAGCTGACAGAAGTAGGAGAAAGTCAAATGTCTTAATTCCCTCATGTGAGAAGACTGGCACATTTGTAGAATTGAAACTCTTGTAAGGGAAACACTTTGAGAACAGAAATGAGTGGTACTATGGAAGCAAGCCACAGTCAGTTTTCTGAACATACACAGCTTCATTGGCCACTTTGAGACTCTGGACTGGATATTTAGAATAACAGGACATTGAACATTCTGATAAGGAGAGTAACACGTTCCAGTTTATGTTTATAAAAAGATTACTCTGTCCGCCTCATGCAGGATGGATTTGGATAGGTATGCCAAGAATGATGTAAATTAGGGGGCTACTTCATTCACACAAAACAGAGCAAGAGAGACTTATGTATAATATAAAGTACATAATAATCACAATAGAATATAGGATGTATCAATTCTCAATGTCAAGTGTGTAGTAATTATTATGAAGGATATTGGAAGACATAATATAGTAGTCTTCTGATATGATGATGGAGTAAAGTAGCACCTAAAAATTACCATTTTTACATTCTTTATACAGAGTTCTACCATGTGCCTCTTAATTATCATATTACTTCTCTATGAAGTTATCATTATACTGACTCATCTGTTCACTTAAACCACCAGTCAGTTCAGACAATCAGCTAATTGAAATTAGTGAAATTTTATTAATTGAAAATTTTACTCAATTAAATTTAGTGAAAATTTTCACTAATTTGGTTGTTTAATTAAATTGGTAAAAATCGATTACCTCTCTTTGGCCTCTTGGGTTTTTTCATTATGATTGTTTTGTTTTCTTTCATTTTGACAAAGACCTAAACTGGCTATGCTCTTATACAATAGGAAGTATAAATAAATATGTGAAATGCATCCTTATTCTTAGATGCATGAACCAGAAAACATCGGGGCATTAAGCTCTGTTTTCACATTGCGTCCTTTACTGCCATTCTTCTACACACTGGTATTTTCCACCATTTCAAGACCCCCAATTATTGTAAAGGCTACCAGGAACATAAACTTATAGTAATACATAGCATTTGCTTTCCATTATAGACGTGATTACAAACTGGCTTCATAGATAGAGGAAAGCATATCCTTTTCTGAAAAGTTAGCATTGCCCTGTTTCTTTATGAATAAAAATATGCTGTAGCAATAGCCTGCCAAGAGTTACTTTATATTTCCTTAGGATTAAAGGCAACGTTTCATTTTTGATAATGTACTTGGAAAGATAAAATGCATCAGAAAACTCTATTCACTAAATTTATCATTTACATGGTTGGCCTATCATAGTTAGTCACATAATTCATAGACTGATTAAGTGCAAAGTGAATGAATCATGTAACTAAATATTTTCAAGGCAGTGCATGAACGATAGAGTTAATCAATAATGAACCCAAACTCACTTTACTAGCTATTAGCACAGTATTCTTTATTTTGGCAAATGGTAGAAAATCTATATTTGGAGGTTATTCAGAATCAGAGGTCCAAGTTCAATCCTAGGCATAATTGTGAAGAATCAAGTATTTCTTTACAAGTCTCCAAGCTTTCTAGATTTTTTTCCAAATCTTTTTAGCCCATTTAAACTGGCACTAAATTCCTAGAACATAATTTTAAAAGACCAATGGGAGTTGACTTTATTTCAGAAAAATGCATGTCTTTCTCTTACTTTTGTAAAACTAATGATGGAAATACTGTCTAAAAACTCATTTGTTATTTAAAATTTTACTAGAGATTCATCATGAAGGGTACCCACTAAAATTGAAGAGTAATTTAAAAACCATGAAAGGGTAAAAAGGTTGTGAGGAAATCAACATCAATATTGTCTTGCTCATAACCCTTATGGCACTATTAAGACTGAGTAGTCCTCTTCATTAATACTATTTTGTCTGGATTGCTTTATCTGTCATTTAAATAGAATGTCTTCTGAGATACAAAACCATCTTATTCTGCTTTTAAAAAATGCCAACTGTGCTGACAGCTCTTGTAAATAAGTAACCATGAATGTCCACGGGAGACAGTCTCACCTAGTACCACCATACTTTTAAAGAGGAAAAAACCTCATAGGTATTTATTTTAAAGTATATACATCTGTATATTCATTGATATCTGGCCAATCTTCAAATTTATAAAGCAAAAGATAATTTATATGTTAAACCTAAATAGATAGAACAAAAACAAATTGAGATAAAGCAAAATCAAATAAATAAAAAACCCAATATCCTTTGTTTTTGCTATGTTTGGAAAATAGTGATATTCAAAAAACTTACTATAGAGGAATAAAATTGCCTTCCAAGTTTCCTTGAAGATGTTTTCCAAGGGGAAAAAAAATATCCCAGAGCTGGGAATTCACCCAGGAACTATTGCATCTCAGCAATGTTAGTGAATTTGTGTTTACTCCATTTTCCAACACTCCAAACTCACTAAGCTTACTGCTTCAGCAGTTGCCTGACAACATTGCAAGAACTCAGAACCAGGCATCTTTGACCAGTCTCAAACCAAAAGCATGACCTGTCCAAGCTCCCAATCTTAATTGTGACAAAGCTTGTTAGCTTTGAGACTATAAATAAGGTCAATCACAGACACAATTATGAGATAAGCAAACTTTGACTTGCTATCTTACCAAAGAGCCTCATACCACTTCTTGATTCCTAAAACTCTTCATGGTGGAAGACACACTCATGTGCCCTACCTTGAGGAGTGAAAGGAAATTTTAATATTCTTTTTATATCCTTGATATTTTAATATAACCAAATATTCAAATACATGATTATTAATGGTTATGGTGCTGACACCATAATACTGGTTATTCCTTACACTAATATAATTTAGTATTTTAATAGTTATTTCCCAATATATATTTTGTCTTATAAACAGTAGTGCACTGGACACTTGTGCATTTTGGTCTATTCCTTAGATTACAGTCCATAAGTTAGAGTTACGGAATCAAAAACTAAACTTATTTCTAATTTTGCACTTATAAATGTAGTTTATGAGAAACAAATTTTAATTGCTATTTGAACAATATTATATTTTCACAAATATAAATTATTACCATACCTTAACTCAAATGAAAAACACAAATCATAAGATTTGCTGGTGTGTTTGCAGAACAATAAAAACTATCTCGACAGAAATTCAACACATTTCATACTTACTTTAACTATACATGGAGATGCTGATTTTAACTAACTCAGCATCTGATTACTATATATCTGAAGTATCTGATTACTATATATTACTAGGCCAGGACAACAGTAAGTTCCATCATTATTAGGTGGTATGATGCCACTTTAAATATGATGAAGTTGTAAATTCCCCATCTATGAAAATTTTCCTTGAACTATATTATCAATTTAGAATTTCTTGAATTAAGTAATTTATAAAAATACAGATGCCTTCCTAACCTCACATACAAATATTGACTTAATTGTTCTGGGATGGAAACATATATGGGTTTCAGTTTTTCAAAGTATGCACACAAGTATCTGTGTAAAAGTATAGGTTAAAGAAAATGAACACACGCGATTGATATATGGACTGAGGATCCAGAGACCTTACATAAGCGTTTTTGCCACAAACGTTTTCTGTGCAAACTAATTGGCATAATGCAATTTTGTCATAATGGATAAAATAACTGGTTAACTGTTTCCATTTCTCCAATAACAAAGATCTTGCAGTACTCCCATTTTCATATTATATATATCATAGCCAGATTACAAACAATACTAAAACTGATAATGTACCAGTTTTTGCAAATCCTTTAGTGAACACAGTCATCTCTCCAACCTGCTATAACCAAACGTTTAACAAGCTATGGCAAATATAAAAGAGGCAGCTATTAATTGACGACAGTATGCAAGAGCATTAACTACCCATTCTTTAGTTGGAAACTGACACCTCTCTTCTCAAAAGAAGAAATTTTAGCACAAAGAAAAAACAATGTGATGCCTACAAGGAGACAAATCGACAAGCAAAAACAAAAAAATTGTATAATACTATGAACAAAATCAACATACTGTTTTATTTTTTAAGTCTTTTTAATCTTTATTATTATTTTCTCATGTTTCATTATATTCTTTTTAATGTCACTCTTTTATTTTTTGTTCTTTTATTTTTTACAGGGAAATTGCCTTATGGTCAATTAGTTATGCAGTGAAAATATTTGCAGTGAAAATAATTGTGGCAAACATGCTTATGGCAAATATGTTTACAACAAAATGACCAGACGTGCTTGTATACAATAGCTCTGATCAGTTTCTCTAAGAAGATATAATGAAACTAGACAACTTTCAGAGAAAGGAAACAAAATTGGTTAATAGGAGAACTGAGAATAGTGTGTGGGTAATAGCTTCCAATACTGGTTGCAATATTTTTGTCTTATGAGAGTTGATATTGGCCATAGTTATGATAGAATATTGCACAATAGCCCTGCTAAAAACAACTTACATATTCCACAAATTCAAAACTTGTTTTAGTTTATAAGGAAATGTTTGATCATGAAGTGCTAAATAATGTCAGTCAGATGTTATCATGTTTGTCTTCAAAATGACAGAAATAAAGCAAAAATTATAGTAATTGAGATGATCATAAAGTCTAGTCCAATTCTTAGTAAATGGCATAGAAATTTTAGACAGCCAGGTATAATTTTTGAGTATGGATAATGGTAAACTGAAGAGCATAGAAAAAGAAAAGCCCAAAAAAAAAGAATGGTGAAAAAATTCATTGGAAAAAATTTTCCCTTTTGTAATTTTCCTGAGAGCTTCTGTTAGAAATTATTGCTCTAAATTAAGAGACTGAAAGGTTATAAAACTCATCCTCAAGTAATTTAGTCAATCTATGTGTTTAGGTGAGCCCAGTGTCTGTGACTCACATTTACTCTCTTAGAGGTACAGGGAAAGGGTCTGGGCCATGGTCATCTCTCCTTCAAAAACCAGCATGAAAGTTAAGAGTAAATTGTACTATGAAAATTTGTATAATTTTCCTTTATAGTTTCCTTTACTAATAGAAATACCAAAGGTTTATGCTATATTCTTCCAGAGCTTACTACATACTAGAAATAATCATGTCTGGAAGTCTGAGGTTATGTGGAATCACTGTGCATGTAGACATGTCATTTCTGTGTACAGAACAGATGAGTTGATGGAAGAAAGACAGAATCAAATAACCCAATTACTACACTGATCTACTTAAGATTATTTGGAACATAAGTAGCTATGGAAAATGCATTTGTGGTTAATATTTATTCAATATAACTTGCACTTGAAGACTGTGCTAACTGAACCCATCATATGTGAATTAGAAATGTGAATTTCTATTTTCAGATTTATCTGTTAAATAAAGCTACTTATCCATGTGTAGTGAGTGCAAGGCCTGATATGTTATGACATAGACACACACACAGATACACATAGACACACGATGACCCACATGATTTAGTTCTTCCCATTATATTTCTCTGAACTGACTCAGATAAACAATAGGTACCAAATTATACTTCAGATATGATTTGTCTCTTATGCAATATGAATAGGATAAAACTATATACATCTTAAGTCAATTATTATTTTCCTTCTACTTTATTAATGGCTCATAAAGGGCAGAAAAAATACTTCAAGTCCATAGTATGAATGGACTGATGCCATTAAAGCGAAGTGGAAAATAATAGGTAGAGGAATTTCTGTTGTAAGAGCATCCAATTCCATCTTCAGAATAAGTTGCCTGATTTATTCAAATGATATTCCTTATATTTCATTTTATCTTTTGTATGTTAGATTTAAAATACTCTTTTTGTTTACAAAGAAATTACAATTTATTATATACTATTGGAGACAAGTCTTTTACTTTATCATGTGTGACTTTATGATCATTTATTGAGAACATATTGGAGAATATTATAGAAATATTATATTTTTTACATTAATGGGCTTAGTTCTGATTAAGTGTTAAGATATCAGAATTATCTCATGCTACTTATCAATACTCTAATCAAGCATTGACAAGTTTTTCAGTAAAAGATGACATTTTTGGTTTGGGGGTGCTAAATAATTTCTGTACCAACTACTAAACTCCACCACTGCAGCAATGAAAGTAGACATAGATAATACACAAATGAATGAGCATGTGTTACCAAAAAAAGAAAAAAGGTGTTGAGCCGGGTTCGACCCAATGATCATAGTTTACCACTTCCATTTTAGGGCAACTGTCCTCTAAGAGGTGACTTAGTGGCCCAGGCTACCTCAATCTGTTGGTTACCTCTCTCAAATGAAACCACTGTGTTTGCAATCATTGAGGAATTGAAGAATAGATAGCCTGAGGATCATGTACCAGCTCTTATAGGCTTTGATCAGGAAGTGTCACATGCCCACAGCCCATTGACCAGAACAATTACTTGCCCTTATGTAATAGTTAAGAGGCTAGGAAGTCTGAGAACAGATAAAATAGTAAGTGAGAATGCTGTTTCAGCCACACTCAAGAATTATAAATAATAATTTGCAGAGGGAGAAGTGTAGATAGTGATTAACAAAGTATAAGTTTGTAATAGAAGCACCAAGTTGGCCAATAACTTAAGAAATGGACATTACATAACTTATTTTATCTTGTGCTTTCAGTAATATGTGCTGTGATAAGGCTTGAAGTGCTACAGACTAGCTGAAAAATAAAGAGCATACTCAAATAGAAAAGAGACTTTTCTTGATTTGCAACTAGAAAAAACATTCAAAATGTATGTTGAATAAAACTAGCATTTTTAGAAACATTATCTTGATGAAAACTTTATATCTAAAAGTAGAAAAACAAGGTTAAATGCAGACCAAAGAACTGTGATTATGAACACATGTACAAGGTAGTAGTCATCCTGTCTACCCCACCACAGGCTGCTGTGAGAAAAAGAACAGTGATGGAAACACTGAAGAAATAATCGACAACCAGGTTGATCAGAGAAGACCTAGATCCAAAGCAGATGAAAGATAGAGAAAGACTCTATGTAGCCAAAGGTATTTTAATTATTCTTTAAAAAAATTTTTGAAATGAATATATAAACTAATATATATATATATATACAATCATGAATATGTGTATGTACTCATATTTTATCCCTGTTTATATTAGCTTTTTAGTACAATATATAGATGATATAGATTATATATATGGTACATTTACTACAATGTAATAATGTATTAAATGTTATTACAAATATTAAATGTTAAGATATAGCACTATTAGAAGTTTATTTTATATAATCCATATATCTCTTTAGTCATTTTCATTTTTTGAGCCAACATAGAGCCATAACTATCTTCCTCTCAATATTTTGAAATATACTTTCATAATATCCTGGGCACATGTCTGGTGACTTCCAGCTTTCATTCCTTTGGTTTTAATATACTCAAAAATGACATGGTTACTTATTCCCAAAGATCATTTTGCTTCCACTACCAATTTTCTTTACTCATCATAATAGTCCAGAGTTGCAATTCTCCATATTGATTCCTCTACATTTTTCATGATGAAATATTTAATAAGGCAAGTCAAAAATTTATCTGATGTCTTGTTTTTGGCAGAATAAAACTTCCAACAGATAAAGTCCTCCATCATTACTAATATTGATACAGTGGCTGTTTTATGATCTGCATTAGGGAAGAAATTTGAATATTGTTTGGATTTGTATTTCTGTTTCTCTCATCTTTTATTCTCCCCCAAAAGGTTTCAACTGCAATTTCACTTTCTTTTGTGAGTTTTTATTCAAGAATAAATCTTTCTGACAAAGAATTTAATGTAGCAGAAAAATCATCTGCTTTGGAATCAGACAGGCTCAGTTCACATCACGGTTGACTTCTGACAAGTTGCATAAACTCTTTGAACCAATATTCTTTATCTAAAACCAAAATAGTAAGTTCAATATAAAAGCTTTACATTGTTTTGTATATTTTCTCCATTAACTTGGAGTTTTAAATCCTGTTGTTTTTTTTTTTTTTTGAGTTGAAGAATCTGCTGTTAAATATATTCCTTAAAGGACATTTTAATTCTTTTAAAGTCTCTAGTTTCATAAAGTTCTAAGTGTATTGTGTTATCATTTTTTTTGTAGAAGCTGAGATGTTAAAAATAAAAAGAGAACATCCCAAGCTTCAAATGATCAATTTATTCATTCTTATTTCTGGAATATGAATGAAGAATAATTGCTAAATTTTGTTTGGAGAAGATAATAAAAGGTGAATTACATACAGTTCTAGTTTACAATTTGAGTAAGAAAATTTACTTACATTTCACTTTTTTTTTTTGGAAAATTTTTCGGATTGCATGCCTCCAATATGCAACAACAATAAAAACTGTGAAATTAAAAACATAGAATTTAACAACTAGTAAATAACATTGAATTTTTCATATTTTACTCTCATGAGACTTCCACTGAAGACTACTAAAACCAAGGGTATTTCAAAGTCAAATGACACATAGCCTTTCCTTTCACAGGAAAGTATTATCTGTTGTTTCATAATTCTTCATAATGCTAAAGGTTGTTATTTGTATATCACAAGTAAAGTAGGCTTTTTAGTGTTGGCTAATGCAGAGTGAAATGGCCATTAACCGTTTACTTTTTTTTGTGATAGAGGGATTGCATTTACACAGCTTGTAGGCTTTTTATTTACCCATTTGTCAAGTTTACTTCTCTGAAGTTGTCACAATTTTTCTTAGTTATCATCATTTTAAAAGTTGCTTGTGGCATAAGTTCATTAAAGGTAGTATGACCAAATGTATTGTGTATAGTATAGATAGTTGAAAATTCTGTCAAACAAGATTTATGTAAAATATAGCTCTGGCACTGTAGATACTTGGCTACTATGTCCTTGTTTTTTTCTCCACAGAAATTACTTTTCAGTTTCTTAAAATATAAAGATTTTAGCCTTGGGAAGACTGTAGCAGAACTTCATAAAAGTGTAAAATATTCTTATATTAACTTCTTGTAATAATACAAGTCTATAAATTGTTTTTATTCTTGCACAGTCAAGTCCATGACAAATATTATTGTTTCTAAAACTATTCAATGAATAATAGTTTCATTGTTATGTACAAATCTGACCAATTTTCTTCAAAGTGACATTAATCAGTCCTGGAATTTAAACATTAAAAAAAGACCTCATTATGTAGAAGATAGAAAAAAAAAAGATATTTCATTGACTGAAAATAAACTATAAATTCTGTCAAAAAAAAAAAAAAAAGCCTAAATGGAACTATAACCAGGAGAAGAAAAAAAAGACTAAGTCTGCAAGATTTTAAATGAAATCAGTGTGGTTTTTTTAATCTTTTTAATATTATTTAAGAAATATATTTTTATTAGTGAAATAGTTTTTAAAAGGGCGAGTTTTATAAATTGTGGTAATAAGCAAATCAAAAATTATAATACAGATGAAGTATAAGTGTTTATTTCTCAAAGTCCAAAATGGGGTTTTAATGTCTACAGTTGACTCTTCTACATACAGTGATGCTAAAACTAGGGTTTGTCCCTTCTTCTAGCCCTTTCATCTTCAACACAGGCTTGTTTGTGTCAAAGAGGAGAAGAAGTATATAAGGAGGATTGCAAGTGAGCAAGTCCTTGTGGACTATGATGGGCCTGAAAGTGATTTTTCATGCTGCTAACATGCCTAATAAATAGAGCTTAGTTATAAGAACACATGTAGCTGAGGATGGCTTGGAAATATAGTCTGGCTGTGTGCCCAAGAAAAACAGGCTAGGGTAATGGTCTAACAGACTCTGACACACCAACGATCAAACACACAAAAAAATACATAGGTACATACACACATGCGTGCGCGCACACACACATAGCATACCATTCCAATCACTCAGATAAAGGAAAACTCTGTTATTAATCTCTTAATGTCTTTTCTGACTTAAAATGATAGTAGCACATGTACAAATGGACAAAATTTCTTACTTGTTAACTGAGATAGATTTAAAATTTTCATCAATAGAGGTGGACAAAAATATTTATATTCATTGTATAGAATATGAAATAGTTATTAAAAGAATGAAGTAGAGATAAGTATATACTATTGTAAATCTATGTTCATGATGGATATACTAAAAAAAACTACAGGAAAAAATTTGTAGTAAATAAAATTAGATGTATTGGTTAATATGTTAAGATATATACAGAGCACAAAAGTCTGAACAAATATATGATAATCTGATGCCGAAGTTAGGAAGAGTAGAGGGAAGACTTTTACTTTATAATCTTCTGTATTTTCAGAGTTCATTTTTATTTTCTTAAAAAAACATCCTATGGTACATGTATAATGACAAAAAATAAACGTCTGATTACAAAATAATACCCAATACAAGGGAGGAGAAATTGCATTTATCAGCATGATAATAAAACTTGAGACCTTCATATATGAACTGCTGAGAGGCCTCCTGTTATCTACAAGATAGAGCTAACAATGAGGTTCGCATTCATTTCTCAGGTAGCATGTTGATTTCTGAAACTAGACCCCAACTCTCAAAAGCTGCAGAGCAAGAGAATTAACTCTTTTCTGGGAGTAGTGCTACCTTTCAATACGTTTGACCCTTGAACAAAGTGACAGTTAAAGGCGCTGATCCCCACACAGCCCAAAATCTGCATATAACTTGTGGCTACACCAAAACTTAACTACTAATAGCCTACTGTCGACCAGAAACTTCAACCACAACATAAACAGTTTATAAACGTATTTTGTATATTAAATGTATTACATACTATAATATTATGATATAAAGTAAGCTAGAGAAAAGAAAATGTTATTAAGATAATCATAAGGAAGAGAAAACACATTTATGGTATATGTTGAAAAAAATCTGCATATAAGTAGACCCATGCAATTTAAATCCCTGTTGTTCAAAGGTCAACTGTATTATCGTCTTATGAAAAAGTTCCTTAAAATCACTTTAAAGTTATGATATGTACTCAGTGTTGAATAGGTTGAGGCCCTAAGACCACATAAGTCAAACCAACCTGTGTGCTTACTAAAATCCTTCTTCCTAGATGCTCACTCTAGCTCCTTCTGTTAGAACCAAGTAAATATACTTCTAGCAAAAACTTCAGATGATTACATCACTGAAGCAAATCAGAGAATCTCTGTAATAGACAGTGTTTAACAGAAATTTGAAAGTTAAAGAGAACCATGCTTTATGGAGCTCCTGTGCAACTACTCAGATACCTGAGTTTTCTTGTCTAAAAAAAATGATACAATAGTTTTCTCTTCAAAATGGGAACAATAGCATCTTTTACATCAATGGGGTGTTTGAGGATTGATGAGACAATGAATCAAAAGTGTTTAGCAAAGTGACAATGTGTGCTATTAGTTTATATTATTATTTTTGCTGTCATGGCTGCTGTTGTGTTTGGAGGTACCTGAGAAGCAGCCCATGTTGGCCTGATAACATAGAGATAAGTAGCCTGAGCTGAGGGCTAAAATGGGCTCCAGAGCTTTGCCTGCTTCACAAAGAGACCACCATTCTTGTAGCTTTGCCTGCTACAGTCAAAGAAAATCTACTGGGATCTTTAGCTTAGTTCCATAGTGCCATAAACATTTATTGGGCTGCTACCCTGTGCTAGGTACTTTGTATCTTGGGACGAAAGGTGATTAAGAGTCTTCTTAGATGAGTTTCTGCAGAACATCTGAATGCCTGGTAAAGGTCCTATGGGCGAGGCAGAGCAGCAGCTTTCTGAAACAAGAAGCAATCACAGCTCCTTCTCTGAGCTAGGAATGCCCCTCCTTTGACCTCAACTGCAGCTGTTCTCTGCAGTCTCCCACATGCCCTTTCATAATGCTTGGGGCAGGGATGGGAGCTCTACTGTATAGAACTGGTTCTCTCAGACTTGCCCCCTTGGCTCGCACACACACACACACACACACACACACACACACACACGCACCCCTTCACAGCCTATCTAATATGACTCATTCACTATATGTCTGTTGTGTTATGGGCACGATGAATGATGAGATGCCTTTTAGGTGGTCTGAGTAGTATAGATGATCTCTTCCCATCAGTGTAATTGTATTGAAGGTGAACTCACGAATGAATAGCCCCAGGGCCAGGTGTTTTTTCATCATTTATATTAATCTGTGAATTTATATATTTAGTTGTTGTGGTTCCTGGAGGAAAGCAGAGAAACAATACTATTGTAGAATAGTTTTGATTGCATGTGATGAAAACATTGGAAAGTGACAGATATTCAATATTCAGGTCAGCGTAGATGTTAGTGTGACTGGCATATCAAAATCTCATCTTAATTAAAGCCTTGGAACGATTAAGCAGTGTAGAGAAGAAAGTAAAACAAGGGAATAAGCAGTCTTCTTAAGAAGCAAATAATTTTTCAAATTTATTTTTTCTAACTACCTGTACATACAAATGCAAAAAAATTAAGGTTATGGCATGTGAGAGTAAGATCTACATTTCATGAATATGGGGAAATCTGGCATAAGTCCAGAAATCGGGAAATATTTATTGTGCAGTTTTGTCTTCCACTTTTCTAATTAATTCACAATTAGACATGTAATTATAATTCAGAAACGGGCAAAATACATTCAATGGTTTTAACCATTGATAGATTTGTAAACAAAAGCAGCTGGACTGGAATTTCTTCAAGGAAATATTTACACACCAACAGTTTATCAAACTGAAAGTCTGCTGATAAATCTACACACGGGCATTATGTTAATGATAGTGCAACAATGATTCATTCAGTGCCTCCTACTAGCTTCACAAGGCAACAGATGTAAAAGAATAAAATGTGGGTGCAAAAGGGGAAAATGTCTCTGTGCTTTTAATTCCTTATACTTTTTCAAAGAGAACCATCATTAATTTGGCTACTAACCCTCATTCCTTAAGCTACTTCATATTAAATTGTTTTTGAAGAGGAATTAAAAGAAATTAGGACAAAAGGAGATTAATTCTAAACCATAAGACTTCAGCATTGCAGAATACTGAAAACTACTTTTTTCTAAATGTCCAAAAAACTACCAATTTGTTTTAACAGGCTGGCAATACGAATGACTACAGAGTATCCTAGTCTAGTAATCTCAAAATATCAACACTCTTTAAATTTTTTCACCAAGTTGCTGAGAGAATTAATGTCCAATGATTTCTTCCCCACCATGGGGAAGAGTGAGGGTGAGAACAAAGAGATGCCAGGAGAGGAAAGATGTATTCAGGAAAATAAGATAAGTGATCTAAACATAGGAATGGGACAGCATGGCAGAACAGAAACTACAAAACAGCCAATTTATAGAGACGCATGGCTTAAATCTTTCTTTTTCTGGGTTCCTAATACCTGTGGGATCTTGGACAATTTACTCAACCCCCTGAGACTCTGCGTGGTCAGCTCTAAAAGACTGATTTTTATGCCTATTAGATTTTTCGAGTCATAGTACCAGGCACTGAGCTAAGCGTGTTTTTGTTTAACCTTCATATTCATCTCTAGCAATATCATTATCTCCAATTTACAGACAAGGAAAGCAAGACCCTACAAAATTTCCTAATGGGCTCAATTCATGAATCTAATGAATGACAAAGTGTGACTTGAAACTATCCATGGACCTGGACACCATTTTATACTGGAGAAATTCATTCTCAGAGGGGAAATCCAAAAATTGGTTATTAGAATCAGAAAACAATGCTTATTTTGGAATCTGCATGCAACATTCACCTGAAGTTGAATAACTAAGTAAAAGTTCTATTGAAACTTACAATTTTCTAGCTTAAGGGTGAGATTGATTCCAGAGCTTGGAGAAAATCTGAACTAAAGGATGATGGTTATATATCACAAGATAAAAAAATAGAGAGGATCATCATGAATGGGAATCAAGGAGAACAGCTCTAAATAGAACCTTCTGGAACTAATGGAAAAAAACAAGTTGTTTAAGGTACTTATAAAAAAGGATCCCGGCAGCAAGTAATGACAACAACAAATGACTAAAACTGGCTCAAAACATAAGGATACTTGTCATATACGTAACAAATAATACAGTGCTTAAGCGATATCATAAAGGGCCCAGACATTTTCTCTTTCTCTGTCCTAGCATCCTAGTATGTTAGATTTTTCACTGAATGACTTTTGTCTTATGAGTAAAATATGGCTCCTGTACTTCCATCATTCCCCCAAAAGAAATAAGACATATGAGACAAAAATATTTTCTTTCCATGAAATCTGTCGTGTTATTTTGAACAGGGAGTATAGGAAAAAGTTTTTCCTGTTTCATTTGTCAGAACTCTGTCACATGCCTACCCCTGACTAAAGGTTAGTAAAAGGGAATGAGATTCCCAGAATAGACATATAATTAGTCCTCTGATTTAATAATGGAATTGGGCAAGAATCTTCTCTTCCATAGGAATAAGGAATTTCTGATCACCATCTGCTTAAATATAGTTTCTACAAGCAGAAAATGAGGAGTGGATGGCTGCTCTGTGGCCATGAGCAGCATCTGCCATAGAAGTATATGTGCATCTAAAGTGAGTATCCACAGATTCTTTCAACAAGATTAAAAAAATCCCAATGATGTCTAAGAGGTATATTTCAAGCCCTGAAAAACATATTCTGCATACTAATTTCAAAGCTAAAATGTTAACCAAAGTGAAGTAATTCTCTATCATCAGCTTCAAATAAATCAATGACAATAGCAATTAGTGATAGTGTGAATCGTTCATTTTCTTTGTGAATTGTTCATAGTTGTAATTCAATAGAGAAAAAATAAGAAACAACAATAATAATAACATTTTATTAGTCATGCTAAAGTAGCAAACCAGTGGCATGGATAATTGAAAATAGTGGATTATATGCATAATGATGAACTACATAATGTCTTACCAGAGATCATTTCATATTCCCAAAGTGTATGATCACCTATTCATTTGAGGACGTAATCACTAAGTCCTTGGGTGGAAAGTTCTATAAAACTAGGACAGAAAATTTTCCACAGTTAAAATATAATGAGAATATAAAATTCACTACAAAATGTTTATTTTCAAAAAGTGTCTTTGCTGAGCAATGTCAATAAATGTTGTTTTGGAATGATAGTAGAGAATTTTAGAGAAGTTTGAAAAAAAGTCAGGAATATATAACTCTAGTTGTTATCTGTCTTAAATTTGGAAAGATATTTTCTTACTCTAGCTTCTTAAGAATTCAGGCTACTTTTTTTCCAGATTATGCTTTGTTATAAAGTAATAAGGGGTCCACAAATTTCTTGGATAGGCTCATGAACACATAGATTACAAGTCAAAAGAAGGGGTATGCTAATAGTGAGTGTACCACCACTATCACTGCCATTTTATTTAATGTGCCTTTTCTCAGGTCTGCAACTATGTGTAACAGTGGTGGAAATGGTATTTGATGTCTACCTAAGTTCCTTTAGTAGATGGTATCTTATTTTTCTGCTTTTTTTTTTCTTATGGTAGTATAGTTCTTATTTCATAGTCTAGTTAGTATTGTCTGTATTATATTGTACATTCTATGGGACTAAAACTATTTTCTCAGTTATCTTTAGTAATCATTTAATTCAAGAGCTTAAAAAATGAACACAAGAATCATGATATAAAGTCTTTTCATATCTCATTCTGTCAACGAGAATTCAAAGATAAGCCTTACTCTTTGTACGTTATCCTCATTTAAAAAAAAAAAAAAAACTCTATGTGTAAACTACTACTAGATACAGATATACAGGAGATAAACTAAAAAGCAATTGCCTCACTGATATTACACATTATAGATATAAGAAAATGGGCTGGATATTTTTCCCTCCTATTCTCCGTCATTTAGATTTTTATTGTTCTGAAACAGAGTTGGCCAAGTAGTTGCAAAAGAATACACATGTAGTACCTATTTGCTCTACGAGGAGATTGATCATGATCAATTATCATTTAAACCCAGACAGTAAAAAGAAGTATTATTAATAAATACTCTAGGAAAACTGGCATAAACTGGGACTTCTCTCGACACAACAGGATGAGAATCGCCCTAGAGACAAGCCACTGCAACACTTGGTTCTCCTGTATTCATTAGCTAGATTCTTTTCCATGTAGTTTAGAAAGTAAAATGGAATTGAAAAAAAATGTCTCATAAATTAACTTCTCAATAAAAGTCTATTGAGATCACCATGCAATAATGGGAAATAAAAGGGGAATTAAGAGGAGGTGGAGATTTTTACAAGTTGGAACAGAAAAGGGAAAGTAAGGGGAAAACATGAGCCTTAAATATAAACTTCACACAGTAGCACAAATGCAAGAAGAAAGGCCCCTTAAGGTGTCCCTTGGCACCAATGTTCTTAGTTGTCAGAGGGCAGTTTGCTTTGGCCAAATGCTTTCTGATTTCAGTAAATCTACCTCCTTGACAATTTATGCAAGGATCTAAAGAAAAGGATTAGAGAGAAAATTACTTTGAAACGATCAAGAAATAAATCAGTTCAAGCATACAGTGTTGTTTTGTCTTTGATTTATAGAGAAGAGTGAAATAATATTCTGTTTGGTAAACTCCACTTAATGAAATACAATACTGAATCTAGAATATAAATTGTTTATGACTGTAAAGAAGTAACCAGATGGCCTTAACAATAGACTAATTTGAAAAATATGTTATGATTTCTCATTTCAGAGGACGTGAGAGAGCTGAAGTCTGTTATAAGATGTTTCATAAGGATAAAATAAGATTAACCCCCAAATGTATAACTCACTACTCAAGCTTGAATATCTTTCAGTGTTCTCCTATTTCAGAATGTTTGTAACATTTATGATACCCAGCTTGCCTACAATTCTCTTCGTGAATACTGCATAGGGGAGACTTAAATACCACAATCTCTGGCTATTGTTTTTCTTTCCTCCCAAAACTGTTGGGACCCTAGCTTGTGAGTTAATCAGTCACTGGATTTATATGTCCAGTACTACACTAGATTCGGGAAGGAAATACAATAAAAACAAGATATAGTAGTCTGTTTTCAGAAATCTCCTTTCCAATTTAGGATATAAAAATAATGTAAGTGCAATCATTGGAGCTTGGTTAAGAGCTTATCTCTGTAATATCAATTGCCCCTTGGTTCTGAGAAAGGTTTCACGCAAAGTGTCTACGTGACTGAATCTGGAAGGGTAGGTGGTCCAAGGAAATAAAGAAGAAAAGAATGTTATTTCCAGTAAATTTGTACCCCATAGGGAGGAAGAGATGGAAAAAAATAATCTAGAATCTCCTTTGATTAGAGTGAAGGGTGAATGTTGCTAAAAGATGATTTAAAAGAGAAAAAATAATTGGTAGATTTAATGGTTAATTTTATCTTTCAACTTGGCTGGGCACTCGGGTACCCAGATTAAAATTAATTCTGGGTGTGTCTGTGAGATTAGCATATGAATCAGTGGGCTAAGTAAAGAAGATGGCCCTCCTCAATGTGAGTGGGCACCAGTCAATCCATTGAGGATCTGAAAAGAACAAAAAGGCAGAGAAAGGTAGAATTCCTCTTGCTGTCTGATTGTCTGAACTGAGACAGCAGTCTTCTCCTATCCTTGGACTGGGAGTTATATATTAACCCTCCTAATTTGCAGGGCTTAAGAATTGACTTTATACCACTGGCTTTTGGATCTTCAATTTGCAGAATATATATATATATATATATTCACAATCTTCTATTGGTTCTTATCCTCTGAAGAAACATGACGAAGATTTTGGCACTGAGAGTGGTTCTAAAAGAAAAAAAAAATAAGGATAACTTTTCTGAATTGTTTCTGGGGTTTCTGGAACTGACTCCTTAATCTGACTGCATTTAAAGATGCTAATAATTCTATTTTCAGTAGTAAAGACAGCTCTACTAGGCCAGAGCATGGACTTGTAATGAAGATATGCAAAATATCTTTATTGGACACTCCTAATCAGCTACTTTTAAAAAGCATGAAGGTGGGTGACTGTATATGTACTTCCGAAAAGTTTTGTAAAACTAATAGAAATAATGAGGTTGCCTGCTTGCACCCAATGCCCCTAGACAAAGTGGTGAAAGAAAAGTTTGAGCTTAGGGATTTGAATTCCCAGCTCAAGTAGATAAAAATGACCTGAGGTCTTGTGTGCCTTGAAGGAGAACTTTATCTCCTATAGCCCCAGAGTTAAAATTGCTGAAAGTGGAATGCAGAATCTCATCCTATGACTGGCTAAAGTTCAACTCAACTTGAACTCCTAGCCTTATGGGGTATCTATACCCTACAAGCAGACTTTAACAGTAGACCGTTTGAGTGAAGGCATTGGGGAAAAATATAACCCAGTAAGTTGGGATGGAAACATGTGGGAAGATCCTAATGAAGTGGGGGACATTGAGCCCCTAAATTTTGATGAGTCTTTTTTGCTAGTGGAAGAGAGCTCACCAATCCCAGTGGACGTGGTCCCCACACACTCCTTGGCATCAACATCTCCTATCCTGGAAGTATCTGCAGTTCCACCCCTTTCTGAGAGGATTAACTCTGCCTTGCCCAGTGAAACTGTAATGGCATTGCCTGAGGCACTAGCCATGTAAGACAAAGCTGATTCTTCTCAGGACCCATCCTCACCACTACTCTTTGCTTTCAGACCTATAAGCAGACTCAAGTCCTAGCAGGCCTCTGAAGATGAGGTGTAAGGTTTGAACATTGAGGAGGAGACATGCTTCACTCCAAAATAGATACTTGAGTTCTCTGATTTATAGAAGCAGAAATCTAGAGACGTGTGTGGAAATGGATACTAAGGTAAAAGATAATAGTGAAGGAATATGTTTGGGTAAGGCCATATGTACTGATATGGGCTCACTAAGCAGAGATTCTGCATTTAATGTTGCAACTTAGGAACTAGAAAAGCTTCCTAACAGTTTGATTGGTTGGCTGAAATGGACTAAAAGGTGGAACACAGTGAGTGAACTGGAAATGCAAAACCTGCCTTGGTTTAATGTAGAGAAAGGGCTTTAAAAATTTAGGAAGGTTTGAATTAAAGAGTAGATTTGTCATTTAAGAACTGCTCACCCTCCCTGGGTCCAGAAAACACGTTTCTCACTTAAACCGTGAGAAATAAATCTGTGAGGAAAGTCCCACAGCATCCTTGAAGAGCTCTGTGATCTCTCTTCTATGCTGTTCAGACTTTACAGTGAGAACTACGGTCACTGAATTGAGAAAAATAAATACCAGGGGAGTAATTGAATCCAGGGATAATAGGAGCCAACACTCAATGGACAGTGGCGAAATGTTTTTGGTTGATGTAATGAACAGCAAAGTTAAAGCAGCAGTCAGAATAGTCTGGGGTATGCAAACCACCAATGTGTTCCTAGAAGTGAAATAGATAGGAGAAGCTAAGCAGGGTTGGGCCTGGTTAGTACTTGTATGGGAGACCACCAAGGAAGATCAGGTGCTACAGGTATAAAAAATAAATAAATAAAAAATAAGGGATTGTAAGCAGACAAGGTCCTTGCAATCTGTGAGATCAACCAAGGGTTGTCTTACCTACAAAAGAAAATAAATAGATGGATAGATAGATGATAGATGATAGATAGATAGATAAATAGATAGATAGACAGATAGATGATAGATAGATAGATAGATAGATAGATAGATAGATAGATAGATAGATAGGAAACCTACTAAATTCTAACTTGATATATGTAAGCAGAAAAGTTCTAGGTTAAAGTGAACAAAAGTCTAACCTGAATCAAAAAACAGATTTCAATCAATCAGTTTCCAGACTTGAACCAGTTTATAGACTCAGAACCCTTGAGTAAACTGAGGCCTGGATCTCCTCGAGGAAGGACCTGGGTATACCACCAAAAATGTATACTTATCCTCTTTTTATCTCATCCTTCCCCAAAGGGACATCTGGCTTAAGGAGAAGCTTATGGATGGGTGACAAGAAATGGACTTGTGATAGTTTTATGTATCAACTCAACTGGGTCCTTGTTGCTCAGATTAAACATTATGTCTGTGAGGGTGTTTCCAGGTAAAACCAGCTTTTGAGTTGGTGGGCTGAGTAATGCAGACTGCCCTCCCAATGCAGGCTGGCATCATCTAATCCATTCAGGGCCTGAATAGAACAAAAAGGCAGGGAAAGGGAGAATTTGCTCTCTGCCCAACTGTTTGAGCTGAGACATCATTCTTCTCCTGTCCTTCATCTAGGACTTAGTCATCGACCCTTTTGTTTCTCAGGCCTTCAAACCCAGACCAGAATTTACAACATTGGCTTTCCAGGATTCCAGCTTGCAGATGTCAGATAATGAGACTTTTCAGTCTTCATAATCAAGTGAGCCAATGTCTTACAATAAATCTCACTGTAGATATATCCTGTTGAATCTGTTCCTGTAGAGAACACTAACACAGAAGACAAATGACTCTAAATAATTACAAATCTTCAAATTGAAGAAAATCATAGAAGACTTATAGAATAATAAGATGTACTTATTAAAGAATATATTCTTTAACATATAATATAACATATATTAAAGAATACTTAACAATGTGAGAAATGGTCTTAATATAATATTTTTAAAGCAGGTTACTAAATATTATAAATTCTATAATTATAAATAAATGTTAATGGGATGTATATGTTAAAAAACATACTTTGAATTCTAATTTTGCATTGCCACTAATTATTTTGCATTTTACGGTTATTTAGAATTTTAATTGTACATGGTGTGACAAGACTACATATATTCTTGTACTTTTTAAATTTTTTCCAGAATTAGTAATTCTCTAGTTTATTCAAATAATCTTTCTACATAATTACCATTAATGTATCTTCAAAGACTCCAATGGTCATGTAAACTCCTCTCATATGTGATCAAATATGTCATATTTTATCAGTTTTTTAAATTATTTTCTAATTATTATTTTTTAATTATATCACTATTAGAGCTACACTTCATATCTTTGATTTGATCAGAAATTTCTAGGCCTGCTGCTACCTTATTATATACTAAGACTCATCTTTATAATCATTCTAGGAATTCTTTTTACTTTTCTTCTGTTCTAGATTCTATACTTCCTAGAATCCATGTATTCCTATTTTTACATCAACTTTGTTGAAGTATAATTTGTATACAATGGAATGCACCATTTTAAATATACAGTTAGGTGAGTTTTGACAAACATGTATACCTACATCTTATTATTTTTATTTACTCATAGTTCTAGTTATTTATATAAGAAAGTGCCTTAAAATTACATATCTTGAAAATTATTTTTTCTCACATTTTCATCAACTGATAAATACGTAACCTTATTTTATGTGTATTTGTATTTAAAAACACCTTATTTACACCTTATTTACATATTGTTGATTTATTAACATTAAACCCATAGTCAATAGCACAATAACTCATGACTGAATGAAGCTTATCATATATATATATATATATATATATATATATATATATTTTTTTTTTTTTTTTTTTTTTTTTTCTCTGTAGGTACATCAGAGCATTTTTACTCTTAGGAATACTGAACAGCACTTTAGCACTAAGCTTGGTAGACATTTTGAAAAGAAAAATTAACAACAAAAAAAATCACAAAATTGAGAAAACCACAACACCAAATAGACCTTGAAGAGAACACTTATTTACACTAGGAGAGATGAAACAAGAAAACAGTGTTGCCTTGTTTAATATAATTGAGAATGTACAAATTGGGTGACTCAAATTTTCACCACTCTATGCACTTGTGCAAATAATTAGAAAGTAAAGAGATATTGATTTGGGGTTATAAATAAATTTTATCAAATAAGAAAATTAACAAGTATGAAATTCATGAATAACAAGGATAGACTATGTATACTATGTATATGTATATATGCATATATATATATATATATATACACATATATATATGTATTAGCTTCTTTAAAAGATTCAGATTATTTGCCCCAATGTTTTGAAATTTCAATAGTATTTGCTTTAGTATGAATTTTTTTTTATTTAATTGTGCTGGACTTACTTTGGGTCTAAACAATCTTATCATTTTTATTTTGTAAAATTTTCTTGATATTTTCTTCCTTTGCATTTTCTCCATGATCATTTTTAAATTCATATTAATGGCTTATATCCTATATCAATCTTCCACTGTCTTTTTATTTCTTTTAGATTTTTCATTTCTTAATTCTTTTGTCCTAATTTCCTTTGGAATTACTAATTTCTTCTCCTACATTATCAGTGGAAAATTTTATCAGTGGAAATACTATATTTTTATTTCTGCAAGGTTTTTGGTGTCTAAATTTTTGTATTTTATAGCATCTTATTTCTGTGTTATAGATATTATACTTTATCTTTGTGAGAATATAATTTCTCTGAATTTTTTCTTCCCTAGTATTCCATGAAAGTTGATTTTGCATTGTTTTGCTATTTGTTTTTGTTATGTTTTTCATGATGAAAATGTCTTCTAACTTATGAACAAGATGATGGACAATGGATTGTTATTTCATATCTAAAAAAGAATCATCAAAAAATGTGCACGGTAGGGATTTGTAGACTGTTCAACCTCACCCATACTATAAGTGTCTGAGGATTTCACTACTTCACTGAGGGACTTCCAAATACATATCTTTATAGAGTTTTTCTCTTAGACTAGTAAGTTTTCCACAAAGGAGCACTCTAGTCTCTTTCTTGATTGCCAGCACTATGGGAACTTAGTAGAAAGAAGGAACTATATCACACTGTTCTATGTAAGGAGATCATTACTCAATCCTCTTGCTCTCAACTGTGTTTGATGTAAATAAATCTCAAGGTAGTCTAATTCAACATTTTCAGACATAAATCCATCTTCTACAGAGGGAAAGGGAGGAATTATTTGACTAATATGATAGGTAAAATATGTGGATTTTTAACCTTGTCCTTTATGGAATATTATCTATTTCTCCTATGTTTGGCCCTGGAACTGAACACCTGGTCAGAAAATAAGCCCAGCAGTCATCAGACTCAAACTAAATATGAGGTCTAGGGCTTTGAGACTGATTGCTTCCAGGATCTCCTGCCAATGCTTTATCTCTGGGACTCTAGCTGCTCTATGTCCAGGATCCCTGAGGACTCAGCTCTTGCTTCTATAATACTGTACATATTTGAGAGAGTTTTCTTCAAAAACATTTGAAAATTCATCTCCTTTCTGTCTTGGAGCTAGCAAAGACTCAATAATGTTGCCTGAGAAGGGACTCTGAGTTCTTGGATAGAAATTTTATCCTCTGTTGTGTGTAATAACATTTTGAACCAGCACTACCTATTTTTTTTTTAACCAGGGATTTCTCTTGTAATAAAAATTGCAGTCTAGATAACAACAACAACAATAAAAATTTCTCAGAGTTCCTGAGACATTCTGGAATGCTGCAACTATTGTATTGATTTTGAATGGCTGCTTGTAAGTCAAGTACCTAGGTTCCAGCTTTCTCTGCTCAACTAAATCAGATACTTTTTGGTCATGTATTTCCCATATTCTAAATTTGTATAATATTCCTTTCAACTATTACCATTACTATACTTTCCTTATTCTCATGAGTGATCTTTTTATTAATTTAGTATAATTTTGATGTTTAGAAAGGAGCAGAGTTGACTTCTGCTTTTAGTCAAGATGGATTAATAGAGACTGATTTTCTTCCCTACTTGAAATACCATAACAAGACAAAATATATGAAATGGTGGTTTTCAAGATGCTGGACATAAAGCAATGAAGGACAGTGATCACTGAGAAATGGTAAAAAAAAAGCAAGGCGAGCCTTATAATTACGCCAGCTCACTGCCTTGGGAGAATTTCCAAGCTGTAGCATACAGAGAAAAGAGAAATATAGGTTTATCCAGCAAACTCTGAATAGAGGAATTCTGGAAGATCAAGATTGCTGAAGTATGGAGAGAAGAGTTACACAGAGAAATTCTGGATATCCAGAGAGGAATCCTTTCCAGTATTCACATGAGTATAGATCACACACACATGAGAAAACTACCCAGGATGGGAAATGAACCACCTGTAAAGATAAGAGGAAACAGTGCTTTACACTCACACAGGGGTAGGAATAAGGCCTGTTCTCACCAACTAGACTGGAAAAACTCATCATTAAAAGGGCATTGGGTGTATTACATGAAAGTGTCTTATAGCAGTGGTAATAACTGATCCTAGACTGAGAACTGTTATGGCCCTACCTAATAAATATTAAAAGTAAGATTTGAAAGGATCAAACTGTTTCCATGCAACTTAACTGCATTCCAGGAAAAAGTTAAAGAATTTTAAAATAACATCAAAATATCAAGGATGCGTCAGTCAAGCTAAAATTTATAATGTCAGATGACCAATAAAATATAACAAGGCATGCAAAGAAGAAGGAAAATATGACTTAAATGAGGGAAAAATCAACCCATTAAAACTAACCCTGAACTGACACAGGTGTAAGAATTAGCAGATATTGACATTAAAACTGTGTATTCTATATGTTCAAAAAGTTAAGTTCAGACATGCCACATATATAGGTACATAAAAGTATACATATACTTTTATTAAAGAGTGAAAGAGAGAGACCTGAATCCACCTTCTAAAGTTGAAAACTACAATGTGTGAGATGAAAATCACATTAGATGAAATTAACATCAGCGTAGACTTTGAAGAAGATTAGTAAGTTTGAAGACAAGGCCTGAGTCGCAATACAATAAACTGATCTACTCAAGAACAGATAGCTTGTCTGTGGAAAACTCAGAGATTAAATCCAGTTCCACAGTACCATACTGTCTCCAAAATCAGATCTCTTGTATTGACATGTCTATACAGTTAGGAGAATGAATTTGGAAGCCAGAATGCCTGGTTTTGAATTCTAATTTAACCACTTGTGAGCTATGAGGACCTTTACCTCACTGTGTCTCAATGCTCTCATCTATAAAATGGTGATGATATTTATTCCTTCCTCATAGGCTTATTGGGAGGCTTGAATGAATTCATACCTGTAAAGAACTTAGGAGAGAACCTGACACAAAGTAAGTGTTCAATATATCTCAACTATTTATTTTATGAACACTAATTTTAGCAAATAATTTTTGGACTTTTGTTGTTCGAGGCCAAGTCACAGTTACAACTTCATCTAAGACATCACCATGTAGACTATATAAAAGTGAATTTACTCCCTGCACCAGTAAAACACAGAGATATGCGCAAGTTGTTTTTACACTGTAAAAAAAGGTGAGTTTTGATCTTAATATACTCTTTATACTGAAAGGGGAAATGACATTGTTTGTGTAAAAAATGGTAGCAGCTACTTGATTCACAAATTCTCTTTGTTAAATTGGTTTTCATCATTTTAGTCGTTCTTTAAAGCACTTACAAAGTACATTTCTCTTTCGCTTCTTTTTGTGGTTGTTTCCTGGACAGTAAATGAGCCAAAGCAAAGTTTCCAATGGCAACATTTGCTCCTTTATCATACAACCAGGATCTCAGGGCTAGCAGTAAAAGCTGTATAAGCTGACTAATAGAGGGGAGAAGAGAAATCGAAGGAGTTAAATGGAAGCATTCTGCCTTCATTTCACACCATGACTCTAAAGGAAGAATGGAACCACAAGAATTTCCCCTTAAACTAGGGGTCAAACAGTTATGCCAATCACATTCATTGTGTTCTGAAAAGCTAGGTTTTGTCTGTGTTCACAAGTGTAGGTTTCCCTTATGCTAATCAGTTCATAGGATCTAGCTGGACAATTTTCTTTTTCTGACAATTACATTATATCAGTAGCATTTGTGTTACAGGGAACTGAAACCAATCTAGTATAAGCCAAATATCAAAAAACTTCTATTATTATATTTACTGAATTTAATCTTTATGCAACTGATGATGTTATTATTGTTGTAATTCATGAGGTGGTGGTTGTTGTAGACAGCTCAACTATAAAACTATTGGAAGATGTTTCAGGTAGGAAGTAATAATGTGATAATCAGGCTGTCATAAAGTTAGTTTATCCTGTTGGACACTGTAGAGTCTTGTATTGTCTTTTTATATGACTTGCATCATTTTAAAAGTGTTTAGAATTCAGCAGAACTAATTAGTTAGAACACACAGCCCAGAAAGTTGAGTAAAAATTTTATGTAGTTGAGTATGTATGTAAGCAAGCCATGGTATTGCTATGAAAATTGATTCTCAAAGCTGAAAGTGATCTGCTTGAAAAGGCCTGCAAGAAATACATAAATATAGGGACTTCATGTAATCTAATCGTTCTAAAAATAAAACTAGGTGGTAATAAACTTTGTGTTTCCTTTTCTTGAAAAACAAGTGATGTGTACAGTAGGTACTATGCTTTCACTTTGATATTAAATACTTAGCAGCAGAAGTACTAAATAATTACTGAGATTATTTTTGTAGAGACTTTTTAAATAATCAATCTTAAGTTTTTTAAATTAATTTTCCCTTTTTTATTACTAACTCTGTAGTATGAAAAAAATCCTGATAATTCGTAAAATTTAGTGATATTGTAATGATTTTTTTTTTTTACCTAGGTAAAACTGAGAATTACAACTTTAAATAAATGGCATGGGGATTTCTTCTAAAGTTTTATGCCCTTCCTCTGTTTCTTGACAACAAAAGGTAAACAAAAACTTTTAAAATAGTGAATTACTAATTTCTCATAAATCTCTCAGGGTCTGGGAAGGATAATTCATTCTCTTGCCTGTCCTCAATTCTCCTCCATTTTAAAATTGAGTTCTATTTGTCTGGGAGTTTTATATAGCAAACAACTTTGGCCTTTGAGGGAGAAAGACATTGTCACTGGCATGCGGAAACACAACTTCAATAGGGTCCATGCTCACGAGAGAAACCTAAGTGACTGAGGGTTGTCTCAACTGGGGTCAGTCAGCACAACATCTGCTTTCCCATGTGATCATGCATCTAATTTCCTCAGCTTTGAGGACTGCAGTAAATAGAACTAGAAAAAAAGTGAGTGGAATAATGTGACATTAATTTCATTTGAATTAAATTCAAATAAATAGGAATTGTGAAATATTTGGAGCTTTTAAAGTAATCAATAAGATGCGATGATGCTAAAAGATATATCGTTTATACATAAGAAAAAAAATAAATAGTGCATCAACACAAATCTACATTTTTGGCCAAACTCATTTTAGTCCAAATATTCCAGAGATTAAAATGATGATGATGATAATAATAATAATAATAATAATAATAATAATAATAATTATTCAATGTCAGATCCTCTGTGATGAAAAGTTCAGGATATTTATATAGATATTCAAAATTTAAAGATTTGAAAAGAAAAGCAAATAGCATAAATTTCCTATTTATCCAGCTGTTTACAGAAGGAAATGATTTTTGTGAAATAGCTGCAATTAACCTGGAAACAATTATTCTGTATAATATTGCTATATGCAAATCACAGCTTTCTGACATAATAGAGTCAAAACCAGGATTTTTCAGACTGGATTTCTATAACCCTGGTTCCTATGAGTATGTTCTCAGAGGTTGGTTAGCTCCTAATACTAATTTCTAAAACAGTTCATATGCATTTTAGGAGAAGAATTGTTAAGAATAATAATTAATATTTATTGAGAACTGAGTATGAAAGGCATTTTCTAAGTGTTGAACATATTAATTCTAATACTCACATAAGTCTATGAGGTAGCTATTATTTTTATTCTAATTTTATAGATAAAGAGACTGAGGTTCAGAAAGGGTATATATCAGGCTCCAAATTATTTGCAAATAAAGTAAAGCTGGAACAATATAAAAATTGTTATATGTGTATTCTGAGTTATCTGGTTCAACAAACAATTTATAATCTAATATTGCAATAAAATTTTAATGTCCAGGTCAGCATTTTGGTTTGCATTAACTTTTACTTGGAGTGACTCAGATGAATGAGAAAGAACTGAGAAAGACTTAATATCTGATGCTTTAGTAAACTATGCTTTTGTGCCAAATAAATGCCATGTAACTTTAGAACAGTCTGTAAAAGAATTCCCAGTTGTTTAAAAACTAGATGGTACTGGGAAATCTGTGTCATCACTAAATAGACTGGTATGTTTCATCAGAAAACTTAAATTCAATTCAAACTATAACATGCACACTTCTCAGTAGAACCCCAAGAGGACTGAGAACCCCCATCAACCAGCCAAATGTCAAGGTGAACCCTTTTACGATCCTGTAGCCCGCTGTCTATCATGTCTGATTATCCTTACTCTTGGCCAAAGATGTAAGATCCTTCTGTTTTTCATTTGTCCCTTCCCTCATCCTCATTATCTCATTTCTACTTTCCTCACCAACTTTCTACTAAATCCAATCTGCTCTCTCATCCATATTTGTTTGATTTTTCTCCTACCTCTCTGACCACATATTTATCAGGTTCAACTTCTTTTGTCCAAATCGTAAATCGGGGTTAGTACTGTCTTGTCTTTCTTCTTACCATAAAACTGCTACACACTTTCTCTGATTAATCTTACTATCATGATTTTCCTTGTGTTCCATAACCTGGTTTCTCAAACGTGTATCACCAGCGTGGACTTTCCTTTTGTGACTCACACCTGTATGTACAATTTCTTAAAGGATTATCTCCAGAAATCTTGTAACAATCTGGAACTTCACAGAAACTGAACTACTCATTTTCTTGTGCCTGACTAACACATACACCTATTCCCCATGTTTTCTAGCTTATCGATAGTTGTATTGTTCTCTCTGTTGGTACTATCTGTAAACCTGGGAGCCCTGCCAGACTCCTTGCTCTCTCTGACTCATCACATCTTATAAACCAGACACCTCTAGACTTTATCTTCCACTCATCCACTGAGAGAGCCTCCCTATATCACTTCCCTTATCCAGTCCACTCTCATCTCTTACTGAGTTACAACAGCAGCTTCCTAACTAGGTCCCTTATCTTTACTCTTATTCCTTTCCAATCCTTGCTTAGAAGACAATGATACAATATTCCTGATTAAAATTCTATAAAGGTTTCCCATTACCCTTGTTATAAAAGACAAACTCCTTATAAAACCCTATATTATTTAAGCCCTGCTTACTTCTCAATATCCCTTATGGATAGGAATGCAAGTGATTTTTCTTTATTGATATTATAACTAGAAATTTTATTAGACTCCTTATCAATTCATAATTTGTAGATTTTCTTTTTTGTAGAGAAAAATTATCAACTAATAATAATTCTTTTTATATACATTAGCAAAAACTTTCAGCACAACGTTGAATAGAAGCATCCTTGCATCTTTGCAGACTTTAATAGAAAGTCTTTAAGATTTCCCCTTGAATACAACGCTTATTAAAGTTTATTACAGGTATGTGATAGAATTCCTTTATTAAGTTAAGCAAGTTCTGAACTTCTTAGCTAGCTAAAAGATTGACTATGGCCTCTTTGTTATTTTTGAGTTCTTGTTCATAAATTATAATATAAATTTTATCCCATCACAATTAATTTAAAAAATTATACTAATTTACATATAATGTTAAGATTCTTAATACACTAAAATAAGTCCTGTTTCCCTCTAGAGTTTGCAGAGTTCTACTATTAGTTCATTTTGTGTTCATCTGCTTTAACTTTCCCAGATGGAAATAAGTGGAGGTGCTTGTAAGTTGTGTCAGGCATTCTAAAGAATAACAGTGGTCGTGCTACTATGACCATAAAGGTATCCCCAGAAATCCTGGACTCAGTAAGCATCATCTTAAAATTGTTGATGCTGGAGTTCCCAGCCATCAAGTAAGGTTTATTTAGAGGTAAAGTGTGTATTGCTTCTTGAATAGAGTCAGTAGTGTTGCTTGACAGCACTTCCATCTGCCACAAAACTGACCAGTCCTCATCTCAGGAGGGCAGACTATGCAGTGGATGAAGTGCTGTTGTATGGCAAAGGCCCAGAAGAAGGCGTCACTCCTCCCCACCTATCTCACCCAACCATGAGCAAAGCTCAGCTCATCAGCTGCTGGACTATGACCTGAAACAGGCACAGAAAAGAGTTTTCTCAAAGGAAAAAAAAAAAATCTGAAATAAAGTTGGTGAGAAATAAGCCAAAAAAAAAGACAGTGCTGCAGAACTTGCATTTTCTCTCAAAGATCTGGAAAAGCTAGCTCAAATTTAATAACTTGCCCTTCTTGAAGAAAAAAAAAGTGAAATAACTATATCTCTCAGAATTACCTACCTTCAAGATTTTTTTCCAGTGTAAAACCAGTTTAAGGGGGCCCTTGAAAAGTATCTGTTAGCCAGTTTTGTTCCCTACCCAGATCACTCCAAGAAATACCCTGTGACTGCAAGCCACAAGGAAGGTCTACCCTCAGGAAAAATAGGGAGCCGCTGCCAGTTTTAGTCTTTTAAAAATAACAGGACAATTGGACTAAGATAAGGAGGTCTCCGCTTTCACATTAAATTAGCAGGCATGCTTTATTTATTTTTAAACTTTAGAGCACATCCAATGAGAATAATTTATAAGTCAGATATCATGACTGAAGAACAAGGAAAAAAAAATTTCCAGCAAATATATTTGTATTTCATTTCAGTGCTGTCTTCTTAAAATAAGTGCTTTGGGAATGGGGAGAGAAGGATTTGAAGGATGGAATTTTTTAAATAACTGAAAGAAGTCCCTTGCATTTGACGTCGCTTTTCTTGTGATAATAAGGAATATTCAGGCACATAATGAATAATCAGTGTTGGATGAGAAAGAATATCACTGAGCCTTGGACATTAGCAGTCCGAGTCCAGGTATGTAGAAGGAATAAAGGTGGGAACTGTCGTCAGAATAAGCATCATGAAAGAAGGTGGAATTTAGTAAGTACTTAAAAGCTGTGTGCTATCTTTTCCTTGATCAGACTCCTCTTTCCCTAAATTAAATGCCTGGGATTAATTAATTAAGAGATAATGTGAGAAAATCAAGTATGAATTGATACAATGTCTGTATGCTATTCCCATTTTTACCAAATGTGTGTTAGTTAATTCATGGTACAGAGACACACGTTATGGAAATTTTTTTTCTTATTTTAAAAATAAAAAGGAAAAATCCATATGTTTTATTAATTTCATAGAATTGATTTCCCTGTGGCAGAATGGACACAGTGAGAGAAGCGAATAGCAGATCTGCCCCTGGTGACTGGTGATCGCTGAATGATGCTTCGGCTGCCCTCTGTGTTGGGGCCACATCTGTTATCTCCTCTTGTCTCTTTTCTCCCTGCTTTATCAGCTTAGGAATAAGGCAGGGAACCTGGCACTAAAGTGCAATTCTGGACCATACACCATGGGGCCATGTTAACTATGATATTATTAAGTAATCGGTCTATTATTTTAATGTAGATAATATTGTCCATTAGTTTAAATTTCAATATTCAAGTCAGAGCTTGATACATCCTAACATTCAATGCTATGTCTGTATCTATATAAATACAAAATAATGTACAAAACAAAAAAAAAATCATAGATAGTATATGTACTTTACATAATTAGAACATACTTAATAGCACTGTAAAATCCAGATGTATTTAGAAAGGCCATTCCTTCTATTGTTTATCTTCTTGATTATAACTTACTAACTTCTACCCAATGAATTGCCATCTGATAATTTTTCTGTTTGTGGCTCATGGGTGCCTGCACTAATTCACTTGGGGTATATGGCAGATGGTTCAGATTAGCTTAGGGCACTTTCCCAAGTCTCCCTTGTCCCTGGAGTCCACAGAGGATCTATATTCTGCAAGCAGATGTACGTATGGGTGTTTGAGAGAAGGAGTAACCATCATGAACCAGAGGCCTTTCTTTTCTGCTGGTTTTTCTATTTCTGCTGCAGGTAGGGTTATGGACATGGTCAGATTTTCCTGGGACAGTTGTAGGAGGTCTCTATGCCTCATCCAATAGCTTTTTGATGCCAATGGGGAAAGTGTGCACCATCAAAATGTACCATACATTTCGTTGGCATGTGTGGAGGCAGAGACTGCCTAATTCCCTAATGTCCCAATCACAGTAGGTAAAGAATCTCTCTTGATGACCAAGTTTTGTGGTGTCATTTTGGGTGTTATTCCATGTATGCCAACCCTCCCAAATATTTGTAGGCATCTGACTGCCTGCTTTAAAACTTTCTTCTGAAGGTAAGTAGCGTGGTTTTATCTGTAACCTATTAAAAACAGAATGTTTATTGTTATACCAGGAATCTTTATTTTAAACTATCTTCCTAAGATATTAGGTACACAGTGAAATTCGGGTCAAATATTTTAGAAGGTAAATCTGTAAAAGGATAGCCATTATGAATTAGTAAGGCAGGCAATGAGCTTCAGTTTAAACTGACCCCTAGTGAGTAGCTCCTTATTGCCTGTTTGCCCAGAGTCCTCCTTCTGGGAAATTCTTTATAAATAGGTCATCCTGTTGTTTACCCTGTGATTTCATATCTAATTTGGCCACATCACAGACTCAAAGGCAGTCATTTATATAGACCAGCTCATGATAAGACCTAGCACAAGAGATTTTCCAAAGAGACACACTTTATCTTGAACAGTGAGGATCTAATATAATAATGTTCTAGCGGTTATGAATGTGAGACAAGAAGCAGACAGTAAAGTCATATGAAAGCAGGGAGACCCACAAAAATAATGCTGTGGTATCTTGAATCCTGAGAAGTTATGGTTATAAAGATAAATTAGCCAATATCAGCAGAAATTGCAGCAATAAAAACACAGACATAATACCACCAAAATATTACCTAGCAGAATAAAAAGATAAAGAATAAAGAGCACTAAGTATATAATGAGAAAGCCCATTTGCTTATGGCTATTTTCTAAATCATGTTCTAGTTTCTGAAACTGAGCCATGCAATAAGGGAGAATATTTCTAATTTTATTTTTTTCAGTATAGTGGATGCTGTGGTATGCCAATCATGTCCCCCATCAAGGCTGTTCCTCCAACTGCTGGGCTGATCAGCTCCTGCTAATATCTCTTACGTGAGTACCTCTCTAATACTGCCCTCAACAGAAGAGTGCTACCACATCCAGGATCATGTCCCTTCTCAGAAACCACTCACACGCATGCAGGGGTATGAGCCCCAGTCCGTCTTGCCTTTAGGTTGTACAACTTGCAAAGTTGTCCCAGCTCCCATGGAATTTGCTGAGACCCTGAACTGCACTGAATGGCTTCCTTTGCCCAATCAATCCTATTTTCTTTACTTTCTCCAAGTTGTTGATCTAAAGAGCCCACCCCAAAAAGCATCTGCATGTAAATTTCTATCTCAGCATCTATTTGTCTGAGAACTTAGCCATTGATAGGTTTCTTCTCATGTAGCCTCAAAATAAATTCCAACTAAGTAATATGATTAGATTATTCATACTAAAGAACCCCCCTAAAAAACTATGTTTTAACAAAAATTAAACTTAAGGCTCAACTAAGTATTTTAAGCCCTTAAATTACTACAGCCTGATTGGTTCTCCTAAAGTCACTGTACTGAGATTATTTGCTGGAATATTTTTTAGTTTATATAATGATTTCCCTACAAAATTTTTTTCTTATAAATGTTTATGTTTTATTTGAGTTTCCCTAAATAATTAATGATAAAATTGACTAAAATTAAGCAGTTCAATTACAAGTTCTTGTCTCATAATAGATTTCAGATTTTCAAAGAAATCAAAACTTTTAAAATTCAAAATTTTTTTCATTCACCAAATACAACTAAAACTGTGTTCATAAAAGACATTATCACACTTTCTTCACATGTGAAAATTTTTTATAATTTTAGAGTCTATGAAGAAAATTCTAACAGTTGTTTTTTCTTTTTCTGACCACAAAAAGAGAGGAGAGCAAGTGTGAAATCAATATTCAACATAACAACTGAGCAACAGTGAAGACACTTTTAAGAGATGTTTCCTAATACAGATACAAGTTTGTTCAAAAGCCAAGAAAATAATGTATCTTGTGCAGACTCATCTACAAATATTCATTGGGCAAAGTATGAATCAGAATAGCTAAAAAATCAATCATATTTGAATTAAAGATCCTGTAAAGTAAACTACAAATTTACACTGTATATTGTGCATACAAGTCTGGGATATTCTTTATACAGATTGAAAGCATTTCTAAGCTTTTAATGTGTACTTGTTAGGAAATTCTTTCATTCTCTTTAGAAATCCATTGTCATTAGGAATTCAAAAATAATATCTGCTGACATCTATGCACGATTTCACTGGAAAAACTAGAAATAGAAATATTCAAATCTTTACTAGTATTTCTACTTAATTAACTTTCAAATATGTGCATGAGCTTTCAAATATTTCTAACTCTAAGCACTTAATAGTAAACATAAACTAGTTCTTGTACATGGTTGTATTAAAAATATCAATATTTCAGTAGCTAAAATAAATTGAAACAATTTGAGTATTGCACTGTGACCAATAGTGAGATTCACACATACTCCGAAATCCTCTTTCCAAATATTCCACTTCTAAGTATTGCTCTAAATTACAGCTGCTTTTTCTCTTCCCTCAGTCTAAGCCACTAAAACCCTCCCATAACTCTGTTACCATTGCTGTCTTATCTTTTTCCCTCTTCCTACTCCTGTCTTCTCTTCCTCTTAGCTTCTTGTAACTCTTTCTGTTTCTTCATCATCTTTATCTTTGTCTTTGTCCTTTGTTTATTTTTTCACCTGGATTCTATAAGCAAGAAAATGAAGGAGCCAGGATACAAAACTTGCTCCCCCATAGAGGTGGGAGTCATTAAGTGGATTTTAAATATTTTCTATCTAGTGTCACTTTTTAAAATTCTATTCCTACAAAACCTCAAATAAATTCAAAATCTGTCTGCATCCAGATTCAGAAATGCTTAGTAAACAATATTTTAAAATTTCCTCAGCACTGTCTTCATCTGTAAAATGGAAATAAGGTGATTTATATTACACAATTCACAAGGGCATGTGATAAAATGAGATTATATGTGTGAATAAGCCATGAAAAGAACAAACTTAAAATATTACTTACCTGATGAACTTCTCATCAAAAATTATGCTGGAGATTATTAGCCATTCTGTTTTCTTTCTGGTAAAAATACTACAGTATAGCTGTTATAAATGATCTGCCCTCTCCCATTCTTAGTCCAAGTAACGAGTAGATTTGAGTCTTCTCTAATTCCAAGGATGACTACAAGACTCAAATTGAACATAGTAACACTTCCACTTAGGCAAATTTTGGGCATGAACAAATTAAGAAATTTAAGCCACGAAAGTCAAACCAAGAACTACTTTTCTAACTGACAATTATTCTGACAATAACTTTAAAAAATATGTTATGTTTTACCCAAACAAATAGATGAGTGATGAGGGTCAGTATTATAGTTCACATATACATTCAGGAAAATGGGCTAATGCCAGCCATTGCATTGTCAAACATGTTTTTCAATGTAACTCTGAGAGCAACATCGATAAGTGAAGAGAATACAAAGGATCATATGGGAGATTTCATTGGACCAGACCTACATGTGGCACATATCAGCTCTAGTCCCAATCCATTGGCTAGAATTCAGTTGCATGCTCTTATTTAGAAACCGTTTCTCAGAAAAATTTATCCATAACTGCATTAAGCCTCACCCTAAAGAAATATGAAGAAAACTACACAAAGATATATCATAATCAAATTGAACAAAACATGTAATAAGAAGAAAATTTTAAAAGCATCCAAAGAAAAAATATACATCACAGAGGAATTCGAAAGATCACAGATTTCTTGTCAGAAGAAATGTATATGAAAAGAAAATAAAGTAATAAAATTAAATTTATTTAAAAAACTGTCAATCCAGAATTTTATACTTATAAAAATGTCCAAAAATGAAAGCCATCAAGGCTTTTGAAACATAAAAAAGCTGAAAGAGTTCATTACCAGCAGAGTCACACTAAAGGAAATATCAAAGAAAGTTCTTCATACACAAGGGAAATGATATCAGAAAAAAAATGAATTTGCTAAAAGGAATAAGGATAATAGCAAATGGTAACTCAATGGGTAAACATGACATTATTTTACTATTACTTAAATTACTTTAAACTATAGTTGGCTGTTTTAATAAAAATGATAATAATGTAGTATTGTGGTTTATAACATAGATGGTAATAAAATATATTGCAATATAGTGCAAAGATCAACAAGTAAGAAATAAAAGAATACTTTTATAACATTACTATATTTTACATAAAATGATATAATATTAACTTAGGTTAGAGTCTAATAAGTTAAGATGTATAGCATTAGCCACAATTTTAGTAACTACCAAAATAACAAAACAAAGAATCATAACAATGTACCAAGAAGAAATAATATCCCAAGAATACTTAACAACAACAACAAAAAAAAACATAAAAATAAAGTAAATAAATGGACAAGTGGAAAACAAGTAGCAATAAGGGCTAACTGTAAGCTGCCTATTGGAAACCCATTTTAAATACGAAGACACAAATAGGTCAGAGTAAATGGATGGCAAAGGATATACTACAGTAGCATTAATCAAAAGGAAGTTGAACTGTCTACATGAATATCAGACAAGTAGATTTCAGATAAAATAATATTAAATGGAAGAAAAAATATGTCATAGCGATAAAGTGTCAATACATCCAGAGGATGTAGTAATTCTAAATACTTATGCACAGAATAACAGAGCCTCTAAATATGTAAAGCAAAAACTAATACTAAAAGGAGAAATAGAAAAAAATCCAAAATATTAAATATCTTAATTCATTCAATACTGGAGAGAATAATTAAACCAAATATCAGTAAGAATATAAAATACTTGAATATCATCAATCAACTTGATCTAGTTGACATTTATAGACTACCCACTAAACAATAGAGAAATACACACATTCTTTTCAACTGCACATGGAACGTTTGAAACACTGACCATAATCTAAGTCATAAAATACCTCTAAGTCATAAGTCTCATAAATTTAAAAACATTTAAGTCTTACAAAGTATGTACTTTGACAACACTGGAGTTAAATTGGAAATCAATAATAGATTTCTGGAAAATCACAAAATATTTGGAAATAAAATGACACAATTATACATAATGTTTGGATCAAAAAGAAATTGAAGGAGAAATTAGAAAGAATTTTGAATTGAGTGAAAATGAAAACCTAAGGTAAAATGTATAGCCTCAAATCAATGGCCTTAATTTTCACCTTAGGAAACTAGAAAAAGATGAGCAAATAAAACTCAAAGCAAGTAGAAGAAACAAAGTCATAAAGATCAATTATTATCCTCAGTGACTTCAGTTCAACATCTTCTCCTTTACTAAATCTTGAAAAGAAAACCAAGTGAAAAAGAAAACAGGTTCAACCTAAAACTGCTCTAAAAAATAAAGTCTTACAAAAAGCCAACCCTATAATATTACATATAAATTCAGTGATTCCATTATTGGTAATTTATGCTATGAAAATGAATTTCAATTAAACTATTTGTACAAAGATGTTTATTACTTCATTATTTATAATAACAAAACTTTATGATTATCCATGTAATGAGAGAATAATTAAGTAATCTTTGTGCATCAACCTGATGGGAGCGACGCAGCCATTACAAATAATGATTAGAAAGTCTGATTATAGTTGGAATTGTTATTAGTAATTGTATCTACAATTACCTCAATATAGCACAGCACAAAAAAGAATAATTATGAAGTCTTCAAATATCGCATCCTTTCCATCAATCCTCGACAAGTTTGTCCATGCCCATCCCTTAGCTTGGAACAAAACAGTGCACAAAAACAACTATGGTTGAATATACAGATACTGGTGGGCATTACATTGAAATTAAAAAGCCACATAGTGAGAATTTTTTTTTTTAATTTTTAAATTTTTTTACTGTTGTTTATATAGTAATTAATTTACCTTTAAACGATGAGCAGTATTATGCTTCTGATTCATCAGGGATTTAAGAGACTTGAAAGATCACCCTTGAGCAGTCATCATCGAAGTATCTGCACTGTGGCAGAAAAATCTAAATTGAAGTATTTATCCAGATAATTCAACATCCTGATCATCCTCTCCTCAACCTCGCAAATAATCACTTTACAAAAATCATATAATAATTAAAACAGATTTTTTTTCTCTTCAATAATTGTCACAACACCCAGCTCACTTTTCTTTTTAAATTCTGCTTCAGTTATGCTTCTTAAACTTTAATTGCATATGAATCATCTGGGGATCTTGTTAAAAGGCAGACTTTAATTTAGCAGATGTGCAGTGGGGCCTGAGTGTCTTCACTTGTAACAAAGTTCCAGCAGACATCAATACTGCTGGCCCAAAGACCACCCTTCAGTAATAAATTATATAGCACTTGAGTGATTTACTTATCTAGGGAATATACTCATATTTTAACTGTTACATCAGTTTAGGCCATTAACATTAAGAAAATTTTGGAAATTACCCAATCTGCATTGCAGTTTATGCTATATATTCTCATTTGTGAAACAAAGATAACAGTAGAAAACTTACATATTGTTTCTGAATTTTGGAGGGGGAAGAAAGAGGGAGAGAAGGAGTGAGAGGGTGAGAGGGAGGGAGAGAGAGAGAGAGGAAAAGAAAGAAAGAAAGAAAAGGAAGGAAGGAAGGAAGGAAGGAAGGAAGGAAGGAAGGAAGGAAGGAAGGAAGGAAGGAAGGAAGGAAAAAGAAAAGAGAAGGGGAGAGAAGGAAGGAAGGGAGCAAGTGAAGGAGGGAGGAAAGAAGGAAAGAATAAAGAGGGAAGAAAGGAGATAGGGAGAAAGAAATAAAATGTTGAATTAGGTCATGCTTGGAAGAAGCTTTATTTGATCAATAATAAAAGCAAAAGCAAAATCTGTTTGTAAATGATCAAATAGCATCAATAAATTCTAGTAACTCTTGCTAAAGAAAAAAAAAGTAATACTTGTTCATTTTTTGAATTGAGGAGTCCTGAAAAATCATAAAGGAGAAAATAAATCCTTGTAATATCATCAATAAAATACAGCATCTGGATATATATATATATGTATATATATATATATATATATATATATATATACACACACACACACATACACACACACATATTTTAAGAATTTATATATGTATATACTATGTTAAGTGTCCTTTAATATAAAAAAATTACATATAAAAACTATATATTATTATTTTTTGTAAAATTATAATCAACATGTAATATATTTGTATCCTAATCTTCTACTTTTGTTAAAATACATATGTCCCCTGAGGTCCAAGATTGTGTTTTTGATGTTTTGTATTCTAAAATAATGTTGTTCAGCATTGAATGTATTCTAGAAATTACACTAATAATTTTACACACATTATATTATTAATTCTTTATAACAAGAATATTATAAATGAATGTTTAACTGATGTTAATTGATTGATTAATGTTTAGAATTATCAAAGTGTATTTCAGGAATTTAAATACTCAATTTTAAGTAGCAGGTATTCATTTCTGGTAATTTTACTCCAATAGACTCAAACCAACCTCCTACAAAAACAAAACCAAAAAATGCTGGATTAAATATCTAAAAACATGGAGGTGTCAATCCAAGGCCAGAATACAAGAGGAAAAGAACTCCAGGAAAGTGACAAGAGCAGAGCCCTTGTTTATCTTTGAGCCAGCTATATAAATCCATGGTGACAGAGCTTTAGTTTTAATGGTCATGATTATGGGGGACAGGAAATAAAGTCAGACTAATGAAATTCACATGAAGCCAGGAGTCAGAAAAGCTAACTCTCTGCTAAAACATTGAAGTAGAAAGAAAATCAACCTCACAAAGGTAGATGGGAAAAAAAAAATTGTTCTCAGCTGTAGTTCTGGGTGAAGAAAAGTCTCATTTGAGACTATAACAATAAGCTTGCTCTCATGAGTTTGGACATGTTTTGGAAATGATTACTTAAATTAACACTATCTTTGTGAACTAAAGGACTACAAGTGAAGAATTTCAAGTTAATTTAATTTTAAATTTAAGTTAAAAGTGTCCCCAGGAACCTAGCAGAAAGAAATAAAATTCTTTCATGGAATATGACATTCTCAGACCAGATTTTAAAGAATTGCCACAGCTAGAGTCCCAATAAACATGAATTCAAATAAAAATTATTTAAAAATTATTAAGAATCAAGGCTTTAAGAGCATCAGAAATATAATGAATGCCAAATAGGACTTTAATAATATAAGATATTGAATTATTAGAAACAAAATTAAATGTGAACTACTTATATGTAAATATATATCACAATACATAAGGAAATGAGAGAACCAAACACATAGAGACTATCAAGAATGACTAAGAAGGTTTGAAAAGAAGCAAATAGAATATCTAAAACTAAAAATATTTAAAATTCTTAATATTAAAATATTTAAAAATTCTATGCAAGTGTTAAATAGCAAACTACATATATAGTTTATATATACATATATCTGAACTTGTACTTAGTAGACTGAAAGACAAATCTGAAGAAATTATATGGAATGAAGTAGATTTAAAGAAATGGAACATATAAATGAAAGTTAACAAACCAAGAAGCAGAAAAGTTTACCTTAGAACTAAATTAGGATTCCAAAAAGTTGTAAAAAATACACAGAGGCATTATTTGAGGAGTTGTGGCTTAGAGTTTTCTAAATTAAAGAAAAACATCTCCTTGGGAAGCCTACTTGGGAAGCCTATTAGTTCCCTAACATAATAAATACAAATAAGCTCATACTTATACACACTATATATAAGCTGCAAAGCACCAAAGATAAATAAAAGTTGTTAAAAACATCCATAGAAAAAAGACAAATTGCCTACAAAGAATAATATTTAAACTACCTTTCTATAACAACAATGGATGCCAGAAACCAGTTTAACACACAAATTGCTAGGAACAAAATCACTGGAAACCTAGATTTATACACTAAGCAAAATTTACTACCTCTCCCTCCCCCGCCAAGAAAAGGGCAAAATCTATTTTAAGAGTACCAAAAAGTAAATGTTGGTTCACAACCTCAGGTGTTCCCTGGGTGAAATCTGAAACTGGCTGCTGTACATGGAGGCCAGAGACCTAACACAGAGGCAGGCCACTCTTGATTGGTTGGTGGCGGTTTTAACAAGCAAGGGAACTTCCTTACCAGGCTTGCCTCCGGGAAGTCTAGACGAGTAAAACTTCCCACCTGCCGGACAAATTCTTAACATTTATATAGAAGCCGGAACTGGATTCAGTCACGTATTCTGTCCAGATGATCTCAATAACACCTTACTCTCTCAAGGCAACCCCCTTGAAACAGCTCCTAGTGTGGAAACGGTGGGCCGAATCCACATTTCAAGGACAGGGGTGGGAGTGAGGAGCCTCTGATTTCCTGGGTCAGGCTGGAGGGTCAACTGGAGGTCACGTCCTCTAGATGACTTCCTCAATCCTGATTGGCTCTTGCAATCTCCCACACCTCTCTTTGGCAGTGTGCCCTAAGTGATCATCAAGAGGTTTTCTTAGCATGGAGGTGGCTTGTTTGGTGGCTATTGGTCTACACTGGACATATATATCACAACAATATAGATACATGCAGGAGAAAGATTTTAGGATAGGAATTACCAAAATAAATAGTTTTTCCACCAAAAGCCCCATAATCTGCAACCAATGGTTTACTAAGCTCCTTAGGGTAGGGGTCGTATCACTCAGGGCATTTACTTGTGTCTTCTCATGTGATTTAATAAAGGTGATGTATTAGCAGACTCATCAGGTACAAACACAACATTCTATTTGGATAATGGCACAGGCGCCTCCTTGAGAGGCGGTAGGAATATCCGAGGCCATTCTGTTTTGGAAGACAGCTATTGTCATTAGAGGCACTTAGTAAGGACAGGCTTCATTGTCTATCTTTTAAGGCTTGCTAAGTGAATTTAGTAAGGGCCTCTGTGTGTGCTATAACATCCTCCAGGGTTATTTAAAGGGCTCATACTGGCGCTAGGGCATCAGCTTCCTGATTGCCAGAGAGTGCCAGTATCTTTTGAGTCAGGATGTGGAAAATAGCGAGGACTGGCTCAGGCTCTTGCAGGAAAACCCAAATGTCCTTCTACGTTCCCTGACCCCACGGCGGCTTATTTATGATTATCCATCCCTCGGCTTCCCATTGACCAAGCATTAGTGTTGATCCTTTTAGAACAGCCCACTGTCAGTGCAAAGGGTTTTCAGCCAGGGCTCTTGAGTGATCAACAGCCAAACCACTCTGCGTTCAGCCCACTGACTGCTGAGGTTCAATCCTGTTTCCATCTAGGTGGTGTATCAGTGTTGGGCTGAATAGTAACAGCAATCCATGGGGTGCATTGACCCAACCAAACGTGTCTATACCTAGGTGTCAGTGGTAATTTTCCCCACTCCCTCTCTACAGGCCACAGGGGCCACTACAGGAATAGGGGTGAGTCATTTGGAGGATACACATGTTCTACAGGGCCTAGTAGCTCTTGCATTTCTGTGAGTGTGTGTGTGTGTGTGTGTGTGTGTGTGTGTGTGTGTGTGTGTGTGCATGTGTGCACTCACGTGCACGCACATGTCTATGCATTTATCCTATTAGTTATGTTTCTCTGGAGAACCTTGACTTATACAGAGAGGTAGAAAGAGAGGTTAGTGGCTATAGCTGTAAAAAGATAGCGTGAGGGATCCTTGTGATAGAAGCATTCTGTATCACGATGCCATGATGCTCATATGAATCTATACTTGTGATAAAATTGTATAAAATTAGACTCACACATACACCCATGTAAGTCTGGTGAAATCTGAATAAAGCTGGTAGATATCAATGTCTGTTTCCTAGTTTTGATACTGTATTATATTTATGAAAAATGTTACTATTGGAGAAAATAGGTGAAGTGTACATGGGATGGCTCTTTGTTATTTCTTATGCCTGTAATTATTCTATAATTATCTAAAAATTTTTTAGTTCAGAATTTAATATTTTTTAAATAAACAAATAAAATGAATACCACCTTCTAAAGTAAGGTGCAAAATCAGAACTTGCAAATAGCTATCTGAAAACTAATTTTATGAGCTCAGCTGTCAACTACCTCCACACCTTAAAAGATATTTAAGATATGAGATAAATAATTGAGGTAAAAAGATAGTTGTTGATGAGGGACGTAGGCTGTTTAAGCGCCAATCCCCTGCAATCACCCATAAAAGGTGACAGGTGTCTGTCTCTCATCTGAAGTATGAAGAAGAGCCCACAATGTGACCACTCAGAGGACTTGATATTTGTCTGCGGGAGGCTATTGAACACAGAGTACTAATGTCTATCTCAGCTTGAATTTCACATTGTAGGAAAGTGTGTCTGACTCATTGCTCTGACAAAGGTACAGAGAGAGTTGGTTACATTTGGGGAAATGCTTCAACGTTCCTGGTTTTTATTGGGGTAAAGAATACTAAGTGTTTACTATGGATACATGTGGAACAGATACAAGAAAGAGCATAAGATAGCTGGGCCTAACACTAATACTCAGTGGATAAAAGAGGACTTTGAAGTGATCTGGCAAGATAGAGGTACATCTGGCTGCATCAAGGCAACTGCTGGTGGAATGAAAGATTTCTTAGGGGTGAGACAGTGTCCCCCAAACTCGTAGCCACTTTGAATACTTGTCATACTAGATGCTGAATTATCACTTATGTTAGTCAGTTAAGAATTTTCTACCGCTCTTCAACCATCCTCCCCTAAAAATACATTGTGCTGTTAGGTCACTTGCCCTTTGGCTCTTTGATCAGATACTCCATTCATACCCAATTCTGTTCTATATTGCAGGAAAGTTTATTTCCCAAGAACTTGCCTATTTTCACTGAGACTCTGAAGTGTGCCTATTGTTGTCTCACAGTAGCTATCTATGGGAAAAGAAAAATCACATGTAAAGCATATACTAAAAAGCATCAAAATCTATTAATGGAAGGAGGCCCCAAACCATTCTGTATCAATGAACTCAAGAACATAATAATCAGATAGATTTAAATAAAAAAGTAACTCAATGGGAGCCGTTTTTCCTTTGTAAATTAACATAATGAGTTAGTAAGAAGAGGCCTGCCTGATTGGTATCAACATCTCCTCCCAACTCTCACACTTGGGGTAAAAGCCAACAATGGGATTTAAAAAAAAAATAAATTTTAATGACTTAATAGTTACTTCAGTCTTTACTTGTTTTTAAAAATATCAGTTTGAAATATATTATTAGACATGAGTACACACAATAAATGGAAAATAGAAATGCATAGTGCTGGAGATGTATCAACCAACTTATCTTTATCTGTTGCTTAAGGTAGTAAATTTTGACACACAATTAACATTGTTGAAAGAACAGCCAAAGTACTTGAGAGAGGGTTGGAAACTTACTAGCAAAGTAGCTTAAAGCTCCAGATGAATTACCAAAAAATATTTACTGTTTATGTGGGATCTAACTTACTAAAGCATTGAATTCCACTTTATCTCTAGTGATTTCAAGTATAATATTGATAATAGCATTTTTAATCATTGCTCTAGGTATTATATTATAGGTGCAGAATTTATCATAATATACTCGTATTGATCAACATTTTACCAGTTTAAAATGTAGAAACATTACCCTCCCTTCGCACCATTTTACACGTCCCCATTTAAACATAATTTTCTTAAATAATTCCTTTCCTTACATTGAGAATTATACCATACTGTTATAATTTTTGCTTCCACAAGACTGAAGGCCACTCTAAAGAGAAGGGCTGCTTCTTGAAGGCTGAATTTTAGTCACAAAACCACAAGGCTTCGGACTGAGGACATTCAGAGGAAGGGAGCCTCATAATGATTAAAATAGAATTTCTACTTCCCCATGCAGTTGTTTCTGGGGTCAGATTAATCAATAATTTTATTTAGGAAAAAAAATGTGACTTCTATTGCACCTAATTGGAAGGGTTGAAAATTCATATTCAATTCAGAATTAAGTTCACAGTGCTAAAATTATTTTAAAGAATATATTAAATATTTTACAGATTTTATGTAATTTTCATTTTATAGAACTATTAGTTGGCTTTTGTAGTGTGAACAGCTCACAATGCTTTCTAACTTCCCCAAACTCAACCCCATAGCAAAAGGCCCACAAGTATTTTTCTGCAATATAATTTTTTCCGCCCTCCTAGTGAGTGGTCCTCAACCGTAGTAGCTCATTAGAATTACTCAAGACACTTAAAAATACTAATGCTCTAGCCCCAACTCCCAGAGATTCAAATTTAGTTGGACACAATAGTTTCTAAAATTCTTCCAGATGCATCTAATGGACTGCCAAGCTATCTTACTGGCACGTGCCTTGACTTGAGGCAATCAAACTCAGGGAATCCAACTTGGGATAAAGAAAAGAAAATGGCTGGGTCCCTTCTGTAGGTTGAGTCTTATGCTTTTGAATAATAGAGGAATGAAGAGATGAACAAGAGAAGCAAAAGTCTGCGGTGAGAGTAGAAAGCAGCAAGTCACTGAGAGAAGCAGAAAGGTGAAGGCAGAACAGTGTCCCTGGTCCCTGGGGGCTGGCTAACCATGTTCCTAGCTTGAGGGTCCACGTGTACCCTTCTGTCTTTATAGCCAATCTTGTTTAGTGTCTAACCTTGCAGGAATTTGTTTTTGTTACATTCAAGCAAAGGAGTCTTGACTGATCCAACATTTCAACTCAAAATCCCCAGCTCATTAACCTGTAAATGTAAATGATGCTGCCACTGAAAATATCTCTCATTGCCCAACACCTTCTTTTGGCATTTAGGAATTTATGGTGTGTTTAATCATGTTTGGCCATTAGTTACTCTAGGTATGTAGATGTTGGGTGTTAGGAATCAAATATTATACATCTATACTCAATAGTCTAATCATATTAAGAATTTATTGTTAATGATTAAATATTTGTGATTAAACGGGCTACTTACCTTAAAACAAAGTTTGTTAGCATTGGCAAGGAGAATGCTATGATTGAAATAAAAGAAAAATAACATGAAAAAAATAACTACAGTTGTGTGGTATTTTACCTAAGGGAAAATGTATCCATGCTTTCCTCATCTCCACACAATTGTCTGACTCACAAAACACCTTGGTACGATTCTCTAGAAGGTAAATGGACGGTACAAGTCACTAGATTGTTACCACTTAGTGGAAAGGTGTTAACACTGTCTCCATACCAGCTCTATGGCTACTATAGAGAAGAATGGGCTCGAGGAATCTTTTCTTGTTGAAATTAAGATCTGATTCCAATAGATTTACAAGCTCCTCTGGGACAACAGCTATGTTTCAATTTCAGTCATTACAACATCTAGCACAGTACTTTGTGCAGAATAGAGGCTTTATTAATGAATCTGTTTAAATGAATAAATGAGGATCAATTCAGCTTTTATATACCAGTTGTACATATTAAAGATAATGTTAGCACCAAGCCTACACATGAGGAAAAGTGATGTTTTTACAATACCATTTACAATAATATTTAATTCTGTTAACATCTCCACTTCCCATATTTTAAAAATGCAATCCATATAACTTTTTATTTATAATTTACTCTCTTCTAATAATAAACAGCTTTGTGCAGATTGTAAATTTGCTAGTCCGAATGAAAACACATTGGAAAAACTTAAATTATCACCAAATTCCACTAATATTCAGAGACTGTATGCTGTTCTAGTACAAGTCTTACTGACATAAACATATGATGATAGAAGACAAAAATGTGTTTGTAATGGTCACATAAACATTTTTGGTGTTTATTAGGGAAAGATCATAATCTGTTAACCCATTGAAATCATTTCTTTAGACAAAAAAGATCCATTTTTTATTCTCTTGGGAATGCTTAGAATATTCACAAAGATAGCAACCCAGTATTCAAACGTTGCATTTTGGATTCATTAAAATGTTTATATATTATTAAAGTATATTGAAATTTCAAAGTTTCTAAAGGCATTTTTTCCAATGATAGAGATCAAAAGCAAAACACTGAGTTAGAGTTACAAATATACACTCATAGATATGGGAATAATATATTTTGTTCCATCAACATGTCTACTTTACATTATTCAGCACAAAGCTTTGTGAAATAAGAATCATGGGAATATAAGAATATAAAGGAAAAGGATACAAATAACAGCTTCATAAAATGAGAAATGTACATAAATAAATCATGTATATGTGGGCAGTTTGCTTAGCTGGCAAGAAACAAAATATGGAAAATCTGCTTGTTAAACAATAACTACAGAGTGTGCTTTTATGATGTTTTTCACCACAGTAATTCATATTAGAGATAGAAGCAGTTGCATGTTAAATAAAATCATTGAGCACTGTTTCCTCACATTGCAAAGAGCTGACTTATGTTGTTTTTAGATGCCTCCCATTAGAAAGTAAATATTCCTTCAATGCTATGCATTTCACAAAATTTAATAAAGACGAACTGTAAATAAACTCACAGGGAGATTTCAGACAGTTTTATTAGGAGATTGTTGAAAAGAAAAAGAAAATTAAATACAATAACAGTAAACGTGGTTCTCACATTGAAACCAGGCTCAAAGAACTAGGCTACCATAGAAAAATTTCCAATTCTTGCATTATGATGTAAAAACAGATTTTTTTGTACAGATTTTGTACAACAAAATTCGTAATAACCTTTTATCATTTTTAGAAAACTTTAAATATATAGATAAAAATAGACAATTTTCATAGGTCCTACATGAAGATGAGAATGTTCTGGTCCAAGGGCTTGCATAGAGCGCAAATGTGGTTATATTATAGAACAACTAGACATTAATATTTTTAGGATTACAAAAGCATGGAAACCATAAAATGGGCACAATTTTACTTGTTTATACCAAAAAACAAAACAAAACAAAACAAACAAATTTCAAAACAATCTGTATAACTAAAAAAGGGGGAAAAAACTTAAGTTACTGACTTAAAAATAACAATTCATGAATTGTAATATTTACAACAATGTTAGTAAGATTCTCTCTTAACATATAGCTGATAGCTTTTTTTTTAATCCTTGCTAAAATTTCCTTTTATATCAAACCAAACACTAAAGCATTCTCAAAGGTCTTAAAAGTATGTATTTTAAAACTATTTAACCTACTTAACAGGTGACCATCTATGCAAGGAGCAGAGCAATGGCTGATTCTACTACATATGTAAGTTGTAGGTTTCTTAAAAAAATCTTTCAAAAAATGTATGATTCAAAAGCTTGCCACAAGTCCCTCCAAGTTTAAGTGTTGTAATCCTTTAAAGACTGTATATAGGGAGAAACAAGAAATAGATACAACTAGGAATAGAATCTCTTGTGCTCAAACAACAAGAGACGGTTATGGAAGAACTATGCTTAGAAAACCAAGTTTCTACAAAGCATTTACTAACAGCATTTTAAATAAAAATATTGCTCCTTTTTAAGCAAGCTAAAATAGGAACCATATATATAACCTTTTTATTGTATTAAAAAATGGACTTAGCTAGTTAATAGCGAACTACACAAAAGAAATATGTTCTGATGTTGCAAGGAAGACCTAAAAACTATAGAAGCTTAGTGCCAGAATATCTATATTTTTTTAACCAAATAATTAATACCCAATCAGAACTATCTTTAAACATTTTAAACTAGTTTTCTTGGACATTTAAGACTTTACTGTTTATGGTAATAAATAATGTTATGATCATAAAATTTTAAGATGACAGTAAAATCATAAAATGTATAGCAACTGCACTGATTTATAATATCAGTCTTTAAAGGTGTAACTGCATATATGTAAAAACAAAGAGAAGGTAACTTCATTATGTAATAAGTACTGTTTGCAGCTTTACTTCCAGCTTTACTTGCACAAAGTGAAAACACATACTGTAACTTTCAAAAAGACAATGAAAATAACACGTAGGCACCCTTCCCTCTGACCAGGGTGGGAAGCACAACACATTTTAACTTTATCACTCAGCGCTACATGGTATTAGACTGATACATCAAGGGTTTGTTAGGTTTTGTTTTTCAGCAACATTAACATAATATGACGTTAACATATAAAAATATTTCTGGTGTTTTGATTTACTGTTCAGCCACAATCCATTCGCAATAGTGCAGCTTGGGGCACTAAGTAGAGTTCAATATACAAATAAAATCGGCTGATACAGAGTTCTGATGTCACCAGATGCTTAAGATCTCATTCATTAATACTGTGACTCCAAACAAATATTTACATGCCTGCATGCGTTAAAACCAGAAAGGTGTCTTTCTGACCAACAGGGTGACAAAACATATTTTCTAAAATTTTCATTTTCCTAAACTCTAGTTTACTACTGCATACATAATACCTTCCTTGTATGTTTTATGTTTATATACTGTACATGTGACCAACAGCATGAATAAGAAGCATCATTATTTTAAATTCTATATACCACTACCAGTTTGGAATGAAAACATGTTACATTTATATATTTTTAAGAAAAAAGACCTTAAGCAAAACCTTTTGGCTTATATTCAATGCTTCTTTTCAGATATGCAAAATGTTATTTCACTGGGTTGTTGTCAACATCCATTTGTTGGTCTTTTGGAAAGTATGTGAAAAAACATCTTCAGGAGAAAACCCACAATTAGAGAGTTTAAAATTGAATGTAACAGAATATTACTCTTTATTGTATTGATTTTTTTAAGGAATCCTCTATACCTCCTTAAGTTCATTTCCAAGTGTTCTTGCTGGTTTCCGGAGGACATAATTCTGCAAGTCTGGGTGACCACTGCTACGAGAGTCTCTTGATGTGCTCAGATACAGAATTTTCAGAAGAGGAAAATGGTTCATTCCATTAAAAAACAAAGCTAGGTCATATTCAAACCTGCTTTAACTCAGTATACAAGTGTCCAGCAGCAAAGGTGCAGTTATCAATTGTAAGAAGTTTGATACTTATACATTTACAAACATTCTCAAGTCTCTGGTATGAACCACAGGTGAAAATCAATGGAAGAAACTTTTTTTTTTTTTGTAGAATACTTAAACTTAAAGAACATTAATACACAAAATTGAGGCAGTTCCCTTAAAAGGACTTTATTTTTTTCTGAACTTTCCAATGACGAATGTCTGACTGCAAAGTTCTTTACTATAACATGGATTTCTTCAACAGGAAAGATTCAGTACATGACAGTAGTTTTCAAATACAGTCTTCCATCTAAAAATAAATAATAAAAATAATTAATGACGTGATCATTGGAACACAAATGTGAATATTAAAACCACATAGCCTGATATAGACTTGGTGGGTTTTATTGTCTTCATTTGTTTAGGAAGGTACATTTTCCATATATTCTCAAAGTTAATTTCATAATTACATTGAGTTTATGTGATCGAAAAGAATACAACATTTCTAGTTCTCATAAATATATATTTGGTATTTTGATATCAGTTCCAGAGAAGTGTGTGTTTTACTGATATGCAAAGCTAGTTGATTTCTGTTGAATGACAATTACTTCCTTCAAGCTTGCAGAACTAAATTTTCTCTAGATGCGCTCAGGTGTATCTTCCTCATGAAAGACTGAGTTCCCATCTCACTCCTTAGCAGTGTTGTTAAAAATACCATGTAATGTAACTTTTGTGCACATTTGTTGCTAATTATATGAAAGCCACCTAGGTTATTTCATCACTATCAATGGACTATAACCTTTCCCCCTTGAAGTGAGATTAACCAAACAACTAAATGTTAAGATGGAAATACATTATTCAACTTTTATCAGTTAGGAAACACAAAGTTATGTGGAAAAAAAAACAACTAAATTAAATCTTGAAAGCATTCAATAAATGCACTTTAATGAAGCAGAAATAGGAAATTAAAACTCCAAAAGAAACAAAACAAAACAAAACAAAACAAAACAAAACAAAACAAAACGTAAACCTATTTCTCAAATGTAATACCCTCTAAATTGTCCACTTTGTGATGTGTTCTAAACTTAGATATGTTTGTGTAAAATATGTCTAAATTTCAAGTTTTAACTCCTGCAGTAGAAAGTAATCAGAAAGGAAAGTTTTCCAAACATTTAAAAATGCCTATTGCCATGTGAATGTTTACAAAATGTCTGGTAGCTTCAAGAATTTAAATATAAGGTAACAGAAATACCTGAAGTAACTTTAGGAAATAGAAAAGATAGTTTAAATTTTGCAGATCTCACCTTCAACATTAAGCAAATTCAGTGCTTTTACATACCCTGTTGTAGATATAGTAATTAATAGGGAACTTAAAATCAACATTAAATCATTTTATTTCATAGAAACATTGATGTGCCCAAATTTTATATTCCTTTCATATGTTTTATCTTAGCCTAATTTGTATGGTTGGGATATTACCTCCAGGATGCCACAGAACTCTCTTTTGCTCATTGATATATCCCAAGCACCTAGTATATGTTCAATAAATATGTGTCGAATAAATGAATCAGTTTCATGTTATCTTTACAACACAATACATGGGCAGGAATGTCCATGACCTTAGCATCATACTGACTAATTTCTAATAGGGTGTGTCGAATATTCATTAGCTGACTCTAAAAATAATCCAGTTCTTTAAGGATAATGATAACATTACTTGAAAGTCTCTAAGCATTTTAGTTTTTCAGTTTGATAATCCTATCAGAGTTATTCTCAATATATGAAACATCTAATGATCACAATGAAAATCTGCTCCCCTTAAATAAAATACACCTTCAGATATAAGATATAATCTAAGATTCACCAATAAAATATATTATTAAGCTAACTGAACTCCACTTTTGAACAGTGACTTAAATGCATGCAAAAATTATGTTGAATAATCACCCTAGAAATGTGGTCTAAAAATATTAACTTCTTGGCTCCTAATAATGGTCTCTCATTAATATTAAATATTAATATAACTAAATAGTAGCTACTATAATATTCAATAGAGATACTTTCCAAATCGGGCATTAATCAAATATCAATACCAAAGCCATATATTTTTGATAAAAATTTCTAAGTAAGGACATGAGAGTATCACATTAACCTATTGTGGAATATTTATTGTTTTGCATAAAACATGGCTTAATTTCTTCTGTTTGATTGGTTTAATTGCAGCCACCTGTGGGACAAACCTATGATTTTTGTACTTACATTAAATAAATAAACTAAAATATAACTATTTCAAATCTCATCTTAGCAAGAGTTTTAATTATTCACCTTGTAAATTAACCTAATAGACTTGACATCATAAAAATAAATAAAACCAGTCTTCCACACACTTAGTATCTTGTGGCTAAGATTGGATCCTTTAAAATATAATTTTGATCCTAATAGTTTTTATTGCAGAAAGCAACATAATTTTTTTAAATCTAGTAATAGAAAATACAGAAGTAACTGAAAAAATAGAGTGCTAATACTTTTACTAAATTTTTCATTAATTTATCCCTACTCTCTCCTTTCAGTTGTCTCATCATTTCTATTGTGGATTCAGTTATGTTAATAGTATCCTTCTCATTGATATTTTTTAAAAATAGACAATGTTTTCTAGGATCAGAAGAGGTAAAGAGACATTTTCAACTTTCCCAAAATTCAAATTTCATTAGGTGAGGTCCTTCATAATACCATTGAAAAGTAATAATTTGCTTAAAATTAACACTTCAGTGCTCACTATGAATTTTTAAAACTCTTTGTACATTAAAGAAAAATTAAAGTCTTGAAAAATAGTTTTCTAATCTTCTGTGATGTCTATGACATACTGGGTAGAAAGAATCTAGTAGTGAAGAATCGATGTATAAAAATAATTCATTAAGGATAAATAATTGTTTTAAAAGATCCACTAGTCAAATTCTTCATCCAGGTCTACAAGGTGCCATATAATTTGGTATTAATTTTTCTCTCTAATCTTATCTATTACCACTTTCTGCTTACTTAGTAACCCTAGTTCTCCATTGCATTCTACAGCACATCAAGCTCTCTCCCGTGTTGGAGTATTCAGGTCTGTTCTTACTTCTGGAAGCCTAGAAGATAATTACCTTCTCTTTACCCATTTACTTTCCTGTTCTTGTCTATTGAACTTCTCTAAATGGAGTTCTTCTATTTATTCTCCACTGCAAGAACCTTAACAATTAACTCAATAGCTTTTGTTTCATTTTGAAATTACACATGGGAGGTTGCTACAAGGTGAGACCCATGAAAGCAGCAGCCATATCTCTTTCTCTATAAAAATTAAAATGAAAATGCTTTTCAGAATGATTCTTTCCTTAAACTTTTTTCTTAAAAGTTTTAATGCAGTCTTAAATGCTAAACTTTTAGAGAAATAAATTAATATGCTTATGTAATAAAAATAATTACCTATATGTTAGAAATTTTAAAGACTAAAACTGAATTTTTAAATAAAACTAAATTTATTTAATAATATAACAATAATTATTTCAAAAGCATCTTTACTATAAATCATTTATAAAATACATTTATAGAAATTATATACATTATATTTGTGTGCTCAGTATTTGACCTACTATAATTCAATTTTTAATAAATGTCTCCTTATATTTTTGACTAATGTTCCTAACTGATGAACAAATACATCAGGCACTGAAGATGCTAGTTATAACATAAATCCCACCTGCTACAATTAAGGTATTTCTCTGATTAAATAATACTTAGACATCTGAGATTATCTGCCTTATAATTAACTGCAAGCAGAAATACACCAGGCACGGACAGACTCTAGAAGAGTGACTCTCTCTCCCTTTGTCTACAGAGTCTAAATTACAAAGCAATTTTACTTTATAATTTTGTCAACTTTATTGAAACACAGTTATGGATAATTCAAAGTATGTAAAAAAAAATGTTTTCATTAATTTTATGTTGTTCCAGAGAAGTCACAGTATCGGTCCTGCAACACACAGCAAACAGCCGCATGTGGATGTACCCAGAGAGCTAATGAGAGGCCTCTCTGGTATGGGAGTATAAGTCTAGCTCAGGCCTCTGGTAACAAACCACCTGAGTTAAAGTTAAACGGTAACGATGTTAGAAAGGACATATGGGCCCATAGTTCAAACCATGCCATGTGTTTATGTTATATAATGATGCTTCCAATAATCTCTCCTTCCCAGACTGTTCGAACAGCAAGCAAAGCCACGAGGCCATAGAGAGGGCTAGGAAAAAAAAAAAAAAAAAAAAAAGGCTACAAGATGGAGCTTATTGGAATCTCTGGAGTGTTTCCATGGCTTAGATTCATTATTCAGTGCTCTTGAAAACTCAGAGGGCTTATTCAGATGTTTTGTTTTAAGGGCTATCCTTTGTGCATTACTTTTTACCTAGACTATCTCACACGTACCCACTATTTTCTATATTGTCTTTATTTATGTATGCCTTGGCCTTGGAAAAATATTTTTCCTGTTTGTTCCTGATGCTGAGCCAGGTTTACCAAACAATTGGTCCTTGATATCTCAAAAGGGTGAGAACTTTTCTTTAAGATCAACTAAATTGTCAATAAAGGCAACAATGATTATTAGCATTATAGATAACATTTTCTGAGCACCTATTCTGTTCAGGGCACTTTATAGATTATAAATCTAATCTTCTTGACAACTCAACAAAATAGGTACTCTTAATGCCTTTTACAAATAGGTTATTAAGGTTCAAAAAGGCTAAGTATCTTGCACATTTTCACAGAACTAGCAAATGGAAGTGCAGTGATTTGATATTTATGTGGATCTAAATATCACGCCCATTCTATTATGTCACTTTTCTTTAATAAACAACTGGATGATCACTGGGGGAAATCTGATGTCTCTGACTCACAGAGGTGAAGGACCGACTCCTATGCATCTTGGTACTATCAGTGTCACTCCTTGTGGATCTGTTCCTCGCTGTCATCCCAGTGACAGGAGCTTCCTTATAGTATTCAGAGCCTCAACTGAACAACTTGATCAGAACCAGAATTCTTATAGTTTGGTTTCTGAGAAAATATCTTCCTTTCACACAATGATTATTTGTTTTTGTAAGGGAGGCTGATATGACAGAAAAATCATCAAGCTATACTTCGTGCATGGGAGTACTTAATTAAAAAGTCTGTTCTAATTAAAAGCACTTGGGAGTAAGGATTGAGTGAAACTATTTAAATTACAAATTCCTAATAGTTCCAGAGTTCATTGTAATTTGATGCTCACAGCTATAATTTGGTATATAAAAAAGTATCTAGATCATCAAATAGTTTATTGCAGGTGTGAATTTTTCATATGCTGTTTGTTGTTATTAGGCAGATTTAGATCTACAGATGAGCTGAAGAAAAATGTTAAATTCCTTGTAAAAAATAGGTCTCATATTTTAATATTAAAGTAGAAACGATCAAATCAAACCATTAAGTATATAGAGTCTATACACTATTTATTATCTGTGGCAAAGAGGGAGAAATGGAGAATTTATTACAAAATTTCCAGTTTTGTTTTGTTTGTGTATTAAATCTATTGTTATGACTTAATGTTTTTGTAGGTATTATTATATGTATTTATTGGTTATGTCTAATACATGTAGACAGATATAGAATTTAGCTTTTATTCATATTTAAAACTAGAATATTGAATAGCTCGATCATTTACTTAAAAAACTAATGAAATTTGTTCAAGAGGACAATCACAATATACAACAAAATTTCATATTAAAAGAGGGCATACAAAATGGAACAATTTCAAATTGCTTAGTTGGGTGACACAAGAAATACAATTATTTCTTTAATGTAAAATCATTAACAAGGGAGTATGCCAGTGAAAGGTAACACATAATATGCAAATAGATATGTATTCCAATTTTGAATTGAACTCCCCTGCATACATCCACAAGAATCTCTTACATATCTTTTGCACAAAAGACTTCCTGTTAGGAAGTAACTTTATTAAAAACTGCATCTGTTTGTTCAAAACTTATAGCCAGACACTTGTAATCTAATAAAATTTGCTGCTTTCACAAAACAGTACATGCATGTGTACATGTCTCTCTGCTTCAGAACTGAAGAAAATATTAACATAGCTGAGGACAAACATAGAAGATCATGTATCTAGAAAATTTGATATTTACTTAAATAATATTAGGTTAATATAAAATATAGTAGCACTGAGCCTCTCTCAACATAATGTCTTAATCATGTGAAGTAAGGGAAACCAAAACAAGTGGTGAAAACAAATGTTAATGATTCATGTGATATTTGATAAGACAACGAAAGGAAGTCAAAATAAAAGCAAACAAACAGAAACAGATGGGAAGAATCTTTGTCAAGTCATAACCCTTCTTCTAAAACCCCCAAAGGAAGAAGTTAATTAAAGAAAATATTGTTTCTTGCTTTTTTTATAATTTTATATTTAGAGTAAGAACATTCTGCTACTGCTAAAGCAATGAAGCAGAGACACAAAGTCTACGTTTAATATAAGAAATATTTTAAGAGAGATTGATGTTTAGCGTAGGCCTTTTTATAAGAGGATACTGAATAAATACCATTTCTTCTCATGAAATGTAGATAAGAACAGCATAAGTGATTTGCAAGGTCATATTCAAGGGTGTGCCAATTAAAAAGTAATTAAAAAATAAAACCAAGAGTTGCAACAGATTTTGAATTTTATGTAATTTATGGTTGTAGCCACAGAACCTGAGGCTCATACAGTTGGGTCAGAGTGAGAGAGGACTAGAACCCAAATTAGCTTTCAAATAGTTCTTCCATAAGTACCTGATGGTATTCTAGAGAGTGGGTACAGACTGTGTGTAAAAGAACACAACAAACATATTTTGCCTGTGTAATCCAAATATACTAGTACAAGCACAGGTAATGGATTATCTAATGGACTGATATGACTCAGCTTATTTGAAATAAGAGTAGATAACATTGTGTTTTTTTACAAGATTAGTATGAAGTAATGGTCTTGATTGTGGCTCATACCAAAGACATAAAAAAATATAAGCATGAATCTCTTTTTTATCTTTCAATTCTCTTCAAAGAAGAACACAGTATAGTTTAAAACATGTTCTGAGAACAGAAGATCACCTAAAATTATAACATACAGATTAAAAGGTAACTCTGTTTGTAGACAAAGATAGCGAAAGTGAAACCCTGTCTTTTTCATGTGAGGGACTTTGTATCAGACTCCAGGTAAGCACAGGAATTGAGGAGAAACCTGAGCTTTGAAAATTTAACAGTTTGAAGCAGATGAGACCAGGCTTTAGGTATTGTAGGGCTAGAAGGGATCATCATTGGGCAAGTTGATCAAATCACAACATTCTTTCTAAATGGGAAACTAAACAAACAAACTACTAATGAAAGATGAACTGAAGAATTTGAAGAGATGGCATTTCAAGATCTATACATGGCTAGGGTTAATCTTACCGTGCCTGGAATTATTTAGTCAGTTCCAGCCCCATACAAAATACTTTTCCCAAATGGCTACATCAGCTCTTAGCATTTCAGTTCCTCTGAGAAGTGACATTATTATTAGTATCTTAAAGAACAGACCCTTTGCCTGAATTTCAGGCTCAACTCTGATGCTGGTGCTCTCTGTGGACAAAGAGGAGCTTATGATCAAAGGCTAAGATAACTCTGCTTTACTGAATATTAAAGACCTTTTATTCTGTAACTCAAGAATCTTCCCTAACTGGGATAGAAATCAGCACCTTGTGGTTCCAGGAACTGATATCATTTTAGAATGAAATATTCTTAAAACCATACCTCCATGGCCATAACCAAGCAAAACTGATTTTAAAAAGTCATCATCATAAACTATCTACTGTTTGTTTATGCAATAGGGAACAGGCAATTCTATGCTTCATGTTAAGAAATTAGCCCTCTGACAAAATTTTCGTCATGAATGATCATCCTATACTCATGTGCACAGGGTTGGGATCCCATATATTGTATTAGAACTTAGGTGTTGTTACAGCCACTGTCGTAGGATCTAAACTCTTGGGTCCCCCAAGTTGTTGTCACTACACCAACATTTAAGAGCTTCACTATTCTAGAGAAACTTATTAAAGTCTGGCTACAATCTCCTTAAGAGCAGATAACATACTATATGATCTTGTGTATTTCTAGCACCTTGAACATTGCCTGGAAACTGGCAAGTGCTCAGTAAAAATATACAGACAGAACAATCAAAACTAACATCAAAAGTGAGGGGAAGGTGAATATTGCACAACCCTGAATGTTATACCTGAAGAAGAAAACAACCTCACTTGGGTAGTATACTGGCTTAGAATACATGACTTGAGCCTAATCATCAAGAAACATCAGAAGCAAAATGAGAAATATCCTATTAAGACCAAATTTTTCAAAACTGTCAATTTTATAAATTTTAACAGGCCAAATAAATGCCCAAGATCAAAGGAACTAAAAAGAAAGGATAACTAAATATAATATGTGATCCTAATTTGGATTCGGAAATTCTATAAAAAATGTTATAAAGAACATGATTGGGGGCAGGTCAAATGACAAAATTCAAATTTCATTGTCAGATTAAAAAAATAATATCAATTAAATATTTATTGAGCTGATAAATATACCCTGTTTATGTATAAGAGAACATTCTTATTTTTAGTAAATACTGCCCAAAATATGTTTGGGTAAATATAATAGATAAAGGGCCATGATTTATACATCTTACCATCAAATTATTCAGAAAATAGTATGCAGAGAGAGAATATCATAAAGTACATGTGAGCAAAATATTAACAATAAATGAATCTTACTAAAGAGTATATGAAAGTTTCAATACTTTTTTGAACTTTTTATATATATTTTTTCAAGTACAAATTAAGATAATAAATTAGTTTGCCTGAATGAAATACAATTGTAATAAATCACCAATATCAGATATTTATTAATGTTGAAGATTAACACTCTCCACTAAGTACATATACTGTTTCACTGATTAAATGAGTTTTATTCTCATGGCAGGGATGTTTTCTGCTTAGCAACAAGGCTTTTGAGAAGTCCTATTTGAGTAAGAAGATACTTAGTGATTTTCTTTATAGAGTTCTTCAGGAAAACCAGATTCAGATTTGTGAAATTTACTGGACTGAGGCTGTGGACATAAGCTGGATTCTGGTATATTGGTCCATTGTTTTTTAATGGCAAATTTACAGTTGTAAAGTTTATGAATTTTACTTAACTGTGTTACCTGTTAGTTAGGACTATGTATGCTAATGTGCACTTTTTGGTATAAGGAAATTATTGTCTGTTTAACTGTTTGAAACAAAACCAAAAAGAGCAGAGACCTCTTTAAAAGTTTTGTTTTATTTCTGTAAATAAAGGAAAATTATATTGCTGGTAGGTCTGCTTTGGTAAAGCATTTGTGTGCGTGTGTGTTCTAATTAAGTATTTATTAGTAAGAAGCTAGAAACCATCAGAGTGGTTAATGTACCAGAAAGTGAGAATGGGGTACTTTGCACTTAGGTTACCTTGTCCTGATTGGAAGGTGAGACCTCCCAGTTTCAGTAAAGTGAAGCACAATAAGATTTTAGTCCTTTCTCTATTCTTCTATACATTTCTGGGGGAAAGGAGACTAAGAAACATGGATGGAAGGAAATAATCATTGGCAGGCATATGTGAACCAGAGTGATGAATGGACAAATTATCTGCTGTGTCTAATTAAAACAGAGCATAGAAAAAAAAAGCGATCTCTTATTTGACAAAATAGATACTACAGAGAAGGGAAACAAGGATCTTTCAAATCAATCATGTGTATCCTTCAGAACTTCAAGAAACAGAGAAAATTATCAATGAATAAATTAAGTGTTCAGAATAAATGTATGTGTCATCTCTTGGGAAAAAGCAAAGGTGGCAATTAGAAGGGCAGCTCTTGTCAGACCCTAGTAATTTTCTCTTAAGTTTGGAGCGGGGAAAGTGATCATTTTCCTTCAAAAGTTTAGCATTTTGTATCTAAATCTCTAGAACTTATTTAACATCTTTATACAATGCAGAATCAAAATGCTGGTCTAGTGCTAAACTCCACAACCGACAAGCTTCCATGAAAGATCTCAAAGTTTTTTCAATGAATATAAGAATTGTTTTAACAAAAGAAATAATACTTTTGTGGGGAATAGTTTTTCTTTATATCTTATCTAAAGGAATCATCAAATGCATTTAGTCAGTGTGTGGGTGAGAATAGTTTTTACATGCTATTAAATAAGATAGTCCTCTATAAACTAAACTTTAAAATTAACACACAGGGACCAGTTTAAAGACATGAGAAGTTATAATATCTAAAGAAAGAATGTGAGAATCAGTAGTATTTGTTCAGAAATGTTGCCCAGAGAAAGCAGAGTTATTCAGGTAAGTTTTGGCAAATGCCCACTAAGTGACAACCAAAGACATGTTACCTTCAAAGACTGAGGTGGACACCTGTTCTACCTTTAGAGATAGTCCTGAGTCATAAGATACCTGAATTACATAAGCTCTCTGTTAGAGTAACTTGACAGTTTTACTTTCCACATAGTCCTCTGTGGCAGGAATCCTCTAAGATGGCCAGCAATGCTTCCTGCCACCCGGTAGTCACGTCCTTATTTGATCCCCATTCCCTTTAAGTGTGGTTTATACTAGTAACTTGCTTCTAATGAAGAAAATATGGCAAAAATGATGGAAAGTCACTTCCAAGATTAGATTATAAAAAGCCATGACTTTCATCTTGCTGGCAGACTCACGCCCTCTCTGCATCTTTTCACTTGCTTGATCTGAGGAAGCCCATTACCATGTCCTGAGTTGCCCTATGAAGAGTCCATGGGGCAAGAAACAAATGATGGCCTCTGGCCGATAGCCAGTAAGACACCAAGACTCTCAGTCCAGCACCCTTGAGGACATGAGGCATGCCAACAGCCACATGAGTAAGCTTGGGAGTAGATCACACCTCAGTCGAGTCTAGACATGAATGCAACCCCTGCCAATACCTTACTCCAGCCTGGGAGAGACCCCGAAGGAGAACACCCAACTATGCAATTCCTTGATCCCTCAGATTCGGAAAATGTGAGGTAACATATCTTTTAAACCATGAAGTTTTGAATAATTTGTTGTGCCACAATATCTAATTAATATGCCTTCCTTTAGAAAAAAGATGTGCTGGTTAATGTCACAGGTAAATTTTTCAGTTCTTGTGACTTACAGTGTTCTAGTATATCTCAACTTTCTTTCTTCTGGAACACAGAAAAGATTAATAACCCAACTCTGGGTCATGTGAACTCACTGAGTCACCTCGTGAGTTCTCCCGGAGGATTGCCTGTATTTTAGAGAAACAACAACCAGCATGTTTCTCAGAAAAGTATTTCTTGTCTTACTATATCAAAATAATTTTTTTAAAACTCTCTGATTTATTACTAATGGAATAAATTATTCTAAATCACATAATATTTATCATCACACTTAAAAAATTGTTTGGTCATACGTGTGTGTTTGTGTGTGTTTGTGTGTATTTTTTTTACTTACATATATATATATATATATATATATATATATGTAAATAAAAATTACTTGTATTACCTTAGGGAACCTTGATTCTACTGGGAATAAAAAATAGATTTTCCTTAAAGATTGGCCATTTTATTTCATGACATATGGTGGCCTTTTCAGTTGTAAAAAATAATGATCATTATTAAGTCTATTCCTTATATTAAATTTGTTTCAGAATAATAATAATTATGATTGCATCAGATCACCTGATACAATGTGACAGAAGTAACCATCCCAGGGTACTGTATAGCTTCATACTGTTGAACTTGCAACCATTTAATGAACTACTTTTTACTAAAAAAGAAAAAAAAACACAACATCTTCTAGACTTTCTATTAAAATCATGTAGAAATATATTAGTTTGAGCAAGGAACCAGATAATTGTTTTAATGTCCCCAAACAGCCTTTGATTTAGACATGACAACTGGTCAAGTTCAGATTTGGTTAATTCTGGTATCTTGTAATATTTGAAGCTGTTGTTTATTATACTGCATGTTTTCCAAGGAAACAGACATACTTTTTTGCAAGTTGATCAGGAAAATATCAACAAAACAGCCACAAACAATAACAAATTTAGTAAGAAATTAAATGCTTTCTAAAATGGAAAACAATGAAAAAAAAAAAGACAAAAGGTGCTATCACAAGAATATGCAATGTTAAATAACTTTTCATTTTACAAATTGTCTCTGTCTCCATAGACACAAAAAATTTCAGGAAATATCTGAGCACTCTAGACTTATAATTTACATTTATTGTAAGTTCCAATTTGGCCTCAGCATATATTAAATTCCCATGAGATTGCTGAATTTCTTTAATTGAATTTCAAAAAATGAACACAAAAACTACAAATAAACATTTAAAGTATATTATTATAAATGTGCATACATTTAGAAAGAAGATAAATGCTTATGTATGTATATTTAATGCCCACTGTAAAATTCTGCTCTGGGTCTTATAACACAGACTACTATTTCCATTAAATTTAATAGCTTGTGGCTGTGGTTACTGTCAGTATTGCCTTATTTTCCCATCACTAGTAATTGTGACATGAATAAAATTAACTTATGTCACCATGTAAATCATTATATCCTGAATTAAGATTCATTTTGAGAAGCATTATAAATTTAAGGAACTCAGCTAGGATTTTGTCAAAACAACTTTATAATGAAATCTTTATTTTCCTACCATACAGACTATATACTACTCTCACTTTTAGGGCTAATTCACAGTTGCACTTGGACAAAACCAAATTATTCAACTAAGTATCCCTAGTTTATCTTAATATCTTTGATTAATTTCAAATGGGCAGAATTCAGTTGTCTCTTTTTAAGAAAACTTGCATATTATAAGAATATTAACTTGTAGGTCTTAGATAATGAATTTTGCTTGTTTTTCCATCAGGTCATGGATAGCATCATGGTGTCTGAATGAAGAGTTCGCAATCTTTTGCAGCTTTTTTAACAGGTTCTTTCCTAGTCCAGTGCTTGGATGAGAATCTAAATGCTGCAACTCTACCAGATATTTGATGGCTTCATTACCAAATGCCTATGCAATGAAAAATCACAATGCTCTAAAGTTTTATAGTGTAGACTAGTATTATTTTGTTGTAACACACACTTTGTTGTGATAATTCAGAATACTATTACATGAACACTTTTTCTTTACTTACCAAATCTCAAGAATAAGTTAATTTTACCTTCATTAAAATAAGAATGTATTATACTGTTCAAATGATTACAAAGAGATTCTATGCATCAAAGGGAAAGCTAACAATAAGAGTAAATTATTGTTGCTTTTTTGTTTATGATTTTTTTCAATGCAGTTTGATTACTTGAAAGGACTGATATTCAACATATTGCCATATGAAACAATATCATGAAAAATACATGTCTCTTAATGCAAGAGTTGAATTGACAGTTTGTCATAGGTAAAATCTGCAGAATCGACAAAGATGCAAAATAAATAAGTCAAAATATGAATTATCTAATATACCACTATATATTTTTAGCATTCTCTATCCTAATTTTATGTATATAATCGAGCACTGTAAATTTTTTAGTCCCTGTTTTATTACATTCACTTTAATGGACAAAATTCAACACTAGTAATCCATTCTTTCTAACTGCCATAAAAAAAGTTACATTATGTTTTCTTTAGTAAAAAAAATATTAGATCATTCATTACAAATAAGGATGGTATATAGTGTTCAGGAAATATTTTAACTCATAGCTATTTGAATATACTTTGCTCTTAATGCTGCATTTGTTATTATAATCTGTTCTTTGTAAGTTGGGGGTTGGGTTGACACTCTAGCCTTTTAGAATAATGACAATATCAAGATTATGGAAAGAGATTCTGTATTTTTAACACATAGCTTTCATGGTGCCCAAGGTAATATCTCTTGTTTGGCTTTCACAGTCAAACTGCCTTACATTAAAACCCTAGCTCAATATTCACATAAGTTCCTTCATTAAACCCAAAAGCAACAAGCCAAATTTATCATCATTTACTCTAGCCTGGATCTCTTTCCCAGATTATCTATTTCAAACTAACAACTACTGTTTTCCTATTCTAAATCCCACAATTTTCTCCTCTTGTATTTCAAGTGCACTTCCCACTCTATTCTTTGCACATCAGAACTTGAATCCTTATTACCTGATTTCTGAACTTATTATATTCTTCATATCTTTATTCTCATTCGATAGCAATATCTCTTATGCATGCAAGATTTATATTAGATTTAAGATTTAGTATATTGATATGAGAGACAAAAACAAGAGAGACCAGTTCTTAATTTTAATAAATATTATTTAGGAAACTGTCCAATACCATACTCAGAAGTAGCCATGATATTTATTTCTCTTCTGTTTACAAATATTATTTAAAATATGTCAATAATATGTTTTCTCAGAAGATTTACATTTACATGTCTAGACTTAAATGAATCTTCACTAATCACCCAAATGGAGTTTATTGCTTTATTTATACTCTGAAAGTAATTGTTTATATTTCAGAGGCACTGGATCAAAGTATTACTTCATTAAAAGAATAATAGATCTCTTACATCTTTCAAGAAAAAAAATCATCAAATTTTATAAATTTCAGATTTAATCTATTAAATTAATTTTAGGTCTTGAATAGATGTTCCCAATAGTGTGCTAGTGAGTTCTTACTAACAATAAAGCTAAAAATGAGTTGTACTGGAAAAACTTCAAAATATGATTACCTAAAATGTTTGTAGAGTATGTTACTTTATAAATATAAAGACATGTGTATACATGATATGGTCATACTTTGCTTTGTTAATTTTATTCTTGTTTTATATAATTAAGTTTAATGTACAAATATTTTTTACATTTTTGTATAAATAAAATTTGACTTATACTTTCTACTACCCCCTGAAAAACACCTTGACAACCATAGCTTAATCAATAGGAGTTAACATGTATTTCACTAAAATTATTTCTGCATCTGTATGCCCCACTATATTATGAATTATTTAATAAAGATATTGTGTCTTTTGCATTTTTCTAGCCCTAGTATTTAAGTGTAGAAGCCTTTGTTAAAGTGAATTAATTATAAGATAGATTTAACAAGGACTAGTTACAAGAGACAGTGTGCAGAAGTTCATTCCATGAGATGTTATTATTTTTAATTCAATAAAAATGATATTGTAGTCAGACGATTTCAGGAAATGCTAATTTAACTTTCCAGTCAAATAAACTGATTTTAATAAAAGACATTGTTTAACTTTAACTCAAGACTTTTGGAGTCTTTTAAATACTAAACATGGGCTTTGAAAATTCAAGAGGATATATATTTTTTAAAATGGCATTCATGTTTCACAGGCAGTCATTTTAAAATTTTATTCTCCAAACTGTTCATGAGATGGTTCTCAGAAGAGGACATTGACAGCATTATGAAGACATGTGGGAGGAGCATGTTTACCTATGTTTTTTTCTATTCTGCACCGTAACAACAACTTTATACAGTTACAGTGGCAGAGGGGTTTCAGGAAGAGAAATCAGATGAAAAATATTTATATGAAGGAAATAAGAATGGCAATTCTGGCAATTATAACTTATATGTTATGATTTGGAGCTTCTAGATCTGTCCTTCATGATATCACTTTATATTTTTTATTTATTAGACTAAACTTATGAAAATGGAAATCTCCAGTTAGTGCTATAAAGAAGACAAAACCACAGTAAAGAAGAAACTAAAATTAAAAGCACAAAAAAGAGAATAAGAAGTCTAGTGTTATATATTTATGTATGTTTGTCACATTGGTAACTCATTTTATTCAGAAATTGTAAATACTACCAATAGTAAAAAAAAAAAAAAAAAAAAAGTCATTATTTTCAAGTCTCAAAATTCTACAGTCATTGATCACATTAAACATTGCTAAAATTGCATGTATACCTGTTTCCTAATATTTCATGTTAAAGCACCACTCCAAGTGTTAAAATATAAAAGCCCATAGCTTTAGAATTATGACATAAAATTTCACTTCTTTGTTGACTATAAATTTGTAATATTAAGAAAATAATTAGAAAGGTTTATACATTTTTTTTTGTTTTGTAAAAATAACATGCAATGGAGCCTACTGAGTTGTAATAATTCACAGTCTTTCTACGTGGATTGTTGGGTTTCAATAAATGCTTATGTTCTAACTTTCTCACAAAGGAAAAGAATCACATATTGAAATACTATTAAAAACAAGGCATTCAAAAACTGCATTTGTGTTCAAAGTGGGGAATTAACTACCAACTAAATATTTAAACATTAATTTAGGAAAATTGACTCTTATGTGACTACAAAAAAATTAGCTATACTGGAACTTAAGTATATAAATATCCTAAAAATGTCCACTTAATTTTTGTATATTTATTTATATCTACTCAAGCATTAATTTTCATAACATTTCTATTGTGTAGATAAAAGCTATCAGTATTTTTGAATTTAGTCAGTTGAAACTTTCATCATGGATGTGAAATCATGAGATGAGAGAATGTGAAGACTAAGCTAAATGCTATTTCCAGTTCTAATTGAAATGAGGTTTGTTCTATTGATAACACTGTAGCCCGTATTCTGTGTCTTTACACTTCTTTCTGATGGATGGTCTGTTGGAGTGTTAGCCTTGGTTTGTTGGTGAACAATCCCATGCCCTGAATTTGGACTTGACAATGGTAACTTTTTGACAGCCAGTGAGGAGGTTTCTGTCCAGTTTGAACCCAAATCAGTTCAGAGAAATGGCGCCGCCTCTTCTCATTTCCTAAATTGGTAGTTTTAACAAGGAACAGTAAGTCACCAGTTGAATTTTGTCTGCATTTTAAAATCTCATTGTAAGAATACAATAAAATATCTATAAATAATGGAATAATATAAATGAAGAAATAGATATTTATAGCCACATTTTGATTCTGCTGCTGATAACTCTTGGAAAGTTAGTGCAATTACATCGTACATCTCAATGAGGTCTCACCCATAAGAATTATAAGAAATATATTCCAAAAAAGATAAACCATACACATATGAGGGCCATGCTATTAACATTTTTCCTTTTATCTACCACGATTACTTTACTCTTTTCATTCACTGACAATTGTATATATTAACCAAGATTGGTTCTGAATTCTTGGGGAAATATAAGTCTATCGGCTATATTATATAATTCAACAACCCTTTAAAGTACATTCTGTAATTTTTTTAAATGGTTCTAATTCTAATGATTTAAAAAGTAGAATTTACAAAAAAAAATGAAGCACTTTTAATCCTTTGCAATAATCATATCACTTAAAAGCCTAACACAATGGCATTAATCTGAATTGCATAAATTTGAAAAAAGATAGGATCAGGTGAGCCTCAAAACATCTCAAAAGTACATTTGAATTAGAAGCAGTTGGGGAAGTTGCATTTATTCAAAAAGCAAGGAGAGCTGTTTACTTTTGACCTAATTGCTATTTTCAATTTGGTTTATATGTTCATGTCTGATATTGCTATTTTCAATTTGGTTTATATGTTCATGTCTGATATGCCATGAGTTTTTTTGGATCACAAGAACTTTTTCTGTCTTACAGAAGATAAGTAAATATTTATCTCATTCAGTCTTCCTATAACTTTACATAAAAATGTGTATTTCTGAGTTCTCTCAGAAAACAAATATAATAGTACTAAGCTTATGGTCCCATTGGGCAACAGTTGGCTAGAACCCAGGTTTAAAAGATGAATGTATTTTCCATCCCCGTCTTATATCTAATGTTCTTTTCTCATTTGTAAAATTTCTTTTTAACCAGGGATAGGGCTTAGACTGTGACATTTCATATGACTTTGCTGGAGAAATTCATCAAAACCACTCAAGAGACTTTAACTTGGAACAAGATAGATCTAAAATTACAGTAACCAGTAAAAGCCATTTAGAAAAAATAAAGATATTGAATTTTTTAATACAAGTAAATGTCATTTTATTATAAATATCATATTAGTTCTTAATTTGTTAAAATAGGAATTTCATAAGTAAATGTAAAACCATAGTATGGAATCAAAGTTAAACACAGCACATCTGATTATGTATGGGAATAATTTATAGTCTAAAATCTCCCATTCAGTGCTTTCTCCCAGGGAGAAATAAATAAAGAATGAGAGTCAGATCCAATAATTTGTAGCCATCATTCATTGTTTTATAGGTGTAATTAGTAAGCTTAAGTGGAACTATGTTTGGAGATTTACTATCTCTGGAGTATGATTATATATGAATTAAAAGAGTCTGCAGTTACTCCACACTATATGAAAATACCAACCGTATCAAGAGAAATTTGCCAAAATATAATTTAAAAAATTAAGAAGCTCTAATGCTTCCATATTAAATGAGTCAAAAATAATTTGTTTATCTTTTATTTAATTTGGAAAAATGATAAATAATCATACAGAATATGTGGCTGCAACTAAATCTCCTTAAGCCATGTTGTTTAAATTGACATAAATATTGAATTCATACTGTCATTAATTTTTTAAATGCCTAGGAAAATCTGGTAAATAGAATTTTTCACTTTAGAACATGCTAAAAGAAAAACTACGTCACAACAGGAAAAATATTCACTGGCTGAAGAAAATTTTTTTCATTCAAATTATGTTTAATTTTTATCATAAATGAATACTACTGTAAGCACCATTACGTTAATCTGTGAATAACTGTAAAAACAGCAAATTCTTGTTATCACTTAGCCTCTATCAGACAAGGTTCTAAGTTCTTTATATATTATATCTCAATTCACCTAATCAACATACCAACTCTGCAATGTGGATATTATGATCATTTTTTAAGTTTGGTTTACACAATCAGTTAGCATGGAGTTTTGAACCCAAGTAGTCTGATTCCAGAATCCACTCATCCATGATGGACCCACGGACACACTGTGTGTGGGTATGTGTGTACACTCTTAAGTAAGTAGAAGTCTTTGCTATTTTCACAGGATAAACACATCAGTAACAGAGCAGGTCTTAGCAGTTAAAGTGAGTTACAAGGGCCACAACACTAATGACCGTAGTATGTTGACATTAGACCGTGGCTCTCATTCTGCCAGTGCCCTCTTAGGACTCTGTCATCTTAATGTTAACTTCAATCCTTTAGAAATCAATGTTTTAAACAAATTATCAATGTTAATGCTAGAGAAAAATCTGCATTGGTGTTTATTTTGTAACTGATTAATAATCATCTTTGTAACTTGATGAATTTGTTTTTCTTTTTATATTAGAGAAAACTTCAGGAGAAATTGCAAATTATGAGAGTGGTTGCAGAGCTAAGAAATAACTGTTGCCTAATGGAAATGTCATTTAACTTTCCTAAAGATGAATCCTACAAGAAATCAAAGTCAATTTAATTGATTTTATCACATTACTACTAAACTTTACATGGAAAGAACTATATATTTGCATTTCGAATCTTAATCCTTATAAATTCATGCCACCCTCATTATCTAATTTAACATTTAGCCATTCATAGACACTTCATAAATTATCATGAGATAAAAAACATGTCATATAGGAGTGAGGCATATGTATTTAAAGGGACTCAAAGGTCCCTAGTTCACAGTTTGACTCTAAGCAATTTGCTTTACCTCTATGTGCCTCAGTTTCCTCAAATAGTACAAAATAGGCCTGCCCTGAAGGTCAACAAAAATAATGTATGCAAAAAGGCTGAGCAAATTTTAAATTGCTTTAGAAATGTTACTTGATTTTCTTTCTTCTTTATAACAAATATATATATTTATATATATAAACTTATTTTATATATATATATTTTTTTGATGTTCTTCTTCACTGCATCAAAATGAATACATTCATAGGCTACCGATTTTTTTCCCCTTATATCTTTTTAACTTCCAGGCTCTTTCCTCACACTCTTCCTCAGTTCTCTGGAATTCATACTGTTTGGCACTTAATGAAATTTTGGATTTCATCCCTTCCAAGGCACGTCTCTTGGTTTTCACTGTGATCTTGTAGTTTGTGGGAAGAGAAACCCCTGCTGCAAATCTCTAGGAAGCAGATTTAGAATAAAATTGGAAGTGCATAGCTTCTGCCAGGAAATATTGTCAATCAATCTAGCAGTTGTTAATAATAGCAAATGGATTTTAATGGAGTAATTTCTTTCAACCAGCTAAAATATTTGTAACCAATGAACCATTTCCCAAACAATTAAACATACTGATTTTTCTCATATATACCCTCTAGTTACCCACTATTTCAGCCATAAAAATAACACTACCACTGAAAGAAATGATTAGGCTTTGGAAAATCTTACTTTTAAAACTAAGTCGTTAATTCATTTATTCATTTACCGAATGCTTTGCCACTTGAGAAAGCAAAATTAGACTTTTTAAAAATGTTGCTGTTGTTAAAATGATACTGAATGCTAAATAATGTGTTTGTTTTTCAGCTGTTGTAAGTCTAAAGAGATTTTTCGAATGCTTCAATTATAAAAACATTTAAAACATACAAACTTGTACAATTTTTATTTTAATGAAGATGAGAAGTTCATTAAAGAAGATAAATATTTCATTAGATGTTAAATAAAACAAAGAGATTTTTTGGCTTCTCTCAGCACAAAATTCCTTTGAAAGATTAATTAATACATGCAAATTATGCAAATTAGACCCATGCAAATATTTTATGAAGACAATTAAGGGAACCATTAATTACTGCTTTTTTTGCTTCAGTGAGATTCATTCATTTAATTTTAATTTCACTTTAACTGTTTTGATGTATAATCTTGCAGCTAAGAACTTTATCTTTCCTGGCGGGTCACTTAAACTTATAAATTTCATCAAGTGAGTGCACAGAAATCTGTAAAGATATTCTCTAGACTATGTTTAGTATCAAGAGAAATTTCTGACACAATGCACTCCCAGAAACAGGGAAACTGGAAGGGAATGTGAGCTCATTCTTGGACAAGGTTCAACTGCTGGAAAAGCAATTAATTTGCTTTGGCTGTGCTAATATAGAGGAATTAGAAAGTGTGACACAAGACAAATAGAAATAATTAGTTCTCCAAAATGATGTTCTCATTAATATGGTTCAAACAGTAGAAATAAAAAACATTATTGTGGCATGTCTGCATTCTGTACTTAACCATAGGAAGTGGAATAATGCACCATAAGCATTTTTACATTTATAGTCTAAACAATGATGTTTTATTTTTTTCTAAAGGAAATTTATAGCAAAGAGTGTTATATATCACAAATGTCTAACATGTACATGCTATCAAAATTGATGACATACCTTCCACCGCCATGTGCTATGTACCAATTTTTTATTTGGTTCATACAAATTCTGTAATTTAGTGAATAAACTTTCAAAATAAAAGTTATTTTTCTATAATTTAAATATTTTAAATAAATTTTGTAACTTAAAGTATAAATAATATTTCTCAAAAAATGTATTTATGCTCCATCTTAATGAAGTAACTGAATATTTCTTAAAGTTTCTCTTAGCTGGCCAGCGTACTTTTACTGTTCAAGGCTGTATATGAAAAGAAATAGTAGGTTTTGTGACTATGAACGACTAATCTATATTCTTAAAAGTAACCGTTTTTAGCTTTGGTAGACATTATACACATTTTTTACTTACAATCTTTAGTAAGAAAATTAATTAGATGTAATGACCATCAAAATTTTCCCTTAATAATAAAAGTTTGAAAAGACTCCAAACAAAATCATATCTGAAATAAATTATTCTTAAATCTAAAGATAATACTATACTGCCTAAAAATAAGAAAGTACTGTATTGACCATAATGAAAAACTTACAAAACTGCCTAGTTAGTCATAATAATAAGTATCATCAATAAAAATATATATACAAGTAGAATGATAGAAGCTTATTTTTCTATATTCTCTGATACCTTTCTCAGTCCTGCAGCCAGTTATTGTTAGTATAGTACTATGACAAATTATAATTGGACATATATTATCATTGATATTTATTGAGCTTTTTAATGTTTACTAAAAATAGATCTTAAAATCAAATTTTCTTTTGTACAAACTTAATCTCATTTTATTCATCCTGAAATTTCTAAAATATCTGTTTCTTTTACATATTTACATTGTCCATTCAGATGTATGTTTCACCTTCTAAATTAGGATTGTTTGTGAATTTTATTGATATACTTTTTTTAACCACTCTTCCATATTATTAATTAGAATTTTAAATCAAAATAGATCTAGCATTGATCTGTAGGGGCTCCTGTTAATATCTTTTCCAATTTCCAGTTATCACCATTCTTTGATTATGGTCTTTAGAGAGTATTCAAGCCAAAAATATGTTTATAAATAAGCCAATTTAATTCACTTTTCAATTTTATCTATTCTAACGAAACATTATTATATTTTGCGTTAATAACTGCTCTCTTTCAATACTTAAAAAAGCAATATATTTTTACAAGTGTCCACTTATCTTCTTTACACTCCAAATATAATTCATTATTCCTGATATTCCCCATCTCTCCTAAACTCTCATAGTACCTACCATCTATTATATTACTTTTACTAGGAAAAATGATTTCATATATATTGCAAACTAAGCTTAATCGTTTTGCCATATTTTACTCTTTGTGATATTTAAGCAATGGCATAAGAAATAAAATCACATCATAAAGTCTCATGATATGTCACAACTCAACATGAACATATAATTATGACAATCATGCTATTTTTTTCCTATAAGAACCAGGAGTTTAGAAAATTTGTTCTATTGAAATAATACATTGAAAAAAAATTTATATAAGTAAAATTATAAATTAAATTTTATTGCTATTTTGAACTTCATACTTAACTGCCCACCATGTTTACTTTCATGTAAAATTAGTTTAAATTACATAAAAAGTCATTTCCAACAAACCCTATAAGAAGCCTTCTTCTTGCTTGGAGTTTAAGCATATCTACCTATATTCGAGAAAACAACATTTACTTTTTTACATATTTCACCAAAGAATGAAAATGCTTATACTGAAGTCATAAAAAAAAACATTTTCTGAATGTTTATACAATACATGAGTACATCTGAGACTATATATTTAATAAAAATAACTCTGATTGTCTAGTTAAATGAGTAGTTAACAATGACCTATAGTAACTATGGAACAATAGTCTGTTTATTGGTTACTGACTGCAATCAATATCGTCTTTTGTTCAACTTCATCAATGCCATCTTAAATTGATTAGCTGTATTGAAATGCTGCCAAACACTAGAAATCAGTGCCAAGGAGACTAGAAGTAAATTTATTATTGTTTTGTTTATGATAATATAATTTTAATATTTATTTTTTAAAATCAAGAAAAACAGTTTGAGGTAATCCTTATGGTGATTACATATTTGTAAGTAAATAAACCATAGTAAATGTTCACTGCAGGCAGCCCAGAAATCAGTTTTAAGCAAATTGTCCCCCCACTTTATTCCCCACTTTAGTAATTGCTTAACCACAGAGTGTGTTATAAAGATTAAATAAAAATAATCCATGTAAAGGGGGAGGCTTTCATTGAAAAGTCTTCCTCTTTTAAGCTACAAGAAATTTTTAAATATGGAAAATTAAGTTCAGGTAATGAAGAAAAATTCTTGTAAATTTCTGCAAACACTTTACTATGGGAGTGAATATTATATTATAAAGACCAATTTTCTGGAAAAATACATATATTAACACAAAATAATACAATTTAATATTAACAGGTAAAACTTAACTGGGTGCCCAGTATTGCCTAATATGTGCTAAGCGCTTTACACAGACTATTTTATTTAATCTTTATAACAACACTCTGAGGTAAGCAATTACTAAAAGAGGTAAAAAGTGGAGCAAAGATTTGAATCCAGACCTGACTCCTAGAAGTTTTTAATTGCTAGATTCTACAGAGCTGGCAAGATTAAAAATAAAAATATGCATAAGAAAATTGCATGAAATTAAATTTATACAGTACTTTCATAAAGATCTTAAAAGTGCTAAGCTTAAGTAAGGTTCAATTTAAGACCATTATAGTGTAAAAGACTTAAGATATCATGTAGCAATTCTGTTCAAACACATACTACAAAAGAAATGAAGAGACTCTCCAAATGTCTTATATTAAATCAAAATTGGATTTTTATCTGATTTTAAGTTTATCATAAGTTCATTGCTGTTAATGAATGTAGATAAGTCTTTTATCTAAATATAACTAATCTCTTACTTTCTTTTATTGCCACTTTATTTTCTTAGACTGAGATATTCCCTCGTGTGCCTGGAAGTTTCTATAAACATGGTATAGGCATGATGGCTGATTCAGAGGTAAAAAGCTGGAAAGAAAACATTTTTTTTTCCAATTGTATGTCATTCCATAGCAGCAAGCAGTAGATTGTTTTGAACATTTAAAGTTATTAATAGGTAATGTGCTAACTATTCAAGATAAATGATGGGGCTGCAAGTAGTTATCGTAGGAGAGAGACATTAAGTCTAGACATCAAGGCATGGAGGAAAGAACAAGGATTTGGGGGTCATCAATCTGGATCAAATGTCAGCCACCCCACTAACTCATAGTGCAAATGTGAGAATGTTAATCAGCTACTCTGAGATTTAGTTATCTCACCTTTAAATTAGAATACACAGGAAAGGCTCAATAAATATCAACTCCTAATCTACCTCACTATTTTAATAAGTGAGTACTTCCACTTATTATGCAATATCAAGTCTAAATAAAAGACAATGTATTGCTAGGAAATTCATTGAGTACTAGAACATTTGATTTAATTTTTAAAAAAAGCTTGAGAAAATATTTAAGTTCCATTCACAAGGATGATATGCATGATAATGCTTTGGAGCTGTGAGTTACTAAACAAATAATACAGAGGTCCCCCACTCTCTTCCATGGTTTCGCTTTCTGCAATTTAAGTTACGCATGGTCAACAGCAGTCCAAAAAAATTAAATGGAAAATTTCATAAATAAACAATTCATAAATTTTAAATTGTGTACCGTTCTGAGTAGCCTGATAAAATCATCCACCTTCCTGCTAGTCCCACCCGGCAGTGAATCGTCTCATTGTACAATATAATTACACTGTATATGCCACCCGTCTATTAGTACTTAGTAGCACTATTGGTTATCAACTGGTTATGTTTTAATTGTTCTATTTTATTAGTTATTGTTGTTAATCTCTTACTGTGCCTAATTTATAAATTAAACTTTATCAGTGGTAGGTATATATAGAAAAAAAACAGTGAAGATAGGGTTCAGTACTATCTTTGGTTTCAGGCATTCACTACAAGTCTTCAAATGTATCCCTGCAGATAAGGGAAGTTACTGTAAAAATAACCACATATTTTAAAACAGCAATATATTTTAACAACTCTAATCTAAAAATAATCAGGAATCTGAAACAGTCAGGGATCTGAAAAGCAACTGAACCAAGTTAATTCCCAACTCCCATTAATTCATGGTGTAACCCTTTAACAGGTCATATACATTCAGTAAGCCTTGGGTTCCTCTTTTGCAAAATAAAGAAATTTAATCTTTGAAGTCCTTTCCCAATGTTAAGGCGGTGACATCGTATAAGTGTCCCTGGCATATCATCAGTGTTCAATAAATATTTGTTGAATAAATGAATAACTTTTAAATTTAACTTGTATCTTCAAATATCTAGGAAGCAGAAAGAAGATCTTTTTAAATTAGAAAAAAAGATTGCTAATGTAAAGGCAAGTCTTTCATCCTTTAATTTGGAAGGATGTTTGGTTTTCTATGATCTGAGATCAGTCAAAAAAAAAAAAAAGCCAAATAGTTTTGATTATAGCCATTCGTTGTAAATAAAAGAGATGTACTTTCAAGTGAAGTCAAGATTTTGCAAGCATAACTTACTGACATTCTAAGATGTCAGAGGAACTGTGGGCCACATTTCCATTGAATTTAACAATTATTTTTTGGTTTATGAGGACAGGTTTTTACTTAGGAAAAACAAAAGGTGCTATTTCAAAGATGACCTGTGTAGACTTTTTGGAAATTTATAAAATAGCACTAACCCATGTAAAAGTAAGATAAATTTTTCAAACCCAAACAGAAATCATAATATATAAATCTATAAGACTCAAGATATGAAAGAGTTAATCATCATACAGTTCAGCTCAATTTACTATTTGTTTTTAAATTTTGGATGTTTATTTTACATTCATAATATCTCCTCCAAACTCATGAATTTTGAGTTAGATATCAGAAGTATCGACAATGAAGAATTTATCCCTGTATAGTATGAGTTGATTTACCCTACTTTCAAGATATGTAATCTATTTAGGGCCTCTTTGCTCAGGAATATTTTCTAAACTGCTTTTTTGTTTCCGCTTTCCCTCCTCTATAGTTTTAAACAAATGGTGGTACTAAGCGCCAATGAGGCAACATTTAGTCTAACCTGAGTTGCTTATAAGAGGTTATTCCTTGGCACTTGAGCAGTATTTAAGTGCCTAACTGCTAGGTGACTAAATTTCAGGCCAAGCACTCCATTTATTTACTGCCAAAATGTTAAAAATAAATAAATACATGATAAGCATAAAGAAACGTGGGTTTCCTTTGTCTGTCCTAACTGATTTGAGTTTATTTTGGGATAGAGAATAATTTCAGTTATGGTTGGATTGAAAATAAAAAAGAATATAAAGACTATGATAACACCTGGGCTTGGGGACACAGAGAGAGAGTGAAGGTAGCAAGAGGCTGTGTTTGTGTCGTTCTTGAACTGTGAAGCAGCAGGTGCTCATGGCTCCCAAAATGCCCGACATAGGCCATTTCACAAGTTAATAATGAGTTCTGGTTCTTTCTTCGTTGCCTTTCTCATTCTTGTGCTTAGACTCAGAATTTAACTAAAGACAGTGTTCTTCCTTTTATTTCTTTTGTTCACAGTTAATTTTGTTGTTACCTTCCAAATGTATAAATTTAGTTTCTAAGGTTAAAAAAAAAAGCTTCAAAGGGCTAAATAAGCTGATTTAGTGGAGTTACAGTAGCAAAAGATGACCTCCTTGCTTTGGTATTTTAAAAGTCTTGGGTATTTCAACTGCCGATGAAATAAATTTTTAGCCATTAACACACAGAAACATAGATTCACTTACAGTGCTTTTTAAAATGACATTTGAGAAAAAAAATCATATTATCTAATTAAAATTACGAATATTATTTAGTGTCCCATTGAAAATTAACTGTATTACAATGAACAACATAACAAAACCATTAAATCCAAACATAAGTATATAAAAAGCAGAATATAACTGATTATTCACATTAGACTTGAGGAACACATCTTTTTAATTAACAGGCAGAATAAATGAATAAAGTAAATAAAGATTTCATATTATAATAAACCAAAGCAAGAAATAATCCAATAATCATTTATATTTGGCTTTACTATGTATAATCATTGTTCAAATATTTCGTTCCCTTAAAATTGTTTGAGTGGGTTTTCTTTATTACCCAACTGGTAGCTGTCTGGATAGCAAAAAGAAGGCAATTTATAATTAAAAATTTTCTTCAGAGTAACAGAATCACAGCAGAAATTAAGAATTGAAAATATTTCAATCTCATATAGTAAGACTTATCCATATTAAAGTATATATTTGAATATATGTGAATTTTAAAAATTCAAATAGGTATTGCTTATTGATGACTAAAATATTTCTGATAGCAAAATCATTAAACATAGATTATTTCAATTAGGCAAAAATGTTTAATCATTGCCTAAAAGCTTCTTACTATTAATGAAAAAATCTACCATTTATCTGCAGGAATATATTTCTATAATTTTTTCTTAGATTGAGTTCTGACCACCTTATTTGTCACATCTACCTGGAGATTCATGTACTTTCTTAGACCACTTTGGACATTAGTTAAATTAGTACATGAGGAGCCCCTGATCACACAAACCAGGGCTGATATTTCCATTGGCCTTATTTAGGTCATCAGCCTTGATAGAGGACTGGCTTTGACATTAATAATTCGTTAACATCTGTGTGCAATTTTTAAGAGATGCAACAGAAATCTTATGATTTTAAAAATATTATATACACACAAAGATTATAATTTTGCTGAAATCCATAAGAATCTAAAAAGTGAAGTCTTTTCTATATCTACAGTTGCATTAATCTTGTATATTTAAAGAGATGTCTTGTAAAAACATATGGTTCAAGCTTAAGTTTAAGACAATTAATTATTGTGGTCTCAGGTAAAACAAATATAGACAAAAACACTCTCTAAGAATGTTTCGAGTTTCTGATATTTACTTATTGCATATATGATACTTTACAAAAATATACTTCCTTTACACTAAACTCGAATGACATTTGGAGCTGATTAAGTAACACGATTTATGTCAAACAGCACCCCAAAATGATTGAACTTAAAATGCAAAATAAAAGCAATCGTGAGGATTATAGTAGTTAATCATTTTAGGCTTTCTTTTGAAGAATCATCTTCATTTAAAACAGAAAACAAATGCTCTTTTTACTGTGTAGTATTCATGATGTTATATTGAGTTTATTGTCTAGAATAGATGTTAGACTATAAATGCTACCTTCTGATTTTGTCCTTTCCTCATAGTGTGGTCTTTCTCTTCTGAGTGTACAACAGTACTCCTTTCAGTATTCTATTTATGATTTTGTTAAGCAGATTTGTGCTATTATAACGTGTATAATGGCATACTGAACTTTTGGAAAATCCACGTAAACTAAACGACCTTATTTATTGTTAACATTCAACTAGTCTATTTTGCAGATATTTTGCAGTAGTTGCAAAACAGAAAATTTTCAAATTTTTAGGACTACCTATTTGATTAGCCCATGATTTTATATCTTTAGAATAGAACTTATAAACCCTTCCTGCATTAGACTGAGCTTCAAGCATTCAATAAAACACATTTACTGTGTCCAAGATTAAATCATACATTGTTTAAAATTAATTATTCCTTTTTAATTGCATTGTATAAACAGAAATGACCTGTTAATTTAAAGAAAATCTATCAGCACAAAATGAATTCACTCATATAAACAAGCAAGATGAACTTGACCTTGTTTGAACTTGTTTTGATGTGGCCCAGATGGTAGGCTACATGCTTGAATAGCAGGCTAAAGCGGAGGAAAACTCATATAGCAAGATCTAGATTTATAGCCTTTTGCAAATTCCTACCTTGTATTGTCCTTTCAGCATCTGTTCTGCCGCCACTGCGGTCAGCTTCTATCTCTGGGGTCAGAGAGTCTAAAAGCACAGAAAGGTAAGAGTGACACATATTTCATTTGATTCCTGTTGTCCTTTAAGAAAGAGTAACCTGTTACTCTGGTGCTGAATTAAACTCACATAAGTCTTTGTCACCTTTTAAAGGTTGAACAAAGACTATAACCATAAGGATTATCAAAAAATTTGAAAAGATAATGAGAAATTGTTCATAAAATAGGTTGGGGTTTAGGAAGTTCTCAGATTAATATTTTACCTTGATTCAGTACAGGTAGATTTGGTTAGACAGAGAAGCAATGTCAAGTCTCAGATACTGAAGTTAAGTAAGAAACGGTAGAAGCACCTATGAACTAATACATTTCCCTCAACATACGTGATTATTCTTTGCACCATGCTGTCAGCTACAAGCATGATTTAATGAATGACAAGACAGAGAAATATACAAAACCAGAAACACATGTCTAAATTGCATTTGAGCATTCAAAATGAAAGTTAGTTAGCCATGCATAAAGATATACTCTCTTACCATTTAAGACCCTGAGACTATCTGTTGAAGCTGCCTGTTTTAATGTTTGTTCTGCTTGCTCACGTCGTTTTGTCTCAAATTCAAGTGCTTCCTGCAATTTTCTCTTTGCTTTCTTCTCTTTCTTTAGCCTCTTTTGAACTATGGCTAGAAAAGAATGTACATTATTTTTTCTTAAAGTTTTGCAATGTTTAAACTTATAAAAGTTCTATCTTGCTTATATTTTTCTCTGCTAGAGAAAGTTCCAAAAACATCACCTTTACCTAAAATAAATCCCAGTAAAATATCCAAGGAGGTCAAATTTTATTTAGCCTTGAACTATATTACATTATAAGAATGTCTTTAATTGTCATATGTAGAGACAGATTTAATGGGAAACTAATTTTAGTAAATATTTGAATTCACTGATAAAGGAAGCCTAATTAAATGAATGTTGTGGCTTAGTCTCTGCCCTTGAATCAGAACAGTGCAGAGTAGTTAGAATAGTGCAAACCTTTGTAAGTATGCCTCCTCTCTCTTTACGAAGTACCAGTTGTGAGTAGTAAATGAGTATTCCCCTATAAATGTTTTATAAAAAAATGTTACACCAGCTAAATTTTTAATAATTCTTTCTTGAAATTTTAGAAAATGTTATAAATATTATTGTATATGACAAGCTAAATATTCTTAATCATTGTTAAAGATATAAGCAGAAATATTTTAGATGATGCTATTATAATTTACTCAGAGATATTAATTTTCTTATAGTAAATTTATATACACTAATACATTTCAAGAAGGTTTTATTTTTACTCTTCAGGAATTTGATAGAATATGAAATCTCACTGCTAATAATAATATGCTACTACTAACATTAATGCGATATTACATTAAAAAGTAGATTATGATCCAAAAAGTTGATTATGATCCGTTTTTTTTTCTACTGGACAATTTAAATATTTGTATACAATATACAATCAATAAATAATAAATATATGTTCTTCATAAATGTATGTTAAGTATATTTTCAGTATGATAATTATTTTAACTCTTACAATATATTTATAAGGCAAGCAATCAGCATATGGGAAGCATTCATATGTTTTTCTTGGAAATATTTTTTTGATTAATAAACATTGTGTACTTGAATGTGACAGAATCAGTATGAGAAAATCTTTCTGGTAGAGTTAATCATAGGAGTAATCATTCCAAGTTTACTATATGATTTCTTACTGCAGATTAAAGAACATTTTAATTTAACACAGCATTTAGTCCAAATATAAAATAAGGTAATATGTTTCAAGAAAGAATTTTAGCCTCAATTTCTAATTTCCACATATTCCATTTTTATAATTATTAATATTGTTAAGATGGTAGACCATTAACTTGTTGAGTATGTTGTTGTTACTATCATATATTAACAGAAACTTTTTTTTTTATCAAATGTACATTGGCTATAGTCTTAGAGAAAAAACAAAACTGATTTCAAATAAATGCTAATTTCTTTATTTTAATAGTGAAAACCACAGGCTTATTTTAACAAAATTACTTGTCTACTTTCCCTTTCCAAAGATGACTGTTTATAAGTCTCTTTGAAAAGAAACAGTAAATTCTGAATTATTTATTTGTATTGTACACTGCCACAGCACTAAACGCTCAATACCCAGCGCCTTGCCATTGACCACTTGCTGTTTCCTTCTATGTGATTGAACCAAATGGGATTGCCAAATTCTCTCTTCAGGATAATACACTGCTTCAATAGATGCACTCATAATAGATAATTATTGACAGTTATTACCTTTAATTTATTGTTCACAATTAATTAAACTGGAGGTTCATGGGGTGGTTTGTGAATTGTTTTGCCCTCTAGTGGTTAAAGAAATAAAACAATGTAAATCCTCTCAACAGGTTTGAACCAATAAAATTCTGAAGGTGTCTCAAGTAACCAAAAGCTTTACTTTAGGAATTCAAGAGTCTGACTTTGAATTTTGTTAAAAAAAAAAAAAAAAAATTCCAGGTAATAAAAAAATCAAGACACGGCTATTTCATGGAAGATGGTTCCATATAATGAACTCTTTCACCAAATTTTACTATTCAGATAGAACATATCTCATTCTCAGTGATTACCCTATTTTGATTATTTTAGTGTCTAGATCTATGTGAAGTCACACTGTTTAGAACTGTGCTATATGCCTGGGGTGACAGCTTCTCAAATCGAGCTCATCCCAGGAAACTACTAGTTATAGTAACTATAAAAAATATTACTAAATCCTTCCAATTTTAAAAGCAAAAATAAATAATGATTTATGAATGACCTTGTCAAACATATAAAAGGAGAATATGTGGAATATTTATATATTGGATACTTATTAAATGAGAGAAAAGGAGCTTTCCTTCTAGAATACACAAGAGAATCTTATAGTTGAGGCAAGGGGAAATTGGTTGTATAGAAAACACTCTACAATTCTATACATAAAATAAACACAAATATAAATAACCTTCAAAATTATCTATATATACACGGTAAGGTGTTAAAATAAGCAACTAATAGATTGACACCATTGTTTTTACCTAATGAAAATTCATATTGGTTTTTACTCTAGTGTGTACTTGACCTTGTTGCATGAAAATGAGGCACTCAGAAAAAAAATAATACAAACACTCAACTTTGGTCATTTGTTCAGATATTCATCAATCTTCAGTTTCAGTTGATAAATATCTTACTAAGCTTCCTTTGCTTAATTTGTATTTTCTATTTTAGCTTTCCGACTTTAACACTTAAGTTTTTCAAAATTGTGAATGAATATAAAATCATGAATGAATATAAAATTTTTCTTTATAGTTATCCTATCAGAGATAATTCTATCTTAAAATTATAAATCTATTATACTTTATAAGCAATATTGGATATATTTCAATATCTTTAGTTATGAACAGAATAGAAACTATGTAGTTTGGAGATTAAGAAATACAATGAGCCCTGCACTTAAATCCTGCTCTGAATTTTAACTACACATAAAATCAAAAAGCACAGGCTCGTAGTAAATCACCAATCATAGTATTGTTATATTAAGTATTTTACATAAAGTGTTAAACTTATTTAGAAGTTTGAAAATACCTCTATTTTTTTGTTCCATAGCCAACTGCTTCTCAAGTGTTTCCCTTAGCTCTCGTTCCCTTAAAAAATCCATCTTCAGCTCTGTTTTTTCCAGTTGGACCTGTTTTTCTTGAGCTCTGGCATTATCTATGGCAACTTTCAAGAGGCCCTGTACAAAGAAGGCATTTGGAATTGTAATATTTTGTTATGAAGCACGTTTCATTCATTACTTAAAAGCATTTTGAAAGAGAAGAACCCACATATCAAATTCTTTCATTCTTGTGCATTCATTTTGTACGCACTAGGATGAAGAACTATAACTAAAGCACAAAATTTCCAAATCTAATTAAAATATTTTAGGAAGACAAATATTTTTGGCATCAGGCTCAGTTGCCCCTAATTAGAATATCTAAATCTAAAGCTAAATGAGGGCAGCACATAAGCGTGTCTAAAAAATAAGAACTAAGTTGAAAATTAGACTGAATCTCTTCTACAACTAATTATCTGACATGGTTTATGATACCTCAAATGATCCTGGCAGTACTCACCTATCTCATGGAGCTCATATGCCACCATGCCCTACCTAGATTATATTAGACATAGTGGGCTTCTTTACATTTCCCAAGCCATCAATTTGTTTCTGCATCAGGGACTTTGCTCTTTCTGTTATCCTCTTGAATGCTTTCTCTCTCAATTTTTGTATGGCTCATGCCCTCATTTCATGTCACCTTTGTTTAGTCACCACTCAAGAAAAGATTTCTCTTACCACCCTATCTGGAATAGCCCTCCAAATGAACCTTGTTATTCTCTCCTTAAAATTAGTCATAGCATTTATTATTTTGTAATACTGTATGTAATATGTTTATTTGCTTACTGCTGTATGTTGTGTTTCCTACACTAAAATGGAAGCTCTGTGAGGCAGGGACATTTTCTCTCATTTGGCACTGTGTCCCCAGGACCCAAAGAGTGCCCCCACCACATAGTAAATAAAAATTATAATACTGGTAGATTTTTCTTGAGATATATAATATATGTAAGGGGTCTAACACTTAATGGCTTAATAGTGCATTATTTTTAAAAATTCAATTCAAAATCATTATGATAGAGAATAACTAACTCTTAGGGGACTATTTGTCAGTGTAATAATTCAAGAGCATATGGTAAAAGCCAAGTTTATTTATACAATTGATCATGGCATCTTTCATATATATAATTGGATTTACTGTGTTTTTTTTTAAATTTAGTAGTATTCTGAGATTTTTAAAAATGAGATTATGAGACAATATAAAACACACACGAGCCTTTCTGCATGTATTCTCTCCTAGGATGCTTTAGAAAATTATCAGTAAAATTATTAGTAAAAATAAGAGCTTATCAACTCTGGAATACAAAATGCTCTTCTGAAGTAAAAGATATGTTGCTTTGGTCTGTGAACATTAGAGACTGAAATTTTCGATTGAAATTCTAAATGAAATGGAAGTTTGTGCTATTTGCGTATACTCTCTAGGATGTGACTCCTTTGCAGGAGACAACGTAAGCAGTTTGAATCAAAAATTTCAACTGCGGCTTGACTTGTTAGCACAAAAGAGATGTACCCTTGGTTCAGCCCAAAATGTACCATTGTCGTAAACCATTTTTATTCTCTTCTCATGCACATATAAATTATTTCATGTTTGTTAGACCTGCCCCTGAATTCCCTGGCTTAGTTCTTGTGATATGAAACAAGCTGGAGGAGCTTTACCCAGCAGTGTGCCCCTCCCTAATCTTTTGTTTTTAACAATAAAACATAGCTGCTAAGGAAACTGCCATCCTCACTCAGTTCAGCAACATTCCTGTGTGTGTTTTTTCTTCATCGGGAACAAACAATTAGTAACAAATGAAAGAGATCATTACATCAAGTGCCCTTTTAGATCACCCCAATTAAAACTTTAGTTTAGCTGTATTTTAATTCTAAGATACCAAATTCTAATTTTCTGCTCTGATTGCTCTTGTTGACTTATCTTTGAAAGATGTACTCTCTGTGCAATGTCTAGAGATTATTTAGCAAGATGCCAATGTTGGCACCACTTAATGTGTTGATTGGTTGTATTATCAGTAGCTGTTTAAAATAAATTACTATTAAACTATTATTGTCCTTGGCTGACAAAACACAATATTTTGGTGTTCTTTAAATATGAAACAATCATTATGAATAAACATGTTGAATAACATTAAACTGTAACCCTAATTTGTGTTCTTTTATATTAATATTTGTTGTAAAGTATGAAGTTGCTAAGAGCATTTGTTTACTCTCTCCTTTTGTTACAGTTGCTGCTAATGCTGCTAATGGTAATACATTACCTATTCCTGCTGATTATATCTGAAAAAATATTAGCTTTTAGGATCCAATACCCTCTAGGGACTACTCATAAGCTGTATAAAATTAAGTTTCATTTTTAGACTTTAAATCAGTGCACATCAGTAGGAGTCCAGTGTGAACAAAAATCTGCACTAGAGCCAAATTGATGCATATGCAAAAATATGTTATTGCCCGTGACAGCTCTGCTGCAAAAAAATACAGAAAACTGATTAAATTTCAGTATAGCAGGGGGCTGGGAAAAGCAATAGCAAGTAGTGCTCATAACATCTACAAGTCATTAGGACACCATTTTAACTATCAGTGGTAATCCTACTTTCAGATTTGCATTAGTTTTGTAAATTTTCCAGGTAGAGCATTCACAAAAGGTCATGCTAAATGCTGGGTCTCACGTGGACATGCACTATCGAGCAAAATTCTGTGTGACAATGTGAGTTACAGTAAAAAACACAAGGTTTAAAACATGAATTTTTCACCAAGGGGAGGTCGGTTCTTATGATGTTGAAGTTGGAAAATGATAATTCTAAAGAAATGCAGTTTAAACTTACTCTATGTCACTTATTCTGAGGCAATTACTCAATGACAATTATAAGAGACAATGGTTGTTTGGCCTCAAATTTCTTTTCCAGAAGTGAGGCATAAAGGTTGTCCTAATACACAAAATGTTCATTTTCTAAAATTTTCTACCTTGAACATTATTTTCATAATTTTCAAGAGACTGACTCTCTATATATATTTCTTTAAAAAGGGGTACTGTGATTGATTTAACAATGTTTCAACTATTTCTACAGCTTAGAAAGTACAAATCTCTGCTTGTATAAGAGGACTTAAAGTAATACTGATATGAAAGGAACATTGCTTAAATGTTAGTCGGATTGCAGGGGAAAACCTTATTTGGTCCATGTTTGTATTTTAGACAAATTTATTTCAGAATTAGATAAGTAAGTTTCCTTGAGCATCATTGAAACTCATGTGACAAAATTTGTGCTCAATAATGTATTGCTTCTAACAAGAGCAAATACTCTAGTTGAAGGGCATTTTAGTGATCACCCATTCTAACAAAAGCCTCTTAAAGATGAGAAAACTAAGGTCCAGGAGAATCAGGTAATTTGTGCAAAACCCCAACCCAGTAACTTCACCAAGCCTATATCAGAACTCCAGGGCGTATTCAACCCTTTATCTTTTAATGTTTCCTTCTGTGATGGGAAGAAATGGCGTCCCTTGAAATCAGGAACTTTTGTAAAAAGAAAAAATATGATGTGATGGTATCAACTGACACATTTTTCCCCAAAAGTTCTTGTAACAAAATATACGGTTACACTTGGTTTAGTGTTTTGGTTACTGTTTTTCAAAGTGGATGATGACCAACTCTCTGTCAAAAACTCTTTCAAGTATAAATCCATCTTGTGATTCATATGATCTGTATGGCAATATGGCAACATAGGCTCTGCAATTAGCCTGCCTGTGTTTAAATCCCAACATCACCATCATTGTGTGACCTCGATTAACTGGCTTATCTGACTCCACTTTCTCATCTATAAAATGGGGATAACAATGAAATCCACTGGATAAGATTAAAAAGAAGATTCATGTAATATGGTAATGATACTTAATTAGCACAGAGACTGTGATATTGAGTTTATAATAAGGAAAATATATGGTCTTCATCTTGGTGCTGGAACTGGAATCCTACAATGGGTGGCATTACTAAATGATAAGAACATAAAGGTAAAATGGGTGCCTTTTGTTATTTATAATAAGCCTTAAGACTTAAGTTGATAAGGTGAGTTTTGGAAAGCCCCTAAGGATAGAGGCTGGTGGTCAGAAAAATCAACTCTGTGATTAGAAACTTGGAGCTTTCAGCCCCATCCTCTGGACCCCCAAAGAGGGCAGAGGGGCTCGAGGTTGAATTAATCACCAGTGAGAAATGATTTAATCAATCATACCACGTAATGAAACCTTCACAAAAACTCAAGAAGACAGGGTTCGGAAAGCTTCTGTGTTGATCGGGATATGAAGGTGCTTGGTGGATGGCAGGCCCAGAGGGGGCACAGAAGCCTGGCCCCGCTTCCTGTATACCTTCCTTTGTGCATGTCTTCTACCTGGCTGTTTCTGAATTATATCCTTTTATAATAAACTGAGAATCCAGAATTTAAAATGTTTTCCTGAGTTCTGTGAGTTGCTCCAGCAAATTAATTGAACCCAAGAAGTGGGTTGTCAGAACCTCTAATTTATAGCTGTCGGTCAGAAACACAGGTTACAGCCTGGACTTGTAATTGGCATCTGAAGTGGGGGTGAGAGGCAGTTTTGTGGGACTCAACCTTTAACCTGATCTAATGTGGGATCTTTCTCCAGGTAGATACTGTCAGAATCAAGTTAAACTGCAGGTACTCAGCTGGTATTTTGGTGTGAGAATAAAATACCAGATATTTGATGACCAGAAATGTCAGAAGTGAAGTTGTGTTTCAGCAGATTATTTTTGATATAAATGAGAAATATGGCATATACTTTTGATTTGTAAGAGAATGCTATTCTTTTCATCTTAGTAAAGTGTCTTAAAATATTGGATATATTATACTGTTTTTTAATGATCTCTTTTCACAAATTGGTAATGGTAACAAAAGAGAGAAGATATATAATTATGATTAAAGATATGATTAGCCTACTCATATTTTGAAGCCATCGTCCTATTTTGTTGTTTTATCTTTTTGAAAAGCTTCCTCCTAATTTTTTTTCTAACTCTATTATAATTAAAATTATGTGTTAATAATGTAAATGAAAAACTTTAAAATGTATAAAATTTAACATTATTGGCCATGAGATCAAAATATAAAAACTAGAAAATCAGAGTATTTATTTTAGCACTAAGACAAATTCTTTTTCATTTTCTTTCTTCAAATAGAGAAGTAGAACACACTTCTTAAATATCACAGTTGGATTATGTTTATTTATTAGACCATAGTAAATCAATCTGGGACTGTCATTTATTGTGGTATTAACATTCCTTTTGGGTCTTTCTTGTTTGTTTAATTCTTCCATATAGACAAACTATAGTGAACCAAACTCCTATCATATATCCCTTTATGGCATATACCTTCAATGCTAACCTCATCCCCAACTAAATTTTATATTCTCTACCCTTATTTTATATTTCTACTTTTTACTTATTTACTTATTCTTATTTTAATATTTATAAGCACTTTAAAATACTTCCTGTAATAAGATAAATAATGTAATTACTTGTTCCCAGTTCCACATACAAATAGACCCTAGCTACGATTTATAGTATGAAAGCTCAGATTAAGAATAATAGATAAAATTCTCCTTTGAGTGTGTTCAGATGGTAGTCAGTATTAGAAGGAGTCACATCTAGGTGTCACATCTGAATTATATCTTTTTATAATAAACTGCGAATCCAAAATGTAAAAATTTTTCCTGAGTTCTGTGAGTTGCTCCAGCAAATTAACTGAACCCAAGAAGTGGGTTGTAGGAACCTCAGTCAGAAGCACAGGCTACAATTTGGACTTGTAATTAGCATCTGAAGTGGAGGTGAGAGGCAGTCTTATGGGACTGAATACTTAACCTGATCTAATGTGAGATCTGATGTTCCAGACAGATTGACACTAAATTTCTAGTTTCCTCACCTAAAGGTAACAGGTAGTTCTCCATAGACATATTTGAATAAGGAAGTCATATGAAAAATTTTTCGCATTGAAAAAAATTAAATTTCACATAAAATAAAATCTTAAAAACCCTAAAAAGCAAAATCTGGAATGTATCATATCACTTATTAATGTGAAATTGCTATACTTTAGACATCATTATTCACTATTAATTTCTAAAACACTCAAATTTCAAGAGAGTTAATAAAAATCTGGTACCCCAAATTTATTTATTTATATGTACACACACACGTACTATATAAATGCATATATATATATATATATATATATACTATATGTAGAAAGAGAAATAGTATAGAGTATATTTAAAATACTAGCACATTAGTATACAGTATTATTCTACAGGTCCTCTCTTAAAGCACAAAAAAATAACATTTATGAAAATTCAATTTTATAATGTATCATGGAAGCAACATCTATAGTAACCATTACACATTTTAAAATTGAGAATTATTGAATTATAGAATATCATGAAATTAAATTATTGACTATAAACAATTAGTCTCAAAACACATTATTTTGAAGGGTTTTTTTGGTCATTAATTCTAAAAAAGAGTTGATTTTTTGTACATTTCATTTAAATATAACCTGGCACATTTTAATTAAAATGGTAAATATGCATAATAAATCTTTAATTTCGGACATGGATTTTTATGATTTGAAAAATTAAACAGTTTCAGCTTTTGTTTATTGCCATCCTGATAAAATACCTCCAAAGGAAATATGGAACTTCAAACTTACCACACAAATGTATGTTACCATTTTGAAATAGAAAGCAGAGAACCTACTGTATATAATTGAAATTGCAGGGAAAATTGAGGTAGGCAGAATATAATTATCTAAATTAGAATTTGGACAGCAAACACATTTATACTGTATGCCCCATAGCCCAGGGTCATGACTGTTTAAACATTCTATACCATTCCTAGGATATTACTATAATTCAATAAATATGGCAATAATAAAAAAGCTAGCATCTATGACCTTTTGTAAAATGATATAAAACCATTACTGACTGGCCATAAATCCAGTATGTATATATATGTGCATATGTGTAATTGTATATATGTACTTATGTATGTATGTGTTGTATGTATAGATATATAAACATATATAACTGAATGGAAGTCAGTAAAATTTTTAATCATTTTTTTAACCTTATGTACACATATATGCATGCACATATACCTGTCTGTGTATTTATACATAATATATATAATATTATACATGCATTATATATATGGGTATGTAATATCTAAATATCTACATCTATATACACATATACATATATGTAAGACTAAAGTGTATAAGCATAATTTATTTTTAATGAAGTATTCTTATTTTAGGTATTCTAAGTTTATCAGTCCCTTATCTCTATGATTTTGGATTAGAAATAATTTAGTTTTTGTTGACTATCATCTTATATTAACTTTTGCTAAAATATGTCCTCGAGGCTAGTTGAAAATTAGAAGACTACATTAAATCTAGAGATATACCTTCAATAAAATAAATAACATCTAAATCTGTACATTGTAAAACTGGGGTTTTCTTTTTTTTTCTTCTTCTTTTTTTTCTTAAGAAATAACTACAGTTTGAAGTGCTGTAGATATAATTTCTAATCTAGGTAATACTGGTCTGGAGTGGGTGGGTGAAGTATTTGTCTTCAAGATATGGTATTCACATAGAATATAAGATTCCATGTGTAAAACTGCTCCTTAGGTGAGCAAGCTGTTTTTACACTGATGAAACACAGAAATGTTTTCTCTGCTAAAACAAATTAAATTACCACTTTCCTGGTAAAAGAGGTTTTAGTTAGTGAAGATACATACAACTGGATGGAGGAGTTTAAGTAAATTCCTTTTTTTTTTTTTTTTTTTTTTTTGCTTCAGATAGAGTTGTATACTTAAGAAAATAAATTGCTCCCTTTTCACAGTGTAAATTCAGAAATCTTGAGGGATATTTCCTGAAAGCATTTAATTTAACAAAAAGAAACTTATTAAAAACTCTACCTCTTAGAGAACAGTATTATGAGTTAAATTTAGAAAAAAGAAAGTCTTATGTTTACTTTAAAATATAATCAACTATTTGGCCTTGATTAAGTTTAGGCTAGATTGATGATTTATTTCAATTACTGAGATATAAAACATTAAAGTTGAATACAGTTCTGGAGACTCTAATTACATTAGTATTAAAAATGCCATATTAATAGATGAGAAGATATGTTACATTAAAGGCCTTCTGTTATGTCCTTGGAGAGGTAAATAAAATTAATTACATTTCTACTGGGAGAAAGTTTGATATGGTAGAAAATGTGTACAGAAAAATATCACTAAGGATGGATTGCTAGAGTAAAAATTAAAAAAAAAAAATTACCAGTGCAGTATCTACAAGCAAATTCTTACTACTAGCAACTTCAAACACAGAGAAGTAAATGGCAAAACTCTCCATCTGGGGTCCACATGATCACTTCATGTGTGGGCAAGAAAATTATGCTTTCTTTTATCTCAGACACTCTTATTATTTTGGCTCCATGTTCTATGTTATTGTTAACTGTAAGTATTTTTGATTCATAATGTACTGTACGTAAAATATACATCCTGAGGACTACATAGGAAATCCGTGGCAAGTTTTGTATGGTTTTTGAAGTCTATTCTTTGAAGAAACCCTATTAACTGAAACAAACTTATTTATAAAAGGAGAGATTTTTTTGGATTCTTTTATATTAGACATATTTTAAATGACTAAACATATCATTTCCTCACTGGAAGGCCAGCAGTTTAAAAATAACTAAATATTTATTAGAACTGGTGTGCTGTCATTTAGTAAATCAGGCAAACTTAAACATTTAGATTCTTCTCATTAGTCGGCAATACGGAGAACATTTAGGCAAAATGATATTTTAAATGCCCAAGTCATTTTCACCTAAGTTTTTATTAAGACTTAATATATATATCTGAGTATTTCTAAACCAATTAGATTAGTGTAGCAAGCTTAAAATCTTCAATTGCTAGAAAAAGTTCAATACTTTGTTTCAGTCAATCTCATGGATAGATTAAGTTGGAATAGTATGAATTTGGGAAAATCTATGACTGGGTCTTTATGTTCCTTTCTTCCAGATTGCAAAAAGGCCTACCTGTATGTTAGTCAGAAGGGTCTCTATGGAGGACAATCCATCAGGAAACAGAAAAGGAGACGGAAAACCTGGAGGTAGTGGTTGTCCGTGTCCAGTCAGAGAAAGTTTGTCAAGGCTGTCTCTTGCAGTTGGTGTGGAAAGCGGGGTCTCATCTGTATGTGATTGAAACAAAAATATAGAACAAGTTACGCTTGTCTGTTTTTATTAGACCTCAGTAATGGCTTCCCTAGTGGTTTCCAGAACATTTATTGCAAATTGGTTCCTGCTATCAGGAGAAAATGCTTTCTGCTGAATTTTCTTTAATGAAAAAGCTGTGGAGATACAACAAGATAACATTAATGAGTAACTTTATAAGCCTTTTAAATGCAGTCTCTAATGAGACTGAGTTTACAGTGCCATAGAATCTTTTTAAAACAAATATTATCTCATATATAGTTGTGATAATATATTCAGGCTGACTTTATGGGCACCTTCCCAATTATCTCATTTTAGTTTGTTCTGTTTGAATTGACAATAGAATCTTTCTAGAGCTTCAGAGAAGAGAAATTCTTTGTATATTAGTCTGTTTCTTTCTCGATTAACCCTTCCTTTATATCAACGATTTGTTCAAATATATCTTTTAAAAAGCCTACAAAAGAATGCACAATTAAAACCTTTCATTGCACAACCAAAAAAAAAAAAACAAAACTGGAATCAAATATATTCTTTCTACTGAATAACTCAATTATTTAGTATCATTAAAACTAAATGTCTAATTCTTATTGGCCTTGGACACCTTTTACCTTCATATTGAAAAATTAGCTTTTTACAAATAAAATGTGGTCTAAATAAAGGGTAATAAAATGTAATTTCTATAACAATATATAAAAAAAACAGATATAAAACTCTCTAAGTTAAGTTAATCTTTACTTTGTTCATTGAAGTAATGTTGCTTCCACATTACAAGCAACTCGAGAGTAATGCCCCAAATCAGACTCTTTTTATTCTCACAGTTAAATAAAATCTTTTTGTTCAGTTCTTTATTATTTAAACATTTTTATAGTTTCATCTGAGATAGACACAGTTATGGCTTATTTTAGTTCATTATATCACAGAGAAAATTTTATTCATGGCAGAATTCTCAATTTTATAAATATTTTCATATTTCACCTCAGGAAAATTAATAAGAACAATGTATTTGCACAGTCCTGATAGTATCTCTCAATTTTGCAAGGGCTAAAAACTTCAGCATACTTGCCTTTATGCTTATAATTTGATTTCACTGTTCTCCTCAATCGTTCTTTCATTTTTCATTACAACACCTAACCACACAACACATTTTCCAATTACCTCTCTCTGGAGCAGAAATACTAGAGAAGTTACCACAACTTTCTAACTAATGTCAGAACAAGTTAAATTCATCTCCCTCACCTTTCCACGTTTCTAGTTAATGAACCAAAGGGAAGGAAGGTCGGGGAGGAGAGCAATGGACATAAGGCCTTCTATTAGCTGCACTCCTCTAACACTCACTCACTCACTCCTCTGCTTTTTCATCTAGTCCCTCCTCTGTTAATTTATTGACAGATAATCTGAGGCAGCAGGTACCAGAGAAAGAAACAGAGTAAGAAGCTAAAGTAGGACTGATTATATCCTTATTTTGTTTTTATCACACTTGTCAACAGGGTTAAAGAAAGATGGCAATGAGGGGTAGGGCTACTGCATGGCTAATGTGATCAAGGTGATCTTGGACACCATTTACCTGGCTGTCGTAAATTACTCCTCCAGACCAAGGCTGCTACTGTTTTCTCATAACAGCTCTGAAAAGGTGCTTGTTAAACATCTATGTGCATGTGAAATTGTTTAAGAATGAAGAGCAATATTTTTTGATCAGCATCACCTTAGCTGTCACATGCTAAAGAAAATGTGGCTTCATAGATCATGAGGATAATAATTGCTTGTCTCTTGAAGAAAGGCATAGAATCAGATGACCACCTGAGTTTGCTTTCAGCTTTAGGGTCTGTGACTCCACAATTCTTAAAGGTTGTCCTTGAAAATAGCATCATATGTATGTATACACACACACACACACACACACACACACACATACACACATTTAACTAGAAGCTCCATCATCCTTATGACTATTTGATTTAACTTCTATACATTTATGCTTGACTATGTTTGATTATAGTGTGAATTAATTAAATCACTCAATATATATTTACAGGTAATATTTATTTATCATAAACAATGTACTAGATACTGAGTTAGAATACTGAAAAACATAATCAACAAGCCTCAAGAAGCATTCCTAGATTATAGTGACCAATCACAATTGTTAAGTAGCTAATAACTATAGCTACTTTTGTCTTCTATCCTTTTTCTGTTACTACTCTTTTTTCCAAGTATAAGATTAAAGTTGTTTCTTATATGTGTGTGTGTGTGTTTGCATGCACATGTATCATGTTTTTTTTTCTGCAGTAGCTTCGATGGAATAGATTATCATCATTTGGTATTGACTTACTTTATTGACTTTATTCATTTATCATTTCACACAATGTAGATACTACATGAGATCACTTTAATTTAATACTTAGATAACAATCAAATTTAGGGCAGAATGACTGCTCAAGAAATTTTTATTAAAGGGGTAACTTAAGATCAATATACATTTTTAAAAAACTAATCACAGATCAAACAAATATTTTGTGGCAGTGTTTGAGACTCTACTGTTTGAGAAAAAGTAGTCATCTTGTGGCAATTAACATGATAGAAAGTCTCAGTTAGTGTTCCTACAAAGATAGTAAAATTGAGAACACGGGTCTTTCTTTTGAAATAAAAGTGACCTTTGATATCTTAAACGTTCTAAAAAGATTAAAGCAAAAGTTGGAGAAACCAGACAACATCGAAGAGAGTTTTGACATCACATAACCTCTACTGACTTCAAACAGTAAATAAGGATGAAGCACAAATTCACAAAATACCTTATTCCTATTTGATATCTTTGTACATATTTTTAAGGTTTATCTTTAAAAGAAAGTGGGCTTGTCAGATGCTATGATCTTTAATTATAGCATTTGACAATGTAATCCTTTTTTTTTATTCTTTAATATTTTACTTCTACATAAATTTAAATTTATGGAAAAGTTGCCAGAATTGTGCAAAGAATTCCTTTATACCCCATGTGGTGGGTTGAATGATAGACCCTCGAAATATACATCCATGTCTAATCCCTGGAACCTAGTAATGTTAGCTTATTTGGAAAAAAGGGGTTTTACAGATGTAACTAAATTAAGGATCTTGAGGTGAGGAGATCATCCTGCTTTAGGATGCACCCTAAATCCAATGACAAGTGTCTTTATAAGAGAAAGTCAAGGAAGATTTGAAAGAGATAGATTCACAAAGATCAGGAGGAGACAAAGAGAAAACAGAGACAGAGATCAGAATTTTGCCACCATAGTCAAGGAATGATGACAGCCACCAGAAGCTAGAAGAGGTAAAGAAAGAATTCTCTTTTACAGCCACTTGGAGGGAACTTATCCCTGCTGACACCTTGATTTTAGGCTCCTGGCCTTCAGAACTGTGAGAAAATAAATTTCTGTTGCTTTAAGCCACCAAGGTTGTGGTCGTTTGTTACACCAGCCCTAGGAAAGTATTTCAAGTTTTTACCCAAATTCATGAATTGTTTACTCTTCGCCACTTTTGCTTTTCATTTCTCCCTCCCTCTCTCTCTCTCTCTCTCTCTCTCATTCTATGTGTACACATGTTTGAATCATCTTCTCCTTTTAATCCTTAAGACTTCACTGTGTACTTCATAAGTACATGGACATATTTTTCATAGCCATAGTATAAAATTAGCAAGAATCACATACATAGAATACTATCGTTTAATCAAGAGTCCACATTGCAATTTTATTATCTGTGAGATGTTTTAGTATAAAGAGTTAAATAATAATTATTTACATTAACTTGACAAGTACTTGAGGAGTATTTTCCCTGGGCATGTAGTTGGCATGTAGTAGCATCTAAGATGACCTCTGATGATTCTTCCCTACTGTTATTCACATTGCATCTAGAACTTTCCCCTTATTTTGAGTTAGACCTAACAAATAGGACAAAACAGATGTGACAGGATGTCACTTCTAAGATTCAGTTATAAAATGTCTGTAGTTTCCATATCTCTCACTCTCTCTTTTATTTCTTGCCCTGGCAGAAGCCAGCTGTCATGTCATGAGACAGCCTCATTGAGAAACACATGACAAGGGACTGAGGCCTGCAAAAAAACGCGTGAGTTGGTTTGAAAGTAGATTCACCCTGCCTGGTTGAGCCTTTAGATGAGGCTGCAGCCCTGGCTGACAGTGTGACAGCAACTTCACGAGAGACCTTAAACCAGAGGTCCTCAGCTAAGTTGCATCCAGGTTTTTGATCCATAGAAACTGAAAATTTTAAATGTTTGATGGTTTAAGCCACAAAGATTTTGTGTAATGTGTTACTAGGCTATAGATAATTAAAACAGTGCATATCATTCTTTAAAATACTTTGGGATATATTAGAGAAATGACTTAGTGTCCAGTTAGTTTCAGCTTCTTTGGACATGTAACAACTTCTTCAAGCTTCAATTTCCTCAATTTAAAAAGGCTAGCAGGTTAAATGTGACAGACTTTAGTATCACTCATATCTATAATTCCACGTACACTATTGTTTCTTATAAAATTCGTAAAAATTATTTAATTGGAGATTTCATCAATAATGACTGGAGAGTGATAATGCATCACTTTTGAATCAGAAACATCAGGACTTTCTCTATTACAAGTTCCAAAGTGTTATGGATGTCTAGATAATACTTGAAAAGAAAATGATAAATAGAAACAAAATTTCAGAGAAAGTTATTGATTACTTGTGTTTACAAATTTTATTTTATGAAGATTTTTAAATTATCTTGCTTCATTTTATCAAATTGGAAAATATTTCAATGATCTATAAGACGGGTACTTTCAACACCTCTGGATGGCACAGTAGATGCAATGCAGAGTACATCATCCTGGGAATAAAGGAAGCATTTTGAAAGCTACATTAACCAGGGTACTATTTTTTTTCTAAGTACTCCATGTCTGTAGGGGACTAGAAGTTATACCAGTTCTCAAAAGAGTTCTCATTATTTGTATTTTTTGAAGAAAGAATCGTTATTAATTTTAAAGTATTCTTGCATTTTAATGCAGTTCCAAGAAACTACAGTGGTTTCCTAAAGGAAAATAGAATAGCACATACTATAATCTAATGAATTATTTCATCTTTTGACCAGAAAAAGTCTACCAATTAACCTATTAATAATTATATAATAAATATAATGGGATTATAAAAATATATAATGAGTTAACATCAATTAGAATAATAGACACTATGAAGATAAAGCAGAAATGGAAGAGAAGAAAATATTCTTAAAAGTCCAAAATCAATAAAGTATAAAAATTATTTCATTCTTCTCATACTGTGATTCTACTCATATTTTAAGTCACTTATCAATAAATGACTCTCAATAAGATTGATGCCTCTATAAGACAATTTTTTCCCCCTCCAATCTTATCACACGTAACAATTTAGCAGGATATCCTAAGGAACAATGTTGTTTAAAAAAATAATGGGTCTCTACTTTAAAATGTTTTCTTTCCTGTTAATAAAATCTAACTCAGTTGTTATTTTCATAATGAATCCCTTTGGGTTTGAATTATATATTCTCTTTCACCTTTGTGTGTGTGTGAGAGTCTGTGTGTATGTGTATGTGTGTCTTTGTCTCTGATGTCTTTTATTACATCATAAAACCAAGTAGAAAAATACTCGCTTTTAGAAAACAATGTATTCTAAGGGGATTCATATTTATTTGTCTTTATGTGAAATAGATAGTAACATTATTAAAATGAGAAAATCTCTGTATTTAATGTTTACAAGTGATCTGGGAGTTTGCATGAAAATGCTATATTTCTATACTAGCAAAGTGAAAAAAATGTTGACAAATTTCAAGAGTATGGTACATTCTATATGGAAGTGAATATTTATAACAATACCAAATATTTCATTTTGATAAATATCCATCATGATCATATAGAAAGATGAATTTATTGGTGTTTTTTGTAAACTCATCGGCCACATTATTTAACTCGAGTAGAGGCACAAATCTAAAAAATTAAGGATTGATGTTTAAAAAAATTTTGAAACACATCCAGATATAAAACACAGTCATTTAAGTTGAACTCAATCATAACCTCAATCCTGGTTCATTACTACTTAGGAACTCTGGATTTAATTTGTCAAGAGAAACTAATAACAAAGTTGAATAACATAATCAATCCCAGAATGTAATCATAAATCAGAAAATGATCACATAATTTTTTCTATTTTCATAATCTTACAAAATAAAGAATTCTAAAATATCACATTAAAAATTTATTTACATGACTTTCATATATCTATTCTAATTCTTGTAAAACATCCATGGTATCATGAAATAAACTTAATTTTCTACATTAAATTTGAAACCCATTTTTAAAATTCTGGATTTAAAATTACTTCAGAAATTTTTATAAAATAGTCATTATAATGAGATACAGCTATCATATAAAGTATGATAACTGGTGCAATAAAAAGCAAACCAGGCTTGACTCAGAAAGTGTGATTTCAAGTCCTAGCAAATCGTAGGGCAAAGAATCCATCTTTTATATTCTGAAACTCATTTGACTTATTTATTTAAAAGGTGGTTAACAACTCAAAGTATTATAGTTTAAATCCAATTAGATTATATATGTGAAACTTTATAAAATATAAAATGCTAAGAAATATAAGGTATTAATTACTAACAAATAACTAAATCCACTATAAATTTCCTTTTGTAAATTTGGCTTCAGTGTGACATGGAGAGAAGCCTGGTCTTGTACCATATGCCTGTGGTTTCTATACTATTTCTCTCTAATGAGGCTTGTGATAATGAAGTATCATGTTAATAATAAAATTATTACTATATATTATTACAGTTGCCTTATACAAACTAACCTTCAGTTAGTTCAGTGAACAGCTAAAATTAATTATGATAGAAATAACTTGAGAAAGGGCGAAAGATATGAGCTACTATATCAATTTCTCTTCAGGTAGCAAGACCTAGAAGAAATGGGTAAGTTGACTTACACAAAAGGAAAACAGTACAGATTTTGAAGAAATAAACTGCAAGGAGCATAAAAACACTGAAGAGTTTCTCTGAATATACCTGAAGCAATATTAGAACTCTGAATTTCAAGTTTGGATGGATGAAGAAAAGATTTAATATGAGAAGGAGATCATTGTAAGTGTGTGTTTGGTGGGATGCCGAAATGTGCTACAATATAGACCAAACTCACAGCTCTGCCTAATTTAATGCATAAAATATTTATTACACACATATGCAACTTTCACCTTTATAAGTGGTTTTTAACTTTGGGGTAGTTCCCTTAGAGATGATGATGAAAGTTGGGGACCATGTCTTACAGGAAGAAATAGTCTCAGTTCCCTAACATAGAATGAGTACTTACTAATGTCTGTTGAAAGAATATGTGAATGAGATGAGGAAGGGGAAAAGCTGGAAGAGTACAAAGTGCAGTAATGAGAAGGATACAGAAGTCTCTGCTTACCCTGAGGTTACACCACATTCATGATAGCAACACTAAAAATACTTTCTATTGGAAACCCACACTATTGATTACAAGGCAATTTCACAGACATTATCTTGGGGCGGGAGGAAGCTCTGGGAAGATGATTTTAAAAAATGCATGCAATTATAATCTCGGTAATGTTATGTGCCAAAAGATTGATTCAAATAGCACCTAGTGGTTATTTAGAAAAATAAGAGATTATATTTAGACCATGCAAGTTGAGAGGAGAGTGAAGGAGAAAAATAAAATCTTCATGACAAGGTATATTTGAAATGGGCATTGGATATTGGGAAAAGTTTAAACAGGAGGAGGTAGAGGGGTTGTATGAGAAAACAAAACAAGATAACAGCTCAAGGATGACAGAGATCCTAAGTGCCCTGAAGAAACTTTGTATTTTTTCTATTTTGTATTTCAAACTTTGTATTTTAAAAGGCCCTGAAGAAACTTTGTATTTTAAAAGGGAAAGCTTATTTTCTGCCGTTATTCTCAAAACACAGTCTTTAATTTCTGGCTATTTTGCATTTATATTTCAAAAATCTAGGTATGGGGGAAACCCTAAATTCAGCTATATATTTCCAAACTTGGCCTTGACAGCAAACTCCTCGCTGTCCTTGGCAACTGAGAAAATGGAACTGAAGTACTCAGATATCTGTGAATAGGTTTTCCTCCCACTACTTGAAAATTCTTGGCAAAAATAGAATGGCACCAAGCATTAAACACACACACACACACACACACACACACTGATTTATCATTTAAACATTCTGGATGGCTTTCACCCCTGCTTGTTTCTTAAGTCATAAGTCATAAGTGTTTATGAAAAAGCTGGTGTAGCTTAGGCTGAAAAGATCCACTTAATTGACCCTTCTGTCTTTTCCATGACCCTGTAGGTTGAACCTCACTGCTGATACTGCAAGTGAATATGGCAAAGCATTTACTGAAAGCTGCAAAACAGACACGGTTATATTTCCTAGGTTGATGTTTTGCATATCTGCACAGTAGGGCCATTAAGAGTTCTAAGAGCACAACGGAAACAATCATAACATTTGTTTTGAGATGACTGACTCAGGACATGTACACCAGGCTTTATATAGAAACTGTTTTTGTTTTATTAAGGGACTGTTTGCCTGTTAGTGATAACATCATTAAAAATAAATGAAAGGGGGCTGGTAAAATGCTTCCCAAAAGCAGAAACCTAATTAAAGGTGATATGCCTGCTATGAGGATTTTTTTTTTCAGGACTCAAAAATAGAACAAGGTTAGTTCTTTCTTATTTTATAAGGTCCAAAGAAGACCTCACAGTAAAACATCACTTCTGATCTAATTTTCTATTTCTGTGTACTTTAATAATCTACTTTACAGTCTGTGCTTGCCCATGGAAAGTGAACTAGTTTTGCTCCTGCAGATAGCTTCTTCATCATGTCATATTGTATGAAAAGAAAATCTGATGGTTCAGCTCAAGCAAAAGAGACGCACTCTCCTTTTAAAGCAAATTGTATAGGTTGTAATATATGCAGTAATAGTCGTTGAAATAATGCACACACAAACATTTCATAGTCCTAAAAGACCACTTTTGAGAGCCTGAGTTAATGGTAAAAAACATTTCCAAATCATAGTTTATAATTTCAGAGAGAGAGAGGAAAAAAAAGTAGACCCTTTCATTTTAAGGGGTGGAGTTACTCTAATTTCATGGATGGTGAAAAAAGCAGGAAACTGCCTTCCCTTGATAACTCTGCCCTTATTGTGCTGTGACCTTGGCCAATTTACTTAAATTTACATCTGCCAAAAATGAGCTTCTGAAATGTGCTTTGAGAATTTTCGGGGGGCGGGGGAAAGGGGTTGTCACATAAATCCAAGGCCTTTTCAAATTAATATTACTTTAGAAACAAACAAAAAATGAGGAGAAACACCGGGCGCCCATGCAGGGTACCATATTTTGATATTCTGGTCTCTTTGTGTTACTTTTGCACAATTCTATTTCATTTGTAAGTCTCCAAACTGAAAATGAATCTTATTGCTAAGTAAATAAAACAGCACAATTTCCAACTATCTCCTTGAAATATAAAATAGCTTTGGCATTGTGGACTATTTAAACTTTGATTTGCGTGTGGGATTTTGACTAAAATTATCATGAAATTGCAAAACATATGAAATATCTTTGGAAATCATTTAGTGTAAGTTCTTTATTTTTCAGACAAAACAAGTCCAAAAGTGATTGACCTAATGTTTTTCAAATCCAAGTCTGAAAATTCTCATTTCTTTTTTGGTTAAAGTGTCAATTTAGAGAAGATACAGAACAACATTTTGAGTAATTCCGAGGATATGTATCCACACACATACATACATGTATGACAACTACAGAAATGTGAAATCTGACAGGATTTTTAATAAATATTAAGGGATTTTTAGAAAGGGTAATGGTAATATGATTGTGATTTAAGGAAAAGAGTCCTAATCTTTAAGAGATAATACTCTGTAAATGAATAAAGAACAATATTTACAGATTAAATAAATTATGTTTGGGATTGGCTTCAGAATAATCTGGAGGAGGGGAGGAATGGGTAGGGAGATGTGAAACAAGTCTGGGCTTCAGATAATCATTTTTACAACTGAATCACGAGTAAGTATATGGAGGGGGGTTCATTACCCTATTCTATTTTACGGCTGTTTGAAATTTTCTATAATAAAAGTTTCTGACATAAAAATGTTTCTCAATAAAATTCTATTAACTTATTCTTTTTTCAAAAATTCAGAGGCATTGGTATGATGAGGATCATCATTATCATCAAAATAACTAGCATATATTGAGTGCATTCTGTGTTATAAAGCAATGTTCTAAGCACTTTGCATGCATTAATTCATTTAATCTTCACAACAATTCTATTAGATCATTACTAGTGTTATACTCATTTTACACAGGAGTAGATAGAGGTACAATAATTAACTCACCAAGATAACTCAGCTAGTAAGAAGAGGAGCCAAATTCAAACCCAGTAGGCTCGCTTTAGAGTCTTAAACACCCGGGGAGTAAAATACAAATTTTCTGTAAGCATTTAAAAAATGTATTGGATATGTGTGTTCGAAGGTGTATAAGAAATATATACTCCAGAAAAAAGAATATAATTTTGCGATTATTTTATCTCAGAGTAGAAGAAAACTTGGACATTTCTATTTCGCTCCTCATTCTTAATCAAGGCTTGACTTACTCTATAAAACACAGCTCTTGGTCACCCTAAGCAGCCAAGATTTCTCCAGATTGACTACTTCCACTGTCACACTTATGATTATTCATTTCGAAGCAAAGATATCTATCTTAGAAATGAAATTACAGATTCCCTCCACACGGGACCAGAAAACTCCGATAATTATAGCAGACATTTAATAACAACTCTAAGGAGCTCTCTCTGGTATCTCCCTGCAATTTCCCCCATTCGACATCTTTACCAAATGCCAACCACATTAACAAGGTCTATACTCTCCTTGTGAGAAATACATAACTATGAAATTATCACCTTTTAAATGATATATGCATTCCATGAGGTAAAAGAGCAAGATCTATTTAAAGATTCCTAAAACCAAAAATTATTGTCTAAGAGATTTCACTTCAGAAAGAGCAGGTTTCATGCCTTACCCTTTTATCAGCTATAATTAAATCTTAGATATTGCCACAAACTGTCTTCTACACTAGTTCTAATTTGGCTTCTCTTGCATCTCTACATTGTGTAACCCTAGCCATGAACTTGCCTCATTTTCCACCAAAAGAATTTTATCTAGGTTTCTAAATCACCCTTTCTCAGTTTCAGACCTCACCCTTCTCTGGCTCCATCAGCATACTCCCTCATGGGACCCACAGCTCCCATATTCTTGGTTACTGCTCTGCTCAGATAAGATATTATGCACCAAACTGCTGAGACACGGCCTTAAGCTAGACATCAGCTTGTTGATCTAGATAAATTAGTGTATGTAAGTCTTACAATTTACTAAACATAATTATTCCTTCAAAGCCACAGGTGTGTTTTAATAGGTCCCTGAACCTCCACCTTCTTTACCACAATCCCTTGAGACCTGGAATGGGGCGAGTGAACATGCAAAGGCTCCTAAGGTAATACCTAATAGCTCTATACATTCAGCTTCACTGCCTTGAAACAATTCATTTTTCCCCCTCTCGTCCATAACAACCAATTACTAATACATTTTACCACGACTGTGTCAAGTGATCAAACTCATTGAAAATTACAATCATTGCATTTCCTTATAGGTTTGTTCCTGCAGTGTGTTTAACATGAAAAACTGTGAAGGAATTATGTCCATCTTATTCACCTGTGTAACCTCAATGCCTAGCACTTTAAATATTTTATTCTTGATTGGCTGAATATCCAATATAATGTGTTTCCCAGCCTAGTAAATTTGGTAAGCCCTTTGATCTTATTAATAAAGGTAAATTTTAGCTAAGGTTAGTTTACAGTTTAAATTAGTTGACTTTGAAAATGAATGAAAAGGCATATAATAAAAAATGCTTTTATTTTGGATTGCTTTTTTTAGAAATAATATTCCAGCATATGAAAATTATTTATAATAAATAAAATTATAATTTTTTAAATCACAATTTTAAGAAATGAATTAAAAATACATGTGGCTACCCAGTATAGAAAAGGACCTAATGAGTATGTGTAGAAAACAGTAAGATTTGATTCATCTCTCTAAATGTGCCGTTAGCTGCTTTGGGCAATCACAGATTTGCCAGGACAGAGAGTGTCCATACAAAGTTTGATAAGCACCCTGTCAGGAATATTAAAAAACTAAAAATTGATAGAAGGTTAAACTAAATGACTTTTACATCCATTTACCTATTGAGATTTTATGACTTCTTCCTTGAAAACTAACTGTTTTCGTACATAGTCATATAAAAATTCAAAGGAGAGTACTAATTTTTAGGATTTAGGGAAATATAAAAAGTTAGCAGTGTATGTTTATGTCATTGTCAGCATTCTTCTCTAGGCGAGAAGGGAATTCTTGAATAGCACAGCTGTTATTTTGCAACTCTCAGAGCATAGAAACATAATGCAAATTCCTGGACCTTTACTATATATCTTTTAAAAATTGATTTCCAATTTATAACCACTTGTTCTTTGCAGAAAAAAAAATGACATTCCCAGATTTATAAAATTATAGTAACTGGTTTTTTAAATGTGTCATGTTTCAGAAAAACACATCTATTGGCTCAAAAAGTGTCAAAAAATTAAATATAGAAATGAGAAACTTTGCTCGTTTTCCTTTATCACTTATTTTTAATATTAATTTGAAACACTACTTGTTTGAAATTTTCAAATTACTTTAAAAATTCAAATTAAAAAAACTATCAAGCAAATTTTTCTATTAAATTTTCCTGCTATCTTCTGCTTTTATTCTATGGGCTTAATAGCATAAATGGTTCAGATTAATTTTGAGGATTTTTTTAAATAAAGAATTTATGCTTTCAAGTTAGAAGATAAAGAATGGATCAAGAATCTCAGCTGGAAAGAGAACATATTTTAGAGGAACTGAGGAAGTATGGATGACATGCAGTAAGTGTGAGGGGAGTGGATAGTGTAGACATGAAAGAAATAAGAGGGCATGGACTCTTGTAGCCCGGACATGAGGTTGTAGCACACAATAATCATCTTGCAGAAATGGCACTTCTTTCTAATCATGTATATCTCACGAGAATGTAGAACTATTTTATCCTTTTGTGACCCTGTGACCATTCATATATAAGCTAATGTATTTGGAGAAAAGTCAGAGAAAGGTATACCGTATGTATGTGTGTGTATACAAACGACTGTGTACACAAGCACATAGTTTTGTAAGTACAAGGTATATATGTACCTACACAGGTATATAGAACTCTTCTACCTTTAGTCAACCAATAACAATTCTAAATTTAGGTTATTCAGTTAATTTAAAAACTATCAATAAAATTTTTATGCAAATAAATAAGTTTATTATTTGCAATAAATTGTTTCATTACTTATTCCTCTTCCCCATATAGTAAAATTTCACAAGAATGCAAGAACCAAGTAGAATCTGAAAGATTTATCACTGCTTTCTACTTCAGTCCAAATATTTTAAGATTAACAAATTACAAGCAGTGTATGTATTAAAAGATGACTTCACAAACAACTTAATACTGAGTGAAAATTTGAAAACAATTAAAATTTGTTTTATTTGAAAGTGCTTATGTGAACAAGCAAACCAAACATGCAGGATTTACTTCTACACTCTTGATAAACATGAAAAACTCATGTTGCCCTTTAATGTTATTTTACATTAGATAATTCAAAGAAATACCATAATAGAAAAAATAAAAATATTATATTTATATTCATTTTTAAACTCATACATAGCTCTAAAAATTCTGACATGGCCCAGGACAATTATTACAGGGGACAATGTGTATCAAAGTATCTTTCTTTTAGTTGGCAATCATCACAAATATAGTGTCCTCATTTTTTTTCATATAAGCTATTCTAAAATCGGTTTTCTAACTTTTATTTTATAGTATTCAAATTCTCCAGAGATTTGAATAAACTGCTTGGCATAACAGTAGCTTCAAAAGTGTCACGATATTATTAAGGAAGTTATTTCCTTCACAAAATTATTTTCACAACTGTTGTATATTTAATCATAAATTTCACCAGAGAGCTTTTAGGAAACCAAATTCACCCTGAAATATGAATATATCTTATTTTGCCAATTGATTCATTTGGCAATTCAGCCAAATTAGAAGTTAGTCTTTCTAGAAATATCTGTGACTCGAGGAATAGCAAATTTAATACAGTGTGGTATGCACTCTAACAAAGAACATAAGAACATCAGAGCAAGTAAGGACATTTAATTCATTTTTGGACTCTGTGGAGGAGGAGAAATCCAAGTTCAAAATGAAGGATAATCAGGATACAAGCTTTATGGTATGGCTAAAACTTTAATATATGGGGAGAAACAATAATTTTGGGGGAAAAAAGATAATTTATTGTCTTAAAGCTTATGTCAAGGTTCTAAATTTTCCCTCTACTTTATATTTAGTCCTTCAAATGTTAATACACTTTCTCTATCATCTATTTATTGTTAACAATTAAACGAAAAAAAACTCATGTTTAAATGTTTACTGAAATCTCTTCATTCTATTATTACCATATTTCCATGACAGGCAAAGAAATGAAGCTAGATTAAAAGAATGTTTTCCTGGTGAGCACATCAGTTCGAGTGATTACCATCTTGTCTTCTAAGAAATTCTTTTAAGGAATGATTTTACAATCCTCCTCAGGGTCATTATCAAAGTGCTCCTTACACTGTCTGTGACATGTACCTCTTTTCATTTTTTTTTTTTTAAATCATAACTGCATTGGCTTATTTTACTGATGGATCACCTCTTTATCTATGGGCCAGCAAATTCAACTATAAATTTAGTCCAGATATCAGAACATAATTCGTGTGGCCTGAATTTATTTAGAATAGCCAAAACTTTTTTTCCCACCTATTCATCTATCTTGGGCTCTCATGATGCTTATTCTCACTATTTATATTTTCTTTTGGAAAGATAATGAAAATAAAAGAATCACTTATTGTACTTCTTTGTACTTTGGATGCATGCCATATACACTCAAGAGGGAATATGTTAAAAAAATATATATTGTTACTTGATTACTTGACTGCAGTTTGAGTTTATCTCCATCCTAAATACAGAGTTTCAAATTCTGGGGTAGAGTTAGTTTATATTTTCTCTAAGCTTTTCAATCTGAATTCTAGATCCAGCTTTTTCAAAAATTAATGATGATATCAAGTAAGTCATTCTCTTCTCTGTTCCAAGTTTACCAAATTATCAGGATATCACTCATGCAATTGTGCCCTATTTTGTAGATTCGCTCCTTTTTTACTGACTAATTTTAATTGTATATAGCCATTTTGTAATATGTCCTTCCTAATCTAAAAAAGAAAATCTCCCTTGATACCAGCCTTCCCTCCAATTACTGTTTCAGTTTTCCATATCTCTTTTTAAGAGTTGTCTATCTATACTCTGTAAACTCATATTCTCCCCATAATTTAATCTTGAGCCCAGTCTAGTAAATTTTTCATTTCTATCTCTAATAAAAGTACTTTTATCAAAATTAACTATATTGTCCATATTGACAAATCTAACAGTCAATTCTCAGCCCTCCCCGATACTTTACTTAGCAGTCCTTGATATGTTGATCATCCTTTCATTCTTGAAACTCTTTTTTCACTTGGCTTCCTGAACACCATGCCCTCTACCTCACCCAAAATCTCAATGGCCACTTCTTCATATTTTTATTGCCTTTCAAAAAAATCTAATATTTTATGCTCAAAACCTTACTGGGTACCCTTCTGATCTTTTTCTTTGCTAGACCCATGCCCTCATGATCTCATTTAAACCCATGCTTTAAATACCATATATACGCTGACGGCTCCAAAATTTATATATTTAATTCAGACTTTTTACTTGAATTGCCCTCATCTCTAGACTCACATCTCCATTGGAATATCTAATAGGCATCTTGAAACCCACATGTCCAAAAAATTAACACTTAATTACCCAATTTCACAGCTGCTCCTTATATCATCTTGTTAATCTTGGTCCCGTTCCATTCCCTTTCCTCTCAAAGTCAACTAAAATTATGAATTTTTAGTGCTTTATTCTAGTTCATATACATAGAAAATTAATGATATATTGATGAGATATATCCATATTTGTGTGAGTAACCATTAGTAACACAACATATTTTGGGGTTAAATTTATATAAATGACTTAATACTATTAATATCTTTTTCTAACTTTTATTATGTTTTTAAGACTTACTTAAGTTGGTTTATATAGGTCTATTTATTCATTTGAAGTGTGGTATGGTATTACATTATACCACTAGGCTACATTTTCTTTATTTATTCCTCTATTGCAGCATTCAGTTAGTTTGAAAATGTTTACTGTTATAAAAAATGTTGCAGTAAAATGCTTTTATTTCATCTGTGTACTAGACCTTTGAATGCATTATTTAATGTGAGTCCTACAAAATACAGAATTTTTCTTTTTCACCATAAAATAAACTAAATCTTAAAGAGATTAATTTTCCTAATATCACACAGTTAGTCGAGGACAGACCCAGAATTTGAAATCAATTTATGTCATTTCATTCCTCAGGGATTTTTCCTGCCATGGTATCTTATCTGGTTCTAAATCTCACAGCGTTTTTGTAGGAATGATGCTGATGATAACAGGGAACAATGAGCAAGGCCCATTACTAGCCTCAATTATTGCTTCAATGAGAATTCTAGAAAATCATGAGTGGGCAATGAGATTGTGTGAGTACAGAAGAAATATAAGTACAGTGGTGGTGGCCTACTTAGAAAACTACTGTTGAAAACTTTGTTATTCACTAGTTAGGCACTTCAGTTCTAGGGCTACTGGCAATAAATTCACAGAAATTGGTGACTAAACTGTGGAACAAGAAAGAAATGGAAGTCTCAGTTTGTGTGCTTGAGAGACAGGAAAAAGTAATGACATTAACCAAACTAAGAAAATTAGAAAGTCCTCTGGGATATAGTAAGGTCCAAGCTGGAGGGAATATAAATGCTCTGAGCCAAGAATTCTTATTTGCTTTCTAAATAAGAAAAAAATCAGGAAACTAAAAACAAATGTGGGGGTGGGGGGGACAATACTTGCTGGCTTCTTATAGATACAAATCTGGAATTATAATGATAACCTTCTCTTCTCTTCCTTGCCTCTATTCACAAGCCATTTAGACTTTAACTAGAGAGTCAACCAGTATTATTGAAACCAATCTTTAGTGTCAGCAGAAGGAGTATTATAAGACATATCAAGCTCAGAGATTAAACAAACAGAAATTGAGTGTCAATTTGTGTTTATTGAGCTGCTCAGGCCTTAAGCCTTATTGCTAGTAATTGCATTCCTGCCTTGTTTCCCTACAGGGCTTATTCCTAATATTATAACTGGGGCCGACCCATGCCAAAACCTATGTCTTGGTTCCAAGCTCAATATCTTGGTTTCCCTTGGCCTATAGTTTGTATGTTTCCCATCTCAGCATTTCTATTTATGGAAATCCAACCCAGAACCCAATTCTCCATGATCAGGTATTTCCCAATATATTAGAATATCTTTTTTCCCTTTTGTCAGAACTTCATTTTTGCCTATGGCTTATAGGCCTTTATTTGCTACCACCTGCCAGAACTTTCTTGTCATGAATCTGCTTGGCATTGCAATGACTGCTGAGCCTCTCTGCATCAAGTTGCTCATACTCACAGATTCTTTGAATTTGGAATACTATGGGTTTACATCCCAGTGGAACTATGGTCCATGGTCTATGGCCATGCCACCCTAAACAAGCCCGATGTTTGATCTCAGAATCTAAGCAGGGTCGGGCCTGATTAGTACTTGGATGGGAGACCACCTAGGAAGACTTGGTGCTGTAGGCATTAATAATAATAATAAATAACAACAACAATAATTAAGGAATACTATGATTTTCTGCTTGGTTTACCACATGAATTAACAGGTATCCATTATACAGAAGGAGAAAACATAATGGGATAGATGGAGAAGCTCTGGTCTTCCTTTAGAGAGACAGGAGGAAAACTAACACACACAAAAAGAAAAATACCAAAACAGAGAGAAGGAAGTCAAATGCCCAATACAAAGACTGAGTAAAGACCAAACATTGTCAGGAGAAAAATATTTGGTCTTGTAGAACAATGAAGTCCTAAGACTGGAATAATTTTGTTCTCTGACAAACTTCCCTTGGATCAGCAAGTGTGAATAAACTCAACCTAATGTTATAAGATTCTTAACATAGCAAAATCCTATATGAAGAAATGTTAATGTTTTCATGTATAAGTTGGGCATAAGAATCTCACAGAACGACTTGAAAAATAATTTCAAATGTATCTATATTTGCCAAAATGTTGTCTTTCTGCATGGATTCTTACATGTTTTTTGTTGTTTCAATTATAAAAGCCCAATTTAAGAAACCCACAGAAGAATCATTACGACTTCAAAGAAAAGCTAGAAAGATAATCTTTTTTTTTTTTTTTAATGATTATATACTTTAAAAAAATAGAGACATAGATGCTTTGGAAAATAAAGTCAGATAGCAATTAGTGGAAATGTCTACGCTTAAATTCAGCAAAAGTAAAAGAAATAAAACTGCAAAGAAATATGCACAAACTTAGAAGTCTATACAGTAATTGGAACCATCTGCTAACAAATACAGGTACTACAAGACCTGTTTCAAAGACTAAATTAGATTCATTTGTTATTAGCAGTATATATTTGCATTCAATTAATGTGCTAAAATCCTTTAAAAGTATGTTCTCTTAAGTGGGTTAAACATGCTCATTGTAATCTTGTGTATACTAATAATTGGCTTAGCAAATCTTTTCTTTATATCTAGTACAAAGGTAAACTTTATCAAGCCCAAGCTGAATTATCATAAATTCCATATTAGCAGAAACCAAATTAATGAGGTTTGATTGTACCAAGAAAATTGCTTTTGCCATTTGCTTAATTTCATCTGCTCTATATAATAACCAAAAATTCAAGTGATGGAAGGGGTAGATAATTCAGTATTTGCAAAAATATTAGTAGAAGCAAGACAAACTTTCAGGAACTCTAATTTAGTGTTATTTTTATCTGTTTAGGTTCAGTGTGTAATATGATGTTAAGTATATTACTGCACCATGCTATTATGGAACAGATGTTAAATGCAATGTAAAAATGTCAGGGGTAAATGATTGATGATCCTCTTTGCCATTTCAAAGTAAACCATGATTATTTATATGCTCTGGACATTGCTTGAAAGCATCATATTAAATCTAAACAATTGATCCATTTTCAAGGGTTTTTGTATAATGTATTATTTATGTGTTTTTATTCTTTTGTGAAGTGCCCTGGTACAAGGAAGTATTTAGAGTCTCAAGTGCTCCACCCAGTCCATATGGTAGATTTGTTCTCTGTGTAATACTTACTTTTTCCCTCTAGGGCCATATGGCAAGTCCATAGGCTGCCCAGGCCCCTCTGTCCTCCACAGGGGCCATATGGCAAGTTCACTGAGGACTCATTTACCTTGTATTAATATTTTATCTGCCTCAGACAGAAAAAGAGATCAGATTAAGTAAAGTCAGCCCCTGAAAATGGTTTAGCCATATAATCAATACTAAGTGTCAATGTGGTATGAGATATGGGTTCTGTTATTTCATTTATATTAAAAATAGCAAATTCATTTGAATAATTTATCAAATAATTTCATACGCTCTTTTGATCACTTGATATGCATTGACAGAATACTGTTTAATTATGCTAATCATCTAGGCAATATTAACACATGATAGTATAAGCTTATAAAGTTTAGAACTGGTTTAAACATATAGGCTTTGATATCTCCAAAGAGATAAGACTGAATCTAAATTATAATCTATATTGCCATAGTAATTGCTCTAAAATTAATTCATTGTTATAATGTTTGCAGCTATAGGCTTAACTTTTGCTGTCAACTTAAAGTAATTAGGTAACTCAGCACTTTATTTACAGTTAAAATTTTTGTATAAAACATGAAATACATTAAAATACTAAAATACATCTTCTACTGACAGTACAAATTCATAGGGAGTTACCAAATAAACTTCATGGGGTAATTTATCTGACTAAACTCATATTATTGATAAAGTTACTAATTTTATAAATCTAACATCTTACATTTTCCATTTAACATCTAATAGTATTGATATTTATGGATATAAAATGTTTTATAACAAAATTGCTGTTCCAAGCACTTAACAACCCTTCCAGAATATGCCACAAAAAAAAAATGCATGTCCTTTATGCTAGACAAAGTTATATGTATACATTTCTTTCATCTCCTGAATAAAGACACGGGTCTCATTTTTAAAAATATCTTGACTATTGATAACCTGGGCTCAATTATTCAAAATGAACAAGAAAGACCAGTCCACCACGCTTATGGCAATTTATTTTTGTTAGACCTTAGAATTCTCGTCAGCTTATGTATAAAATCTGATGTGAGACTTTTAGAAGAGGGAATTTATGCTTTACTGCCTGGTTCTTTCTTAATAAAGTTACAATGTTTTCTTCTTGGACATGTCTTTTAATCAGTCAGTGCTTTCTCCACAAAACATAAATAGTTGTGTTATTTTTATGTGATTTCACACAATGTACATATTCTATTACGATGTTTTGCCCACATTTCCTCTGAGTCCCCATATCTGTAATCACACTTGCTATGATCTCTGCCCAGAATACATTTGCCAGGCCAATGTAAATTCTGAGATCATAGCACATGGGTGATGCGAAATAGATCCTGAAATCATTTAAAATTTTAAAATGATAATATTGAAATAAAAATGTTAATGTGTTTAGGTTTGTCACCTGTAAGTGCAAGTAAAGTCATAATTAAAATATAAAGACAACATCAGGATCTCTGACAGCTTATTTTAGGCTTGTACATATAGAAATATATTTTAATGAAAATATAAGTTTAATTTTATGCACTAAAAATTTTCACAGAGTCAGCGTTTTCCTATTTTGTGATAACATGTTAAAATTAATGGGATGTCTTAACTAAGTTCTTTCTGCATATATACATATAAAAAAGGGAAAACTCTGAACCCGACTTCATAAATAACATTCACTGTGATTTTGTTAAAGTTTAGATGTGTGGATTTGTATTTGAAACCCTTGGAAGGTTACAGGGTGCAACCTTCCAACAATATCTCTGAGTCTTCAGGGACGAAATCCCATTATGTGGAGTTCAGTGAAGGGGGTAAACACCACCATAAAGAAATACAAATTGCACATATTTCCCATTTAGTGAGTGTCACCGAAGTTCACCGTTTAGAATTCTAACCAGTTAGGACTTATTCTTGGAGGTCAAGTACCTTGTGAACCTTGTCATCTCACTGATGACATCATATCCCATCCATCAATTCTTTCAGGAGCACACTTGCCATCTGCTCAGCACACGTTGTAATAACTTACTAGACAAATTCACAGGGCAACAATCTGGACAATGACACTGCTATCTTAATGCTGGCACACATTGAGATAACAACCACTGTTTCTGTCAGAGCACAATGATTCTACCTTCCAACTTTAAAAAAGAAATCGGAAGCCTATTCAAAATTCTTTAAGTTTTATGGGAACTATCAGGTGATGGGCAGAAGCATTTTTCTCCATTGTGAGATCACAAGTAAAATTCTCTTCACAAGGAGATAGTCCCAATGGATGATCCCTGCTTAGGGATTTTTTTTTTTTTATGAGGGAATCAGATATATAAGAAGTATGCCAGAATACCCCATAGAAACTTAAAAATAACATTCATAATCACCAAGTCATAAAACCCAATACCTCCTTTCCACTTGCTGAAATAATAAAATTAAAATAATTTCTCAATATTTTCCAGATGACTACAATCTCTCTTGTTTATTTATTTATTTTTTTCTAAAGGCATTTAATTAGCAGAGAGTCTCAGACATCTAACTGACACTGCATACCTGCAACTCGAATAGGTCCTTTGGAAAAACCAAGGACAGCTTCCAGGATCACATACCTGTATTTTAGAAGCTTCTTATTTAAAGCATAGAATTACCAGGCATGTCTAACCTAGCAGCTATCAAAGGCTTTATGACTTGATGACATCCAGCATAACAATCTCTGTACCCCTCAGTTTTAAACATTATATATATATATATATATATATATATATATATATATATATATATATAATATATAAATATATATATGTATATATTTTACAGAGGAAGATGGTCTTTATTTTGCATTACATGGAATCCATCCTCTGTTCCTTCTTTTGGCTTGTCATTTATTCCAGCTTACACTGTGATCAACATTGTACTAAAATAAAGTCAAGTACAACAGCCGCTCCCTGCCCATCAAAACGCACAGACGTCTGCCAAGCACTTGTAACAGCTGGTGTTACATTAATTAGTTTAAACTATTTATTTCATCCATCTCCAGAGCAGATTGAGCAAAAACATTAGAGATTATTCCAGCATCTGTAAGTGCCCTGCAAACATTAACCAAGGAAAGTTAGAATATTCATCAGTATCGTATATACATATATATACAGATATATATTTATATATATCTGTATATATGCCTTACGAGTCTGAACAGTCATTATTAGTGAGTAAACGTTATCATTTATGAATGAAGGGATGTTTTATTAACTGTCTTTACAAATGTAAGTTTTCAACTTATATTTGTCTTTTGTGCCTACAAGTTTCTCTCTTTAAAAATTACGACTAGAAAGTGATAATAATTCCTGGCAGCATGGGCCATTAAACAATATATGACATGGACTGGGTGACTCAGTGGATTAGTCACAGATTTTATGGCCACTGTTGGAATCCTGCCCTTACTATAGTGATCAAAACATTGTTATCAAATGGTTGTAAAAATCTCAATTAAAATTACTTCTATGGCCTCCACTAGGTTACTAGTAAACTACATCCCATAACATGAATTTACACGTTATTGACAAAATTAATGCAACTGCCACTTTTTGGCTTAAGAGAATTTAGAAATTAACTATCTAACTGACTCTTCAAGTAATGGTTGTCAACAGGGGCTTGATTATAAATGTGCATCCATTAAACACCTGTCAGTCTATGTTTTTTGTAGGACTTCTAGATTTTCAAGACTATATTATCTTTTGCCACATCTTTTATAGAAAATGAATATATACGGATTAAATTAACACGAAATGTATCTGTCTACAAAAAAATGGAAATGTTCTGAAATATCAGAAGACTAATTCACAGGAGTAGTGGTGGAGAACAGTTAGGATTTCAATATTTTTTGTGGAATATCAAAATAGCATTATGTAAACCCCCTCAAGGCACTGATTCTCAAAGCAATCTCTTTTACTCCACCCAAAGCAAGGCCATGAATAGCATTTGACACATGACTTAATCAACTAAAGGCAAACAAAACGGTCTACATGATAGATAGCAGATAAACATTTAGAAAATAAATAATATGGTCTTCAGTGAAGAAAAGTAATAAGGAGTAGAGGGCATTAGGAAAAACACTGCATACCTTGGTAAAAGTTTTCTTCATAAACACAGCCAGAAGTCCTGAATCACTACTCATTATTCCTAGAGTTAAAAGCTTTTGTTGTTTTAACCTTACTCACAGGTCGAAAATCAATCTCTATAAAGCAAATTAATTTTACTTCTTGGCACTTTATTTTCTTATACCAAATGCAAAAAAAAAAAAAAATAGTACAACAAAAATTCAATGAAATATAAATCTATTTAGGTTTATCTCAGATTGAAAGAACTCAGATATTGAAATTTTAGAGTAAGGAAGCTATTATAAAATGCACCCTCATTATAACATTGCCTATGCTCTATGTAAGGCTCTACTCTGTTTTATATCTAAGAAGATTTAGCTTGGTAACTTACTTTGGTTTAAAGACAATTTAATCATTATTATGGAGCTGTTACACAAAGAATTGTGTTTCCCCACATTCATGCATTGAAGCCTGAATCCCCAATGTGACTATATTTGGAGATAGGGCCTTTAAGGAGGTTATATAAGTTCAGTAAGGTTATAGGGATGAGGCCCTAATCCAAAAGGGCTGGTGCCCTTACAAAAAGAGGAAGAGACATCAGAGATGCCAACACCCAGAGAAAAGGCCATGTCAGGACACAGTGAGAAGGCAGAATATCTGCAAGCCAAGGAGAGATGCTTCGGGAAAAACCAAATCTACCAACACCTTGATTTTGGACTTCTGGTTCCCAGAACTAGGAGAAAATGATTTCTGTTTGTTAAGCTACCTAGTCTATGGTATTTTGTTCTAGCTACTCTAGCAAACTAACACAGGAAGCCATAGTACAGACACTGAAAACCATCTTATAGTGAGGTACTCATATCTCACAATTCTACAGTGCTTCCTAATTTACAATCAATTAAAATATATTTTATTTTTTACTTAAGGTAACTCTATCAGGTATAAAATTATTTTCTCTGCTTTCTAAATTAGAAGTCTGGGCTTATAATGTTTAACCGGCTTGTACCAAAGCAGAACACTGGTAAATAGTAAAACTGGCCAACACTGGTAAATCGTAAAACTGGCCTTGTACCCAACCTTCTGACTCAAGTTCCAAATAATCAACACTCTGTCCTAGTCCATGTGTCTTCGAACTTTTTATGACAATTTTCAATTTTTAGAACCTTTTAAATCTATGGAAGATGAGAGACTGACAAAGGCGATTAGAATAAAATGTTTTAGGGAAAACATTCATAAGAAACAAAATTATATTTCAGATCAGAGGTAGGCTAACCTACCTAACCATGGACCAAATCTGGCCTGCCACCTGTTTCTGTACAGCCTGCAAGCAGGGAATATTTTTTGCATTTTGAAATGATTGAAAAAATAAAAAGTTGAATAATATTATGTGACACCTGAAAATTACATGAAATTTTAATTTCAATGTTCACAAAGTTTTATTGGAAAAGAGCCACAATTGTTCATTTATATATAATCTATGACTACTTTTGTACTACAATAACAGAATTCAGTAGTTGTGACAGAGACCATATGGCCCAAAAAAGCATAAAATGTGTACTACTTGGCCCTTTACAGAGAAAGTTTGCTAATTCCAATTCTATATAGTAGGAATTAGTAGAATCCTTTATTATAATTGTTTCAGATAGTCTACCTCTGCTTTTTTTTAGGGAGGCTATTTAACTCATAATATCATAGAATATCACCAATGAGTTGTTTGCATTTATTCCAATGAACTCTAACCGATGTTTATAATATTATTCTACAGGGGAAAAGGATGTTACAATTTTCAAACAATTCCCAGTGCATTTTTGGAACATAACCTGTTGATAAATGCATGGCTACCTGTTTCAGAGATGAGGACAGATGATAGAAGCCATAGTTACCCAGGTCTATACATTATTCAGTTTTTCTCACAATCTTCTCTCTGAAGCAGGTTCTTATTATTCCCATTTTTCACTTTTGGAAAACAAGGATTAGTGTAGCTAAGTAACCATCACAATTTAATAGCATACTCACTATTCCAGTGAGTCAGAAGAGGAATCTAAGCTTCCCTGAAACTAAACTTCCTGCTTTACCCTTTATGCTTTACTATCTACAGTAATTTCACCTAAGGAAATATTATTTCTGTTCATATTTTAATGTTTTACTTAACAAACTGTTCTAAAAATATTTCTTTATTCCAAAAATAAAGAAATACATCTGAGGACTACATAACACTTTACCCCTAATGTTTCAGATAATTTATTGTTCAGATGTTTGGTCCTAGCCAACACAGCATATGGATATTTATAGGATTAAACATTTGAACAGGAATTGATATATCCCTAAACAAGCAAATTTATATGGGTAGCACTTCACTATTACTTATGCTTTCTAGTATTTCCATGTGAGAACAGGATATTAGCAATATCTTGAAATAAGGCTAAATACGGTAGAAGGCAGTTTGGAGAGCAAAGGCACTACAGAAGGTCAAACTTGTATTTCTTCCTGATTACGACATTCTCAAGTTCCGAGTCTCAAACAATCTATTAATCTTCTCTAAACCTCAATTTTTTCATCATTAGAATAAAGATAAAATAGTACCAACTTCAGAAGAATTATTATAAGAATTAAGGTGACAATAACATGCTCTTGCCACCACAACACAACCCCATGGGGACAGAGGGAAAAAAATCAACCTGTGGAATTTTTGTAAAATAGTTCATTTCAATTATTTCAGAACACCAAGAGGTAAGATAGAGATAAGTTGACACTGGTCTCCAAAACTGTGAATGAGAATTTAGGGAAGATGAAATAAAAGAGACCTGAGGGAAAATTAAAGGAGATAATCACATATGAGTTCAAAAAGTTCAAGATAACAGAATTCCAGAAATCTAGTGTGAACAAAAAAAAGAAAATGTTGGGAACAAAATTATTGAATATTACAAAAATAACAAGTTTAAATATAGAAAGCAAAGATTGGACCATATACACAGAAAAACTATGTTAGACAATTACATATAAAATCAGGGGATATATATCAGAGAATAATAGTTCATCCAGGGGAGATATAGACTTAAAAGTAAATTGAGCTAACAATAAGAGACTTTCCTCTGATATCAGGAAACAAATAAAACTACAGAGATTCATGCATTTGAAGAAAGGAAGGACAGAAATTCAAAATCAATATTAATATAATGTTGATTCCCATAATATCATAGCATTAAGGGAGGTAGGTAAAGAAATAAATTGGAAGGTAGATATATAGGCAAAAAGAATTATATATAGATGTAGATGTATATACTCACATAGTATATTCTCCATTTCTAAAGCATATATACATAGAAGCTATGTGACTTCAAAGTTTTAGGTTCTATGGGCCCAGAGAATATATGTGTCTTAGTCATTATATTAAATGAATGGCACCGTGGTTAAGAGTGTGGACTCTGGAGGCAAACTGCTGGGCCTGCCTGACATCTACTAGCCACCACAGTCTTGAGCTCTGCCTTGTTATCCTCTCCTGTAAGATGGAGATAATAATGGTGACGCAACTGCCACAAGTTGCCGTGAGAACTGAATTATTATGATATCGCTAGTATTTAAAATAGTACTTGGATGTGAATATGGATATAGATATAGATTAGATGATAAATAGAGATATAAACATATAAATACAGGTAGGTTTTTTTATAACTCTAAATCTCATTACTATGTAATAAAAGTTGAATGAAAAATTAAAATTTTAAACCTTTTTTAAAACATAGATTCAAGCCACCTCTTGGGGGGAAAAATGCTACATTATAATCTTTTAATCTTTCAAACTCAGAGAAACTGTTGTTCATGGATGCTGTCTTCTAAGCAGACACAATATTTCTTGACATTCTGAAGCCATAATCCATCATTTTCATCTCTTCATGGTTGACTCCTCATGCCTTTTCTTTACCCAGAAAGTTAAGTAATCACCTGATGCCATAGTATCAGATAAAAATGCCAAATCACATATGCAGTGAGCCTCTATGGGACACTTAATCTCAAGTTCCCTCTCAAATGGCCTACAGAAGAAGAGCCTCACACTTACACTCAGCATAGTCTATACTTAGCCACTGTGGGGTCCTGACTAACAATAATGAAACCTATTTAAGACTTAAAAAATACATGCTAATACTTTGATTTCAAGAGAGCTCGAAGTTCACTTGTTCTCCTCATTTGAAAAGTCATTGTTTTGTAAGTATTTATAGCACAATAGAATGTGTCATGTGACATTTCCAGGAAACTACAAACTTCTACAGTATAACAACCAAATCCAAATTGTTCTACTGTGTGGAAGAATCTGGAAGGTTTAAATAACTAATGGAACATAAACCATATTGACCAAAGACTTTTAGTAAATATATACAGTATTCATAGGCAGGATGCTTTCAAGCTTTGCTAATTAAATAATTCTTTGTTTCATAGGCAAGACAGTTTCTACAAAGTAAGTGGTAAATGAAGAACACCTGGGGAGACATCCAGGGAGCTTTTCCAAACTGTTACCTTCCCATTGAAACATGAATCTCAGAAGTGGTGGGAGAGCAGGGGTGAAGCTTGTGAATTGTCATTAAAAAAAGTGCTTCAGGTTCAGCCCTTCCCATCACTCTCCCCCGTCCATCCTTAGAGAATTACTTTTTAACTGTTTTGATGAGAGCACTACTTTAGCCCCCAATAATCCATCATATTGCTTTTCAAAGTCAAGCTCCAGTGCAAACATACTGATTTCTTATAACTTGCCAAATATATGTGTAAACTCTTTAGCTTATTAAGCAAATTTCACTGCAGTCTTTTTTTCATGGCACAGTACCATTGAGATTAATAATAACCACATTTTTTATTATTCTTTCACTTGCCCATAACTTACTCAGGTATGGTGTTTAACCCACTTTGACATTCTTAAAGAAGAAAAATTCATTCCGAAGGCTGAATGTGGCAGGGACTTCCTTCTTCTAAAATGGTATCTTATCACACTTTCTGATGAAATTGTTTTTGACCCCAAATTCTTTTTTCTCTTCTATCAAAAAGTTAACTGTAAAATTTTGCTACAAAACCCTTTGTTCTTATTGAAGTCACTTTGCTTGTCTCTCCTACTGTAAGGACACCAAATCCTAAAAGCTGGCAAGAATGCATATGTTTATTTCACCATTGCTCTGCAATTACTGAATGCCACTTAATTATAGCAACAGATGCTCGAGTGTAGGAACCAGAAAAATCAAACGCCTCATTTCCAGGTTATTTTTTTCCATTGCTTCTGCCAACAGCAGATGTGTGAGCCCCTTGTGCTCTGGCGTAAATACTTATCAAATCCTAACAGGTCACCTATGTCACAAACAACATTTCAGATGCAACTGTTTCACCTGATAATAGGCTCTGAAAATAAAACTGTGAGCTGTAAATACAATGTATTCAGAATGAAATGCCATAATGTGAAATTGCTTTTTCTCCAGCTACAACTGAAGTCCTTGACAGTTTTTGGCAGTGATAAATCACCCTCCCATTAATTGTCTTCTCTCTCATTGTGAGGTGAGCTGCTAAAAGGGGCAGTCAACAAAAATGACTTAAAGGACAAATTTTGGCAAAAAGACAATGAAGAAATCTGTCATCGCTCAGCCTCCAGTAAACTGTTGTGAAACAATCAAAATATATGTAGCCGAAGTGTTTATGTCTTTGTTAGAAAGATTATAGAATGATAAGTTTACTGTTAAAAGAGAGGAAGGACCCAGAGAAACTTAAATTGTGGATCCTTGACACCTCTTCCAAGCAATTTTTCTCCTACAAGATGCATTACTGTCTCTCAGATTTCAACATTTTTCTCATCTACTCAGATTCACACTCTGACCTAGAATAAATGAAAAGCTCCCCAATGTGCGATCACAAGTTATAAAATCTTAACATAATTTTGAACTGATTGTAAATTTAATTTTTAAAAATTAATTTCAGAAATTCTCAAACAACATATTTTGCCATAAAACAGGGACAAGAACTCATACAATCTACATCCCAAAGTGTGTTTGGCACCAGTAGACAATTTAATATTACCATACGCAGTATGAGAAAATTATATGTTACTACAGTGCCTGTCAAATGCATCATTTACATTTTAGTTTATATTCAGTAATAGTAAGTAAAGATGTATAAAAAGTGGACCTATTGCTGTTCTTACATTAAAATTTTTCATATTCACTTCATATAATTAATGTATTGCTTAAACTGCTGATTCTTAAGTCTAATAACAAAAACCCTAAATCTAAACTGTGCCATTTTCTGGAATGTACCAGGTCATTTCTCTTTTAATGTCAACAACATATTTGAAAGAGATACAGAGGTAATATATTAGGATCTCAAGTATTCTATAAGTAGAATAATAAAAATAAAGCAAAAACTACATTAAAAAAAGTTATGCTTTTAGAAATCCTTATGGAATACAATCTAATGTCCTGAAGCTTGATTGTTATATTCTTATGTCAACAATTTTTTTCTAGAAATCCTTATGGAATACAATCTAATGTCCTGAAGCTTGATTGTTATATTCTTATGTCAACAATTTTTTTCTAGAAAAATTTGAAATAACTTTAAAAATAATTTATGGGTATTTTAATTAATACAGGAAATCACCAAATCAGTAACTCTAAAAGAAATGGTTCAATATATCAACAAAGTGTTCTTGCTAATAGATAGGTGTCTCTGGTTTGCATTAAATGGGGCAAGTTGAAGAAGTGATATTTTGGCGGGTCAACACTGTAATTCAATAAAGAGTCTAAGTTAAATAAGAAAATCTTAAAATTACCTCAAGTCCTGTTTTGTAGCTCAAATGGAATGTTATCTGAACGTTAATAAATATAGTTTATAGACTATGACATTAAAACATCTTTTGAATGACAGAAATAAAAATCAAGGGATTGATTTTTTTTTTCTTTTCCTTTTTTGGTGATCTGCCAGTCTGAGAGCTTACTGAGAGCATATGGAGATAGCATATTTGCAAGTCCATCTCTGGAGGATTGCAAAAGGCCCTTAGCTTGTGAAAAACAGCAATGTTATTTTTTTTTAACGTTCCCTATATTTAGAGATTAAATCGCTCACTGCACAAACCCATTTGGAACAGGCGCGAAGGTGAAAAGGATAATCAGTACAGTCACTGGTCCGTGTTTCCTAAACGCTTTTGAAAACATTACTGTGCGCAGGCATAAAATTAGCGGCAGGACCTTAAAAAGGCTGGCATTTAGCATGACTTTTTGGAAAGTGACACCCTCATTTTTTTCTTGTAGGATATCATTAAATTTCAATCGCCCTATGGCAGTGCCTTTCCATTAATAACCAATTCACTGTGTCACTTTGGCTCTCCTTTGAAATAATGAGCCTTTGCTTCGCTTTAATAAATTTAAACATATTCTCAAGGCCAGGGAAGATAGGAAACCGCAGATGGGCTGAGAAAAACACGATTCATAAATCCTTAACTGCCTGAGATCGTTGAGAGCAAAACAAAGTAACACTCGTAAAATATTAAACAATCCCAGCTGTATGAGGGAAGCTTCATTAACAAAAATGGACTATTTACTGCCTTGCTCAGAGCCTGTGGGTAGAGAGAATCAAAGAAATCTTAAAAAATAAAAAAATAAAAAAAATAAAAAAAGAAAGGAAGAAATCCCACAGTCATTCCTTGTGATTCTTTAACCAACTAACGGAACACTGAAAATATTACCTGGAAAGTCCAGTTATTGTCAAGAATTAATAAACGTTATTTAAAATGCTATAAATTATGTTTCTCACTGACACACTTTATTTAAAAGGGAACAAATGAAAGTTTGTCCATTTTTTTCTCTTGAAAATATTTCCATAAGCATGGCTAAGTTATTGAAGGTATGAGGACTACCTAAATACTTGAAACAGTGATAATCATAAGCATTGCGAACATACTTACACAAATAGTTTCTGAAGTATATGTCAGACTAGAACCAAGAAATTACTTTTTTTGCTTTGAATCTTAATTTTATTATCTACTTAATTGCTTCTTAATGTTTAGGACTATTTTCTAACACTGAGTTTATCAAAAACTTTAAGATTGATAGCATATTTGAAATCCTACTTAAAGGTCAGAAATTCAATGCAAAACTCCTAGCATAATAGATGGAAATTATGGTATCATCATCAAGGGTAATGATTTAAATGCCCTGCTTCAAAATCAAGTCCTGCTTGCTGGTGGTACACAAGTTTAAAGAAGCAAGAGATCAATGTCAGTCTGTTAAATGCTAAGAACTTAGAAGCTCTAACCTTAAAGACAAGCTGACAATTTAGTGGACAGAATGTCAATACTTCTAAACATTTCAAGGGCAAAAATATTGCTTTATACAATCTGTGTCACATTTATTGCAAGAAAAGAATTTAGATTTTTCTTCTGCATTCTGTCAGCACTTTTTCTTTTATTATACAGAGATACATAATTAAGGAGTTCAATATGGAATAATGCAGAAGCTGACCCTTTTAACAAAACGTAGCTAGCCTTCTGATATTACAAGCTAAAACATAAGAAAAATGCAAATACATTCATCCTTTTTCAAGCACTATATATTTTACCTTTATATGGAGGAATTTTCAGAAGACACAATAAAACATTTGAATAAATATGTATGGTCTTTTCTGTCATCATTAGCAGTTCCATTTTTTAATCATATTTAATAGAAGCAAATAATTGTTGACATACTATATTTCCCAAAAGACAACCTATGTTGAATAGAAATAACAGATTCAGTTTAATATCACAAATATTGACTCCAGGTGCTTTATGCATGTTTGTTTCTTCATCTGTAAAATGAGAAAAATTATTACCTGTCTCCAAAAGTTGTTTTAGGACAAAGCAAGTTATTACTTCATCTAGTACATGGTACATAAGTACATAATAATACAGATTAGATTATGATTTAACTTTAAATGTAATAGTTTTGTGGGAAATATTCTACCATAATCATGTAAATATGCGTGATGACTATTACAATGAATATTTAAACTTTCACTGTTATGTAAGAATATGGTGGTGTGTACTGGTATTACAAAGCTGTTTGTTGTCAATTTTTTTCAGATATCTAAGATTTCCTGTGAATTAAAATCATTTCTTCGGGGGCTATTACTTTCAGGTTTAGAATCCATCTAAGACTTCATTCTTCCATGGAAAGCTTAAATTTTGACTATTATAGTCATCAGGTGTTAGATCTGGTATTAACATCTATGAGATATCGTCCTGAGATTTTAAAAACATTTTCTTTTATATGTCTAGTTAACAACGATTTAATAGTTATAAATAAATATGCACATGTATTTAGCACTATTACTTTTTTGAGACTGCATTACCTTCAATTATGTTTGCAAAATCTGCTTAATATAGATTCATAAATATAAAAGACTAAAATCTTTAGTTGCTATTGAATGAATCACTCAACTAATTTGTAGAAAGAGGTTAAAATGATAAAAGAAGTAATGTAAGGGGATATATACACTTACACATAACTGATAAAATAACATTTTTAAACTGCCATTATACATCTTATAGTTACAAATTATCGAAACCAAAGCATTTCCTTTTTTTGCTTTGCAACTTCAGAGCTCTTTGAAAAGTCAGAGATTATATCTTCTCAGCATTAGAGTAGAAAAGTTGAAAGGGCTTTGATAACTTAGATGGCAAGGGGATGCCATAGCAAATCAGAGTGAAATAGCATCTTATTTGAGTCTAAGTGACTAATCCCTAAAAAGTTGATATTTTCTTTCCTAACATCCTTCATCATTGACTATGGGAAACAATTACAATACGAGGCATGTGAGCACAGTCTTTGCCACTGGGCTCTCATAAATCTTGCCAGTTCCCAATGAACAACACCAAATATTTGCAGCTCAGGAACATTTGGTCTGGCTTAAATTAACATATCTCAGCAGTCAGAAGTCATTAAGTCTTGCCAACAATTTGAAACAATTTTTCCATTTCAAAAACGAAATTTGGCTTTTACTTTTTTTTCTGGACAAAGAAGGTAGTAAAAACTAAAACAAATTACAAATGCAAAAAATGACAAAAGTCTTTGAACAACCTTTGCTATTTTTTTAACAATTTTCAAAAGAATCCCTTAGCTCTTATGTATATGATCGAATAAGTCAAGATGATTAAAGTATAAAAATATGGATGGTTTACCATTAATTTTTTGTGAGTTTAGGCATTATAAATTATAAAGTTGATTAAAAAAATTATGAGAAAGAATGACTCAAGATTTTCAATTAAAGTTTTTAAGGAGATTAAGCACAGAAAGAAAAATATGTTAGCATGTTTTGCAAAGAAGAGTTCTGATATAAAGTTCATTCAGACATCACAATATGAGCAACTTGTTTAAGCAATTCAGTGATTACACCGGGGAACACTACAAGTACTAAAAAAAAAAAAAAAAAAAAAAATAGAATCAGATGGTGAGACTGGGATTTAGAATTCATATAATACTTTTACCTATTTATGTTAATTTCATCATCTGCATGTCCTTTCTTAAAGGAATAAAATTGTTTCAGAAAAAAGCAGGTTTTAGAAACATGATACTTGGTTCCAATTCCAGTTTCCCTATAGGACAGTCATGTCAACCCGAATGAGTAATTTAGCCACCCAGATCCTCGTCCATAGAGTAAGAGTAACATTCACTTATCAAGTCACTATGAGGATTAGAGATGATGTACAAAATGCAATGACTGCCCCACACTAAATGTTCTGCAAATGGTAGCTGTTAGTATTAATATCTTAACAAATTGATGTCATCATGGTCAACATGTATGTACATTCTTATATATTCTCAGGCCTAGTAAATGTTATTAATTGGTAACCATACAATTAAGAAGTGTGATTTTCTTGTAATAGATAACTGATGACAGAAATTTATATGCTTACCACAAGTAAAATTGGGAATATAAATATTGAGGGTGAGAAATAAAGCAATTATCATATAGCAAAAGCTGTGCTAATTTTATTGTTAAATGACTTAGCGTAGTGCTTCAAACAGATTTTGATTTGGATATTTCTATTGGTCTGTTATTATTCCACCCATAGGTGCAGCAGTTGGGTTGCAGAGCCAGATCCACTTGCCTCCAGGTCTCTGTTCTCTCTCCTAAGCTATGCTGCTGGAAAATTACTTCAGAGAATATTTACTAAAGACTTTAGATAACTCTATGTTACATTGTTTTCTTAAAGGGTATAATCTCGTTGTATATTGCCATTCAACTTAAATGTAAATTCAACCAATCTTGATTCCTTAAACACATTATATGGGATTATGAGGTTTTAAAAAGTCTGCAATCTGCTTGTAAATATTTTACATTCTTTCCAGATAAGACCCAAAGTAACTGTACCATAGAAAACTAACATTTTGAAAAACAAAACTTGGGCTCCTGTATTCTAGCAAAATGGTCATGAGACACTAAGCAATGAATCACATTAATATACCTCAATTTATAAATATTCACAGAAAAGACTTCCATATATAGATATTTTCTGTCAAATTGCTTAGGAAGTTAAAAAATCTATAGTTGTATTATGTTGGCTCTTTCATGGTTGTATATTTTTTGAAAGATCTTTTAAATAAAATTAAAGTATACTACATGAGATAATTACAAAGCAACTAGATATTGCAGATGGAAACTGAAATAGTAAAAGTTCGAATGAGCAACACCACACAGTCGATGAAAACATATAATGCTATTTTGGATCCATGTGCCTTGGAACACTGAGGAAAAATTAATGTTATTTATTTTACTACTTAGAGAAGGACATAGGACATCAAATAAAGCTCTTTTGGTGATATATGGCATACCTACTCCAGGGCATGCTGCACTTGGAGAAAGGGAAAAATATGTTTTTATCATTGCTTCTACGTACCTTTTGTTGTTTATTCTATAATTTTCTAACTTACATGGTAATGATTGTTTTAAAACATATATCTTTTCCTTATTAACCTGAAAATTGCCCTACATTCTTTGGGCAAAGTTAAATAGATTTTTTAAAAGCTACTTGACATTTTAAAAGAGGTTACAACATTTTCTTTCAGAAAAAGAAAAGATGTTGGCAGAGAAACTAGCAGGGAAGGAAAGTTGAAGCCCTTTGTTATGGTACTCAGTTGTCTGTAGATTGCCTACTTGACCTACTTTTCAGTCTCATGCCTTTTTCTGGTAATTTACAGATCTCTAATTCTTTTATAGAAGTAAAAGAGACAAGCGCATCACACTTTCTGATCATCTTGTGGTCAAAAAAATCAAATTATTAATCTTAGGAATATTTGGCATCACAGTATATCAAATAAGTGACATCCTGTATTTATTGACTAAATAAATGTAGAAAGATAAAGACTTAAATCAAATCTTTCATTTGTAAAAATAATTTTTATTTCATCTTCATTAAAAAAATAAAAGAAAGAATTTCTAAAGATAATTTCCAGGTTGACTTTAGATTATTATTTCTAGGTTTTTTTTCTCCCCTCCTTACGATCAAGATGAGGGTTGGAGAAGAGACAGAAGCAGTAGGAGGTAGAAAGTGAATTAGAAAAAAATATATATAATAAAAACAGAAGATAATTACACTTAGAATAGTTTTATAATTTAGGCAGGTATCTTCCTCTTGTCAGATAATAAATAGTAGACTTCCTGTCAATATGTACCTGTAGATATCACTTTATTAGAAGAATGCTCCTCTAGCTTTGTTGAAGAGTTATTTACTTTAACAAAGAATGAATTTTCTTTGGATTTTAGGTGTTATTAATATATTTATTATGTATGTATAAATATAAATTGTTGAATTTACTTAAATTATTTCAGAACATAACTGAATTTCAAATATATTGTATGTTCACATGATCCTTATGAAGAAGGCTAGGGAGGGGTTTATAGCTTTATAAATAAAGAGGAGATGTTTGTGTAAAAACATATGGGAATTGAAGAAAACCTCAAATGGTAAGTCACTGAGTTATAAAAATATAAATGAGGGCCTCTAGAATGAATTCAGAAACTCTATAATCTCAAGTGAGATGAACAAAGTAAAACTCTTGGTTAATTTAATTTACATGATGATATAATCGATAGTACTTTTTTAAAAAAATAAACTCAGAAATAGGACTTAGGCTGCTAACTCTTGAAATGTTAATACACACGAAGAAAGGAATGGATTAAAAATTCAGGCCCCGTATATAAATATATGTATAAATATGCAAAGCTAACATTATAGGAAAATATAAATTAAATTCTAATGGTTTTAACTAATTGTGTTATGTGTTGCCATTTTGTGTGCTCATTCGTTCTCAGAGGTATTATGCTCAAAATAGGATGGTAAAACAGAAAACACAGTCTCATGAGTCAAAGACCTCTTTTAAAAGCCTGTTACATCACCCTGAGTTGTTAGGTCTCACTCTTAAAATGAATATAATAGTATATTTTTATATAGCTGTTTTGAGAAAGAAACATATTAATATAAATACAAATGCATATTCTGTCTGGCACATAGGCACTCGATAAATTCTTGCATTTATTAATTATAATGTTCATTGCCCTCTTTCATTTGGAAAGCAGAAAATAAGCTAATCATATCAACAAATTACTTTTATAAGACTTCTGATAACCAAATAATGATAAAGCCCTTGGTTTAAATGTTAACAATTTTTAAGCCTTAGATTTTTTGCCATTTAGAAAGGTAATTTAGCTGGCAACTGTTTTTGTAGTTTTTATATATACCGTATTATTAGAATATATTATTAAAATCTAACCCTGCGGAGAGTTTGAGAAAAAGATACATTTCCTTTCAGTTTAAGAATTTGTTTTAATTTTGGATATACTAGGGAGAGAGGGGAAAAAAAAGTAAAGAAAAAATTTATAAGATTTGTAAATCAGTTAAATTTTTCAGATATTCATACCTCGCCTTTTGACATTCACTATTTACATGTTATACTGTTTCACCAAAAGCAATCTAGAAGGGCTTCTCCAACACAAAAGTAAGTGGAAAAACTTTACCAAAATAAAAATTAGTAAATATATACCTCACAGTAATTAATTATGAAAAGCTTATGTTATTGAGGACAAATGAGATATTGAGAAGAACTGAATGGAAAAGGAAAGATCTAATGCATACTTATGCTTAAAAGTTCTTGGTATACAATAAACGCCTTCCTTCCTCTTCCTATTATTGACTGAATCATGAGAATAACAGCTTCAAGAAAAAATGCTTTTCTCTTAATAATCCATAACAACAGCCCTACTTGTCTCTTCAAGTTTGTATTTGCTTTAGTATCCTAAAATAATTGGGATACATGTGATGATAGAAAGTGATAAATGAAAATATTTCTTTGTTAATTTTATTTTTACATGTCAAATGGAATTTTCAGATTAACAAATGTACTAAGCTATAAGCTATGCCAAATTTAAAATAATATAATACATTTACCTACATAGGGGATATATTTAGAAAAATTAGTGAAAAGCAAATCGAAAAACCACTGGGATATATTTTTACCCTTTAGAACACCATATTTGGGAATTACCCATTTATATCAGTAAACCACTGTTTTACAGCAACTTGTCAGAAAAGTTGTTTAAAACATTTTAAAAAATACACAGACTACAAGAAGTGATATCAATAACATTTTTTAAATGGTTAAGAGAATATAATGGAAAGTGTGAGTTACAGAATGGCTCTTCAAAGTATATTTTGTAAAAATTTTTTTATTCTGTATTTTCCATTAATTGCACTTAGAGCAATTTTCTCTTTATTTCTCTTATGAGTCCATTTGGAGATCAGCTTTCAAGGGAGTAAAAAAAAAAGCATCATATGTAACTCTTTTTCTTTTTAATTTCAATCTAAAAATCACCAAGACAAAAGGAAAAGAAATATGATAGAGAAACATATCCGTTGAGGAAATCTCCAAGCTTGCGTATTACTATTTGCTTATGTTTTCCAGTGCTTTAAATTAGGTTTAAACATTATGATATTGAAATAATTATAAAAATGTGACCGTAGTTATCTGAAGCCTAGATTAAATTCTAATATCCCATTTTTCAAAAATGTAATTAAAATTATTTGAAGGGTCTTTTTAACACTTTGTCAACATTTTATACAAGAAGTTCAACATCCTCTCTCTCTCTTTAGTATTATGAAATTCTCTATGGCCATATACTTATTAGGTTCTCTCTCTCCCTCCCCCTCCTTCTTCCTCTCACTCATTTTTAAAAATGTATTGGTATCCAGAATAAAAGTGTACTGAAAAGGACTATTGGTCTGTATATTTTTATTGGCATTTCAACAAGAACCTCTTCTCTCTATCCTCACCCCACTCCCAGTGGTAGAGAGACAGACTCACATAAACACACCAGATGCTTGGTCAGGAAATGAGACATCTTATCTTTGGGTCTGCTAAATAAGGATCAATAACCTAGGCCTGCCGCACTCTTCATGATAACTGCCGTTACAAAATGAAATTTTGACTTCTTCACAGCTTAGCTACAAGAAGACAATATCAGTAGACCTGCATTTCTGTGCAATATGAATGGTAGTAAAAGAGTTCAACATCTGACAGGGGAAAATGAACAACTGATAAAAAATCTTTGAAATGTTCTTTCAATGCAAGGCAACATTTTTGATGTTGATTTACATTTTTGTTATTGTTTACTTTCTTGATAGACTGAAGGTGTACTAAAAATGGAGCACATAAATTGAAAGAAAAACACAAACATCAATAACAACAGAGAGGGCCAGAATCCTTTTTAAAAAGTTATTATGATTTTTAAGATCTAACTATCCTTGTTAATTTTACTGTGTTTACTTTGCTGAGGATTTGGGATCATCGAGTAATATTTATTACCTGAATATCATTTACATAAATCATAAAAAAAAGGAAAGAAATCTTCAAGTTCTACTTCTAAAATTAACCAAAATATCAACACCAGATCTTTTAGCTTTTAAAGAGTAAACAGTATTTTGATCACCCCCAAAGTCAGGAATTGCAGCTATGTGGAAGAAAAAATAATAAAGAAACAGCATCTGAATTTTAAAATAAAATATGTATACCATTCTAAATCTCAGACTACAAAAATAAAACTTCTAAAAGAGGCAGAGGATGACTGAAAATGAAATAATGTTTACAATGATAAAACTAGAAATTCCATTGTCAAATAGCATCATGAAAATATTAGTTATAATTGATTTTTAATGATATATATAATATTTAAAAATGTTTGAAGAAGTTTAAATTTTTACTAAATGTAGTCACTAAAATCAAATTGTGCCTTTAGTTTTGTTCCTGTCTATGGTATGGCTAAATGAGTTTTCAATGCAAACAATAATGCCAAAATTCTTGATAAATTATCTAAAAGCATTCTAGATAATTTTTTTCATCAAATAGAGGTGAGAAATGACAAGCTAAAAATAACTTGGATAAAGAGCATTTATTCCTTAACTCCTAGAATACTACGTAACATATCTGAGCATCTCTATGTTACTTAAAACTATTGTAGTAATTAGAAACTATTTTATGTAATTTAGTTAATTATGCAATGTAGAAAATTTATACTTTGAAAATCAAGCTTACAATTATCAATATATTAATATTTTCTTATAATGGTTATATAATGCACAATACTCATTAAAATTTGGGATAACATAACCCTAAATATGTTTTCTTCTAGATATCGATTGTATTTTAGTCATTATAGACATAACGATGAGTATGTATCATGTAAATTTCTTTATAAAAATTAAAACTTTCAAAGGATTTGTGGTGTGCTTAAGAACTTCCAAATAATATATTACTAAGATTTTCGATTAAAACTTGGAAAGCTTTTGTTAAACTAAGTAATTAGAAATAAAGGAGTGAAAGTGATTTTCATATTTTGATCATGAAATAATGAGACAGACAACAAATTTCATACAGAAAGTAACACAGGAAATTTGCCTTCTTTTACAAACATGGTAAAGTCCTTCATAGATTCTACAGATTAAACAAGGTTAAAATGAAGACAGATGAATAGTTTTTGTCCCCAAGTCAGTGCTTGGATGCTGAGTATACATTCCACAAAATTATTTGTAATAAACACTTGTATTACTTAACTTGTTCATACACTTACTTTATTTACTTTTTTAAAGTCAAAATCACCAATCTTTACTTTGTATATTATAATTCTCTAAAATACATGACTTAATGAAGTTTTATGATGATCAAAAATATCTGTATAAATATTCTGAAGATTCAATAAGTTATCTCAAAAAAATTTTTAAAAAGTTTTGAACAATGGCTTAACATTGTCTCCCAAACTGACTAAACTCAAGGGAAAACCTATTTAAATGCACACATTTTAATTTGTTAGTTTCTTGGGAAAAATAACGAGTAAAAATTTTGCACCAAAATTAGGGTTGAAAATGGTTAAACATAGTCATTAAAGTATTTTTTTCTTTAAATGACTAATGTCCATATTTGTTTTGTTTGATAAAGAAGTTTAGTTACTCTCATTTCAAAAGTAAATGGTTAAGAGGAATGTATTGATTTGATCCCCCTAAAACTTCATTCTAGTAAAAATTTAACAAATATAGATCTTAAACTTATCCCTTAAACAAATAGTACAACTGAGAGTCAAATTTAAATAACTTTTTAAATTAATAAATGTATTTGGAAATGTCAATATTTAAAACTTAAAAATGTTTATATAAATATAAATATGAAGAACTTGCTCATTGCTTTCAAATATTTTCAGCAGAAAAAACATTTTCAAGTGCAACTTTATCCTTAATGATCTAGGTAGAGCTACTTTAGTTAAAGGGTTTAGCCCATGGAATGCTGTAACCTCATACCCCCTAGTTCCCTAGTGAAGTTTCTTGAGATGGCCTCTCCTCACAAAACCCTCAGGCTTAATGTAAGCATTTAGAAGTATTACTGACCTGGAGGCAGTGTGCTCTATGAAACAGGACATAATGCAGAGAGAAAAGACACTTCTCAGTAACTACTTATATTTTTGCTATGCCTTGATTGTGTCTTCTATTATGTGGCTATGAATATAAGTATTTTACCCTTATTGTAATGATGCAACAAATTTTATTCCCCAAATCAAGCTAACACATCATGGTACGCATAACTCCAACACTTTGAATGTTTTGTCTATGTGGGCGCTAAACTATATGGCAGGCTGAAAATGGTAACTATGGTGGACTTCACAAATTGCTCACAACTCAATATGAGACACCTTGATTTCTCTTTTTCTATCACCTTTCTCTCCATTAGCAAATCCACTCAGCACCATTCCACCCAATTCATTTTTCTCTATTTAATTGCCAGCATCAACAGGACTAACAATGAGAGATTCATGGTCATGGACAATAGACTAGTGGGAGGAAGGGGGAGGTAGATGGGGTAAAAGGGGTCAAATATGTGGTGACAGAAAGAAATCTTAACTATGGGCGATGAAGACACAATGCAATGTGTGTATGTGTGTGTGTGTATATATATATATATATACACAATGTGTGTATACACACAAACACACTCACACATATTATATATTATGTATGTGTGTGTGTGTGTGTGTGTGTGTGTGTGTGTGTGTATATATATATATATATATATATATATATATATATATATATATATATATATGCCTTACTGTTGAATTGCACCCCTGGAACTTACTGGATTTTGTTAACCAATGTCATCATAATTTTTTAAAGAATGGCCAACACCCTTGTCAAAGCCACCATCCTTTTTCACCTATACTCTTTAACACCCACTTAACTAGTTTATTCTTCAGTTTTAGCTCTCTACCCTGTTATACATGTTATATAGCTGCAACACAAAAGGCAATTAGAATCATATTCCCCTGGTTTAAATCCTCTAGGGATGCTCATAAAATACAAATTTCTTGTCATAGTACAAAGACCTCCATGATCTGGTCCCTGCCTACCTCCATGACTTCTCAGCTCGTCTGCCTAACGTTTATGCATCAGCCACCAAGTTTCATGTCAGAATCATTCCTGCTTCAGGGCTTTCACTTAAAATGTCTTTGCAGGTTCCTTTGCCTAAAATGTCCCGCATCTCCTCCTAGACTTCCCATGACTGCCTTTGTCTTGTCATCATTCAGGTGTGAGAGTTCAAGGGCTACCCCAGAGAGGCTTCATGGGGCCTGTTCCTATCCATTACCTCATTTGTACCACTCATAGCACAAGACACCATCTAATCCTCCTTCATGTGTTAGCTTCCCCATTCATTATTTATTTGTTTATTATTGATCTCTATGATAAGAATAAAGTTCCCTGAGAGCAGGGACCATGTTTTATCTTTTTCAGCACTATACCCCCAATAGACAGCACAGAGCCTGGTCCTCAGACTTCAATGAATAGTCCTTGGAAAAAAGTGAGAGAAGGAAAAAGAAAAGAAACTTCAGAAATCTCTGTGTTATTGAAGAAGAATCTGATACAAGGACCCCTGTAATTTTGAGCATCACGGTGTTCTTGGTCTCGCCTGTTCTTAACCTATAGCTTGTAACTACACACAAACTTCATTTCTTTAATAGTTTTTTTTCCCCCTCAGATTCAAGCTGGTTTTGCCCAGATGATGGCATTGTGACTCCTTTGCTTTCCCCCACTCCCGCCCTGCCCTTATCCTCTGTATTCCTGCTCCTTGAATCATTAAGCCTTAGGGTATGAGATTAACAGAGCCCCAGGTCTATAACCATGAGGACAGTAGGTTTTGGTTGGACTTTAGACTAAGGATAACATCTTGGCTCTAAATTTGTTTCATCTCCAGCCTTATCAAGGCGGAACTACAACCCCACCAGCCAAAAACTAGTCACGGGACCAGACGAGATGGCGTCATGGCTGATTCCAGAACCGGTCACAATGATCAATTACCTCATCCCCTTTTAATCATCCAGGACCCCAACTTTATTAGTCCATGACTACTGATTTTCCTTATATGATCTGTATCCAGAGATACTCAGGGAGCCAAGCCCCTGAGCGATAGCTTGCCTATGTCTCCAAGAATTATCCCAACTCCTGTGTCGGTCTATTAGCTGAGTGGTGCAGGCAGCACAAGCTTCAGACTTGGTTGCTCTCCAGTTTCATTATCACAATGTCCAGTTCCACAGAAAGATAGGATAAAGTCTTCAATGGCTCTTTCATACTTAATCATTCTTTCTTTGATGCCATCTTAAACATATTGTGGTTGTTAAATTTATTACACTACACTTTAATTTTGGCTCATGTTCGCTTTTCTATTAGGAGTCATGTTCCTTGAGGTGCCCTGTTCCTCTTTGTATCTTCAGTATCTAATATGATGCCTGATCTAGAGTAGCTGCTCAATAAACAGTTGCGGTTATCTAGAACTGCAGTAGACATACATTTATTTTATACGTATATACCTTTTTTACATAAAATTCTTTCTACTAAAACCATAGATACACGAGCTATACTGACATTAAATATGAAAAGTCTAACTCATTTTATGTAGCAGATATGCCAGCTTCTGAATTTTCACGGAATCCCTTTCTAGACCTGCAAACATAATCACCATAAACTGGATCTCACATTACACTATTGTTTCTTGACCTTTAAAGCTAGATGCCACACCCTATGTCACTGCTTTTAGATATTCTGCATTGTTTCTCAAGGCTAGAGAACAGAAGGAATTAAAATAATATTAAGGTTAAAAACCTAATTATTTGACCTTGGAAGATAAAATGTCTAACGCCATCTTTAATTTCATCATTTTATTATGAAGGTGATACTTGAGTATAGTTCTATGAGTTTTTGTTAGTTTGTGCTTTGATTGTTTTCTTTCAAGGAGAATTACTTTATGCAAAAGTGATTTTGTTTGTGGTGTTTGAAAAAGCAGGACTGACAAAAAAAAAAAACCTTGAAAGGTCATCCCTATCTATAGAAAAATTCTGAGCAAGAAGAAGGATGATAAAGAGCACAGAAATTGTGAAATAGGAGGAAATCACTGACACTCCATTTACACAGAATGACACAATCCCTACAGTAAATCAGATATTTTTAAAATATATTTACTATCTGAAGTAACTAAAGAACATTGTGATTTAGTTTGAATGGCATAGAGTTTTTATATTTCTCGCTATGGTAGCCTTTAGTTCTCTGATGTTATTAAATAAGAAAAACGTAATACCATACTCAATAAGAGGAGCCTGTAAACCCTACAGCAGCAAAAGCAGACTTGAATGTACAGAGTGAATGTGACTCCTGAGGATCTAACAAGAGAGGAGACAGCCCTGAAGATGGGCCCAAAAGAACTGGGCTCATGAGGTGGCTGCCTTTAACATTAGATCTGTGGAAAAAATAGATCCTCAACTGTTAATAAAAACAACAGTCTGAAATATTCAAATCTTTACATAAATTTTCCCAGGGGGGCACTAAACATCAATCTATAAGAGCTTCTAAAGATTTTTAGGAAGTGCAAGAAATATTGTATATTTAGTTTTTTAAAAAATCTTTAAGAGCGACTGAAATTTTAAATGTTTGGCACTTATCTGACTTATAGAAATCTACTTTTTGTTTATTTTTTTAAAATCAATATTTCAGGGGAAGGTAAAACATTGCATTTTTGTTGCATTTCAAATTTTTAAAATCCTTCCTGTCCTTTTAAATGGAGGAACTTTGTCAATGGGGTAATCAAAGAGTTAAAATTTTAGGCAATAATTTGATATTTATGTTTATCATCAGAATATAATTCATTTCTCTTTCCTCAAAATGGCACAGTTGATTATATTTTATTTTGCAATTATTGAATAGTATTAAAATGTTTACTATCTATATATCAAAGTGCAAATGTAGCTGAAATTGTTATGGTTCTGCCATATTCTCACAGCTCTGTATGGTAAGAGAAAAGAAATTGTAGAAATCATTTTCTCATTCATTGTTCTATAAAAATATTTCCATACTTGGTCTAGCTATTATTTTTATTTAGTTACTTAGCTTAGCTTTGTTTGGGGGGAGGGCAGTGGAGAGGGTCTACTCCTGATGTCCTCCTGTCTTTTGAATTTGTATGTTCTATGGCCCATAGTGATATTCATTGATGGGTGCTCCTGATATTCAGAAAAATGCTTTTCTTTTTCTCTTTATCATAAGGTTCAGCAGTGACACCAGAGATTAGGTTGTGTGTGCTCTTTCAGTTATGAATTACAAGAAATATTTGTTTCAAAAGGCTTGCTAAAAAAAGAAAATCTCTGAAATATAACTTCAAAATTAACTGTTTGATCTTCAGCCAGATTTATAATATATTTCTCTAACAGAAGCCTACAAACTGCAATACTTTTATAAACTCTTTGAAAATCTTAATGATAGGAACCTCTATTGGTATCAGAATTTACAATAATAAAAGTAATCTATATACACAAGTTTTCCCTAAATTTTAATTTGCTAAGTAAAGTTTGCACTTCTTTCTAATTCTTTTTAAATATTATTTTATACATATTTAATATTTTAATGAATTAAATTTGGGCAAAATGGAAAAAGAAAAATTGTACCAAGCTCTTCTTCTTTATAGTGCACTTTTTAACTGAATGAGAGCTAAAATTTTATGAAAGTTTTACAGTTAATCAATGCATTTATGAGAAAGCATCGAAAGATGTTAAAATGGGAAAATAAAGAGCATCAAAAACTGTAGTTATAAAAGCACTGAACCTATTTTCAAGAGTCTCACCTATTTTTAGTTTGTTTTAAATACGCAAAATAAATAAATATGATTTGAAATCATATTCTCAATTACATCATAAAATAATAGAAATTTCTTTTTGGTATCTATGAAATTCACCATTAGTATAAGATAAGCTTTATGAATTTCTGCTTCCATGTCATTTATTCTGTATTGTATAGCTAATGCTTATTTATAATGAGTTCACAAGGCAATATAATTGGAAAATAGTTCCAATTAGATTCAGTATTATGACCCTAAAATGGATGCATTTATGTTAATATAAAAGTATACCTGGTACATTTTATCATGCATTAGAGATTTTAATCAGGTAATCTACACAGCATCTGGAAACCTAAGCAGAGGCAAAGTCTGCTATAACAAAGGCACTGTAACAGTTCACCTTCAGTGAAGAACAATAATGCATTATTAAATTCACTTTCCTGCTCAGTGGTTACACTTAGCTGACCACAGCAAATTTGCTCTCTGCCTGGTCCTCACAAGTTGGCAGAAAAATAGATTCTGTCACATTTAACGGGTTTAGAAAATGACAGGATGCCTCCTTTGTTTTAACTATAAACCATAATCTTTCAGAAGTAAATATAATTACAAATGCCTTTGGTCATGTCATTCTTAGGACAGATATTATATGTGGGTTATCACAGAAGCATATATCATTAATAAATGAAACTGATACTATATATCAAAAATCCAGGTTTTTAATGGTCCTTTCATTCTATATAACATCATAATTCTTATGGCATAATAAAAATCATTTGGAAATCTAATAGAGCTATAAACATTATAATTACCTGTAGATTTTTGATTTATTTAAATTTATGTTACACAAATTTGAATATTTGATCTACCATAAAAACATCATATTTAGCAAACTCACTATTCAACTTATAGAATATTGTTTAAGCTAAAATTGAAATAATTCTTTAAGCCATTAAATGATCACCAACACAAATAAAAACCTTTATGGTTATTTATCTAGTAATTCATAAACACTTTCTTTACACACATATATGACCAATCGATACATATATTATAAAGAAAATTCCATGTCTCTTATTTTAAGCTGTTAAATATGTTATATATTTCATAGTATTTTCATGAAATAGGAAAAGAGCAATGCTCTGTAATCCTGAACTATATTGTTTCTTTAGAAACATTTTCACAAGTAGTAAGTGCAAATTGTAATCTACATATTTGTGGATAATGATGTTCATTAATAATTTTAATTTGAAAAAAACTTAAAATCGAATGGTTCCATAGAAATTTTATTTAGAATGCTTTGCAGAGAGACGCAAGAGATTTACTAGCTACCATGATTTTAAGCAAAAAAATATTGCCTCCTTAGGTGATATTGAATATCACTTACTTATGGAAGTATTTTTATAGTTGCCTGAAATTACTTTCTACTGACTCTTAAACTTTCTTTATGTCTCACTAAATTTCTCTTAGTAATTATGTGAAAATAAACAGCATAGCTTACCTTAATATTTAATTATGCAGATTAACTATATAATACCTTTAATAAAAAGGTAGATGTTGGAAAATATCAATTAAAATATATTACTTGATTATTTAAGATATGAACTTCTTTCTTTATAAGAAGCATACTGGATCTGCAATTTGTACACATAGCTTATTCTATAGATTACATTTTATACATGCTAATTTACATATAGCATATTATATTATATTACATTATTACTGATAGCATACAAATCATTTGCTATCATTAAACAGAGGCCTTCTGTCATAATGAAGTGAAAACAATGTAAAAGCGTAAAATTTCTACTTGTAATATCAGTAACATTTTTACATGGTGTTGAGTTAAATTTTTATCTAAAAAAAAAAATTAAAATGTACTTTGCAATTTATTTCAATTATGTTGATTCTATAGGTTCTAAAAATGAATTATTGCAGTTTTCCATAGAGTTTTCTAAGTATTTAACATCCTTTAGCTTAACATGCTTTTAAAAACTTATTGACATTTATGGCATAACCTGATCTTTGTTTTTTCCCACATTCCAAATCGCAAAATTGTACATGCAGTATAAAACGTGTCATTGTACAGAGATAAATGTTATATGACAATGAAAAAACATAGCTTATTTTTAATTATCTGAGAAAATTTCATACATGCTGTAAATTTCTTCATTTGGTCATGGAAACTTTAAATTATTAGCCAGAAATAATTGGTAGAAAGAAATACATGTGATGATAGTTTCCTATTGACTACTGATAATGACATTATAATGATTCTGAACTTTCCTCTTAAAATTCTTCCCTGATAAATAAATACCTCTTTTGGGGATGATCTAAACCAATAAGAGTAGGTTTATTTCATCTCCAACCATGGTTATAATTCCTGGAACACTGGTAGTGTTCTATCATGAATAATTCCTACATGAATGTTGTAATAAGACAAATTTTTCTAGAAAGAGAAACTACACACTCTAATCTAAATTCTAACTTTAGAGTTTCTCCTTGCACCTTCTGCATACTATAGAGGAAAGAAACAATCATAAGCCAATACACCACTAATATGGAAGCCTAGAACTTTGGCTATTTAAAGTCAAAAGTAAGATTCAACTTGGACAATAGTAGGCATCTTGAGGGAACTAAAAGCTCAGCTATTTGTATCATTAGCAATTATTCAAAGCATATGAAGGCAGGATAGCAAGGATCAAAGCAGAATAGAATACATATATGAAATAAGAGATTGGAGACCCTTGAGGAATAGGAATCGATAGTAAAAGAAGAGGCTGTCTCTCATGTTAGTGAAATGGACTTCTCTATCTCTTTTGCCTGACGTCTAAACGTGACTACTGCATTTAAGCTGGGATACATTATAAACTGTGAACATGTTGGGATCTGAAGGAATTAGGTTCACCATTAGAAACTCAAAAGCAACAAAAGAAAACTATAATTGTATTGCCCTTTGTTTCTGAGTAATGACTGGAGGATACACTAGAATCAGCATACCTTCCCTTTATCAGAGTTTTTCATAGAAAAATAATCCAACTTTTTTCATCAAATTAGATCCTAGTAGAGATAATATAAACTGAAAGTCAAAATAGTGAGATGATTAAAACAAAACAAACAAAAAATTCAAGAACAAGTGAATAAATTGTAATTTAGAAGAAAACTACCAAAATGCGTTGATTTACATAATGCTTCTATTTCTATGTATAAAGACACAAATTCTTGATTTTTTTTTCTCAATAGATAAAGGGAACCAACATTCTTGAGCAGACAACTCTGTGCCAAATACTTTTCTAAGTGATGAACAGAGTACTTGGTTTCAGTTTTGCAGGTAAGGAGATACTTTGCCCTTAAATTGCCCACCTGCCTTGATTTGGATTTTCTTTCAAATACAATAAGGAGGTAGCATACTGATTTAGAGAATGTAGTGCTATACATCTTCAAAAACCTCACCCTTGAGTGTAAGACTTAATTTATGACATAGGTCATGTCCACTCTTCTATTCTATCTGTAAATGACACCAAAACTTAGAAAGGTAGTCCATCCTCAGCTCTAGATTTTAGCAGACTATTCCTGCTAAGAGTCCCCAGGAAGAACTACATCTTCTTGTAGTGATATGGGTGATATGATATCATTCTTTAACATGAGAGTGATTTACTCAATATCTTTTCCCTAATACTTCTCATTGTTACTAGTAAAGCAATCTACATAATGGCCTATGACAATTCTCAATCTAGCTGCAGGTGTAGAACTCTATCTATTGCATGGCTATAGAGGAAGTAGAATGAAAAGCTTCTTGTGTATTCATCGTGGTTAAAAAAAAATGGAAAGGGAAAACAAAGCCATGAGACACATGACTGTTTATAAATAGAGTTTACAGTTTAGGCAAGCAAGAAATATGGTGTTTTTTAATAACTCCAATATATGAGTTTGTCTTACAGATCATCAATTTTATTCAAAGCTTCTCATTAGTACATCTTAAAATTACAACAATGTCTTATGTTCTTCAGTTAAAATTCGTCTCTGAATTCATAGCAACAAGCACAGTGCCTACCATGTAGTAGGTAACCACAAATTGCTGAATGAGAGACTAAATGAACAAAAACAGAAAAAATTGCTTGCTTTTTTTCTAACTTCATTAGAATGTTGTTAAGAAATTATTTACATTGATTTATATCAAGATGTGAGATTACAACTATAAAACTATCCCATATCCTTCCTTCTACAAATGTCTCTTGGAATTGTGTTCTTTTTGGTGCTATCCCTTACATCAACTGACAATTGATCAGATAAATCATTTATTTTTTATTCAACAAACTACTGTGCACCAGTCATTGTTGCAGTTACTGAAGACCTGGTTGTAAATAACAGACCCAAACTCATGTTCATGGGGCATGTAATGTAGTGAATAATGATTCCTCTCTGGCTACTCCAGATTCACTGTCCACCTTCTGTCTTGCTATCTGATCTGTGTGACTTCAAGACATGTCCATGTTATCTGAAAGGATCAGTAAGCATATCCAATGGAGAACCAGAATATGACAGTCTGGCTTCTACTAAGCCCTGGATTACAGAATTTTCCTCTCCAATGACATCCCGAATACCATTTCTATGCACATTTGCTGATGGGACCTTAACATGTATACATCTAAACACATTGAGCACTTAACTCTCATGACAAAAATTTGTGGTTATTTTTCAGGTACTACCCATTCAGTTTTTAAAAATGAAAAACTGAAGGCCAAGGATATTATAGAATTTACCAAGTTTATAACTGTAACCAAGACTTGAATAAAAAGAGGTCTAAATCCCAGGCTATGTTCTTTACCCTTGTGCCAGAGTGTTTCCAGGGGTAACTATTTCTTAGCTGAATATATGATTAATTTGTAAATTCAGATTTTTCACAATAGCCTTAGATTACTTTTTGTCATGATAAAATAGATAATGATGAATAATAATCATAAATAATAAATAAATAACAAGAAGTTCAAGTATATAACAAATTGATAGAGAGCAAAACTCAATTAATCATCTATTTGTTTTTATGCTCCACTGTTTCAAAATATTTAACATTATTTCAACTTTATAGTTAATACAAAGGTTATATTAAAATACTAAATTATATTTAAATCTGTATCTATTAACTTCACAGAGAGAAAGAAAGAGGGACGAAAGGAGGAAGGAAGGGAGGAAGGAAGGAAGGAAGGAAGGAAGGAAGGAAGGAAGGAAGGAAGGAAAAAAGGAAGGCAGAAAGGAAGGAAGGAAGGAAGGAAAGAAGGAAGGAAGG
>CM053508.1:14990540-15034324 GCA_028627145.1 Eidolon dupreanum
ACATAATATGTTAACATTATCAAAATATAAAAATGTATAAAGAGGTTTTCACTCTATGCATATCTACATATGAGATACTATCAAATTCAGATTTATATTTTTTGTATGGAATATTATTTGTGTAATGTCCATCTGGAATTTAAAAAAAGCCATTTGAACACAATCCTAATTTTGAGTAAAATTAAAATTTTTGAACAATGAGATATGTGCAAAAAGAAATATATTTTGAAAAAATTATCTCCAAAAGCTTGAGAAAAATGATAGCATAGTAATTTATAAAAGAGGTTTGTAAGAAGATGGTTAACAGGTTAGATGTAAGAATAAAACATCAAGAGAGAAAATCCCAATATGGCCAGTTTGCTAACAGCTTTACTGCCTTTAGTGCTCTGCCTTCAAATTCAGGTACCAAACTGAAAACATTTTACACAAGTATATTAATCATTGGAAATCTTGAGCACTGAATACCAAGTAGAATATGTCACAAAAGATTATTAGGATGATCACTTCCTAAGGTATATAAATGTCTAATTGCTATGCTCTACTCCTGCAATTAATATAATATTGTATGTCAACTGTAATTATAAAATAGAAAAGTATTTAAAATAAAGAATATATAACAAAATAAATGCTTCATGGCTTGCAGTAAATCCCCTGCATTTCTTGATTCTTCAATCAAATTATTCCTTCTTCTAAAATGGCAAGGGTCATCAGTGAAAGAATTCTCCAGCAATCACCAATGAAAGTTTTTACATTTTTTATGAAAAAAAAAAAAGAGAAAAGCCTCAACTACAGGGAAAATTAGAGTACATATTAAGAAAACATAATTACAATCATAGCAAAGGGGAGAGGGAGTAGAATTTGCATTTCATAAAGTTTATTTCACATATCTGGCATTCAGTAAATATTTACAGATTGATTACATCATTTTGGTAAACTTAGTCCAAGACAGAAGTAACTAACATAAAATAGGTATTCAGTGATTAATTTCACTATAAATGCTTAAATTATTTTCTATAATTGAAAAAGCTGATACTATAGGCTTACCTATGTCATATATTTAATTTCTAGTAAATAAAAATTAGATAAATTCAATAACAACAAAAATATGTATATATAAAACTTCATGCAAGATATAAAACAGGCTCAAAACTGTTAAAAATAGCAACAATTTAAGAAAAACTGAGAAGTTATGCACTAGAGAGAAACACTATAGATCATCATCAATGAACAAATAAGTGGAGGCTGGAGACATGTAGCATAGAGAAAGAGTCGGCCTATTTTTATAATTCAAATGCCAGTTATTACTACCTATTCCAATAAATTTAGACTGAGGGAAAAGACCGGATGCTTTGTTTGTTTGTTTGTTTTTTTAAATCCAGAAAGCTTTAGAAAACTTAGTATTTCTTCAGAAAAGTTAGAAGACAGAAAATTGTTTTTGTTGCTATGAGTTGTATCACAGTTTTCTCCAGCACATGTTTTTGATAAACTCCAATTTATAGTTAAAGTTCATAGTACTAAAAGTATTTCTCTTTACACTGAGGATGACTGAAACAATATAATATATCTATACTTCTTAATATATTAACTCATTTTTTATATTTATATTTTGAATGTACGTTAATTAAACTCTCTCTAGTTTCTAAAACCCATTAGAGTGTTTTCATTTTAAAAAGTGAAGAGCGAATTTTCTCAGTACTTAATACTTCTGAATTCTAATGCCGGTAAAGTCACTGGTCCTTCAGCTATAATGACTTAAATATTCTATCTAATAGAGTTGAGTTAATAGCTTTTTAATATTAAGAATATTTACAAATGTTTAAAAGTTACTGTTTAAGATTTTAGACCACGGTGATTCTCAATATACAAATTAACTTTGGTATCTATTTTTAACATCAATGTTTTCTTTAAAAGTATTATCTTTTGAATGTTTTAAAGTGGTAGGCATATTACATATAAGAAGTCTAAGCCTAAAATGACACAAATGTATAATTAATTTCTTTACAAATGTCTCTAAATGAAGTCACTTGTTTTAATATAGATTAAAAGTCCTAAGAAAGTTACAGGGTTAGTACAAGGCACATGATAAATGTAGTTATGAAAGAAAACAATTTTTAATTTAGTAGACATTATCAATCTAGAAAGCCTATGAATATTTACTATTAATTCAGGATGCTGAAAAATAGATGAGAGTGCATACAAGAGAAAAAGCAACATATAACAGAACATTTGCAATAACGGTATCAGTATCTATTATAATTTCTATGATTAAATAACTACATTTGAAATTATAAGATGAGTTTAGTGGTAGTTTTATATTCCTAGTGAGAATATTGAAATAAAAACTTATTTCTTCATAAAATATACATTAAAATATTTAAAAACTGTAGAGATATGATCATGGTCTTTATTCTGACAATAAAACCAATTTAAAAACTTTGATGTGATAAAAAGTACTGTTAGTGATATGAAAAGGTTTTGTGTATATTCATGGTCAGAACATTCTAATGTTTCATATAAATGTACATTCTAAGGGTTAGACAATTCCACCTTTGCCTTTCTATTAATCTTTAAAAGAGTGTAAGATTTACAGTTGTTCTAAATTTCCTTCACTGTCTCTTAGAATCCTCTGGTAAATTGACCCAGTTCTATAGATTATCTAGTCTAGTTGAAGCAAATGCAATACACAGATGATTCCAAGAAATTTACAGTCTAGTACTGGAAGAGGAGGAATGAAGAAATAACTTCCAAATAATAAGGCAAATGTTGTAATGAATTTTGGGGGGCAGGCACACAGGGAATGGAGTTCCTAGATCAATCTAGTATGGTATTTCGGGAAAGGCTCCATGGTGGCAAAATCATAATAACAAATAATATATAATTACAAATAGAAAATGGATACAACTGATGACTCATAAAAAATTGTTACGAAAATTATAGGTCAACTCAACTTGAAACACCAAGCTGTGGAAAGCTCTCCACCAAAATTTCCAGTGAGATCCATTATTTCAGTCATGTTATTGGTCATGCCTTTAGTGGTGTTCTCCTCACTATTAGCTCTGGACTTTTGTATTTCTCATCAGCCCTTCTCCACCAGTGTGCTGTAAGGGAATTAAGTGCTAACAGCCTGATAGTAACTGTATATTATAAATTAACTGCTATGTATTTCAAGTGAAACTAGCTATGTGGCATCCATGGGAAAATTGAGAAATCATTTTCTGTAGGGCTTTATTCTTTGAAGAACCCTGGTGGAGAAATGCTGCTTAACCCAAACAATGAATTCTTATATTTAAGTATTATTACTTAAATCTTCCATGAAACTTTATGTTTTTTACTTGTTAATTTGCATATTTCCTCAAATAGGTTTTTGATTAAATATAAAATGTATATGTCAAAATACACATAAGGCACAATATATATAATATTTTTATTCATTGTCAAAGAAGAACTTGTGGGAAAATTAGAACTAGACATTTAGAGACCATTTGGCCCACTGATATACTGCATACAGGTCATCTAGCTTAGTAATGATACCTGATATCAAACTCCAAAATAAATACTTAGAAAAGTGCCTTAAGTGTTCTCAGTTATGCCTAGATTTTGACATATCAGCACCTGAAAATATTATCATTTTCTCATTGATATTTGATAACGTAAATAGTTCAGTTTGTAGAAATTTTGTATTCCTTCTCCCTAAGGGCTCAGCAGAGCTGTTTTCACATTGTAAGCATTTTTGCTTTTTGTAAATAGTCTTTTTTTGGGGAAAAAAGTTACCCCAACTTAACTTAGCTTTTCTCTAATCAATGTTTTCTGATTATTTAAATATCCAATTGTGTTTATTTTCCTTTTTTACAGTAAATTAATTTTTGATTTATTATGTTTTCTAAAGAAATAACCATTTTCATAACATTGATGATTTGATCTTCGCGTCAGAAAAAATAGTCAAAGTTCATAGTCTATATTCATAAAATTTTAAAATATTAAGATGAAAAAGATGTGGAGAGGCTCCTATATTCATAGTTCATAAATTTCCAACATGCATACTAAATTATTTCAGTTTCTTCATGAGAGCACTTCATGAAATAAAGTATGAAAATAAAAATTTTTGCCTGTTAATGTCACGCTGATAAAAAATGAAATATACATAGGAAATCATTTGCAGCTTTGCACAGTCTGGACTTTGTCATTTATTACATGCACTTTTGAAACAAGTACTAGTACACTGACTGATAAGTTCAATTCTGTTTCCTGATTTGACCACATGTCTTTTAATCTGAAAATATTCACATTAACTTTTTGTATATTATTGTTGCCCTATCGTTTTAAGTAAAATGACCATTAACCCTTAAGGCATTAAGACAAACCATAGACCTTCAGAAACCCCAAGATAACAATTAAAACAAATAATTCTCTTTCTTTAATGTATTGGAAAATAAATTATCACCTACCTGTTGATTAAGAGAAAGTGGGAGGTCTTCATTCAAACTTCTTTTTTGTTGAGTAGGCTTAATTTTTGCTTAATACTGTAGGATTTTAAAATGCTCGTATGCTAGCTTTTTATGTGATCTAAAAATATACCTCATTCTGTAATTAAAATCTAGTTCATATGTTGAACAGGATAAACAAGTCCACATAATCATATATTACCTTTTTCAACATGCATCCTTTTCGACTCATGTCCCATGTCATGACCAGCCAAATCTCCCTCTTTGGGCCCTGGGAGTACATTGGGTGATAAACCCATCAGCATCTGGTTCATGGACAACCCATTCTGATGAACAGCTGTCAAGCCCAAAACAAAAGAAAAAACACCATAACACACAATGTTTGAATAAATTATTTAGACTTTTGGACTCAAAATAAAATAAAATTAATGGTCTAAATTTAAAACTATCATCTATCTCTAAGGACTCCATAAGAATTGATAACCATGATCATTCTTGAGGATAAACAGAAAAATACTCAAAATAAAACCACTTGATCTTATTTTAATTTCACATAAAATATAATTTTTTAAAAATGTCTGAAAAACTAACGAACAGCCATACCACTACAACCACTACCAATGAAGTAATCAAGCTTTTATCTGGTGCTTCACATTCTCTCCCTACTAAATAACCTTCCTTAACTCTGAAGAACTACAGTCTTAGCATTTTTGGTGCTCTTTAACACCAAAAAGTTAAAACATAATAAATTAACTCTGGTGGTTTGAGAGGGCAAATGGAGATTTCAACACTGAAATAACTGTTTTAATATCTATGTTCTAGTCAAACACAAGGTTTCATAGATATGAAAGTACTTTTTTAAAAATTGGATTTGAACTCAAATTAAAAACAAAAGAGCCCAACTAATATCTATCAACTGGCTGAGTGATTAAAAACAATAATTACTTTCTTGAGCTATTAAGAGTAACCTGTCACTACTGAAATGATAAAGTAGATGATCAAACACCCTGATGGTTTTCACAATCTGTCAATAAACTCCTTAATAAATTGCTCATGAAATTCTTGAAATTCTTGGGAAAATTTGGAAAAAGAATCATTCCATAAAACTATACTTTCTCTGGAAAATAGAGATTATTAAAATATCTTAACATTATGTTAGAAATTACCATTTAGAAATCACCATAGTAATAATGGTTTCAGGGAAGAATCTTCAAGGGCTAATTCTAAAAGTAGTGGAATTCACTACTTTTATGAAGAACATAATATTTACAGTCTTAAGATATCTCCTCACAAGGTACTTATTATATTGGAAGGTTAAACAAAAGAAAGTTTACAGTAGAGAAATCTGGTAGTTACTACCTTAACCAAATGATAGTTGTCACAAATACTGGAGAAATATCATGTCTCCTGAAATGGTACACTGAGGACACTCTATCATGTCTGTATGACTCATGTCAAAAATGCATAACCTAAGTCAAATCATGAGGAAAAATCAAAAAATTCCAAACTGCGGGGTATTCTACAAAATTAATGGACTGCATGCTTCAAAAATGTAAAAGTATTGAAAAACGAAAAGACTGAGAAACTGTTCCAAATTAATGAAACTAAGGGAATATGACAGGTAATTGTAACATGTGATCCTGGATTAGTTTTTGAACTGGAAGGAGTGGGGTGGAATCTCTTGTTCTGAAAAATATTAGTGAGGAAAAAAAACTATTAGTGGGAAAGTTAGAGAATTAAACAGGGTTTATAGTTTAGAGACTAGAACTATAATGATCATAATTTCCAGATTTTGGTCATTGTTCTGTGGTCATATAAAAAAAATTCCTTGTTTATAGAAAATAAACACTGAAGTATTTGAGGTAAAGAAGCATGATGCTATGATAAGGACATGAAGGCGTACTACATTTCTAATCAGGGTATTTTTCAGAGAGACCAGTTGATTGTGTAAATCTGGGTGATGGGTATGCAAGATTTCTCTATATTATTTTTGAAATTTTTATATCTCTCTAAAATTATTCTATAGCATGTTAAAATAAACACATATATATGTACTTGTATGCATATATGTACATATATGTGTGCCTGTATATATAGATGTGTATATGCATGTGTGAGAGTCTATATATTTATTTCCATTTGAACAATTATTGTAGATCATGCATGTAAAACTTTCTCTTCTGTTTTTATCAAAAACAAACAAAACATAATGATTAATTTAAAAAACATAAATGTGTAATGAAACTCTTTCAAATCTTTCCCTATTTGCCCATATTTTTATTTAAGTTGTATAAAACATATTTTTTTATTTTTATAGAAGGACAGAGCCTTTCCATGGCAATATTTTATAAAAGTATTAGAAATAAAATATTCAACATTAAGCTTCTGATTTTAGTGTCAGCATAACACAAAATCATACAGAAAATATTTTCTTTAAAAAATGGTTTGAAGTAGTGGGGCTAGGGTTTACCAGTTCCAGAAATAGCATTGGTTTGGAAATGATTATCAAGTGATATACCCATTTTTATTAATAAACAGTTAAAATCATCTCTTACAGAATTAGGGAAATATGTTGTAGATAGGCCAAATCAGGTGTTCATATTTGGAATTACATTGAACTATATAATTTTAAAGATAATTTTATTACATATAATTCAACCTAATTTTTAAGTTATCCACCTCAATAGTACTCATAATGAAGATTTCTGCTTCATGAAACTATCCTTTATAACTTACAAAGATACTTTCTAGGAAATGTTTTTTGTATTATGAAAATGTTCTCAATGAACAAAAAACACCAATAAATTTTGTGTAATTAGATGAAGTTTATAATAAATATTATTTTAGAAAGTAATAACTAAATCCTAGAAAGAATACAATAAGTATTGGCTTTATAACCAAAAGAGTCACTATTAGTATATTCACTTGATTGAAAAAAAATATATCAAATTCTTGTATGGGCAGAAAAATAACCCATTAATTGAATGGCAATTTAACTTTATTCTTCATTTTCTTGGACATAGGCATCAAGATGAAATATATGAAAATGTGATCATGAAATAATATATAACCCTACTTTTTAGAATTTAATAATAATAGTATATGACAATGATATGCATTATTGACTATTACTAATTCAAATCCTCTAATTTAACCAATTTCAGACTCTAATTTATTGATCATTTGAATGACTAAGAAATATTTTTTAAAAAATTAATTGTTTTGAAATCTATTTTTCTTATTCTTCTTTGTAGATATCTTTCTCAATATAAGGGTGGATTTTAAAAATTAGCTAATTTCAAAAAAAGGCAGGAGGGTGATTGAAGAAATAAAAATGAATAATCCATAAGCAGCAAACTTAGACACTAGATATTTGGAGGTGTTTACTTCAGAAACTAATCTAGGTTACTTACTTTCTCTGTTTCATAGCTCAAAGCTTTATGTGTGGCATTGAGGCGAAGGAGCTTCTATCAGAACCTGTTAATGTAGTACCATACCTCATGATATTGCAAACTGGGGAACATAATTTTGAGAGATGGCTATTGCTACAGAGCTTCAGAACATGATACATCTGAGATCTACTTGGAATGAGGGTATTTTGATTAGAAAAGCCAGCTGCACCTAATAAAGTTGAAAACGGTGACAAGTAAAAGTATGAGACCTACGGATTCTGTCAGAAGAGCTCTCAGTCCGTGCTGGGGAGCTGGACACACTGCTGCTGCGATGTGACGATGGGTGACTGCCAGGCCTTCGGCCTTCCTCGAGAGAGGGGGCAGGCGAAGGGCTGTCAGGGACACGCTCCTACACCACCATGGAAAGAGAAGGGGAAGAAAAGAAGTAAATGCTGTTTTTTCTTAATACTATAAAAGTATGAAGATAATAAACATATTTTTTTTTCATCAACATTCAGCTGTATTAAAAGACACCTTTTATCTTGAGCAAAAACAAAGCAGAGAAAGACTAGAAAGAAAACTGGTTTTATAGGTAAACATCACTGTAGTAATTGTAAATGCCAGTCACCTCTTTTGATAAAAAGAAAGGCCAAAGAAGATGACCAGTTCAGAACCTATTAGACAACAAAGAATTAATAGAACAAAGCAGGTTTCAATTCTAGACAATTATCAATTTAAAGAAATCTTTAAATATATTCTATTGCTTCAGCAAATGTCTAAGGATCATTTAGCACAGAAATTATCAACATGACAGACCATAATAATAATAATATCAGAGGAGCTGTTAGCAGCTATTTCATCATGGCACTCCTCTGGACACACATGGATGGCCACATTTTAAGGCATCATAGAAATCAGTTATTGAACATTGGAGTAATTTTCTTAGATCCTAATAATTTTCAGACTACCTACTACTCATAGCTCCAATTCAATTACACTGATATAGTAAGGGAAATTCATGAACTATGCATTAGTCGTGTCCCAGGGAAACTTGGTATCACATTTCCTGATACTGTCCTATGTTAACACTCAGGTCTCACTCTGTCTCCCCCTCCAAGCACTGCACCTTTTCCATTAGACTAATAAGTAATTATACTGTATATTGTCTCCACTGAGTTATTACAAATAGAGTTATGGATTAAGAAATAAAATATTCATTTGTTAACATTTTATTTTTTTGAGCAAAAAGATATTTATACCTTCAGATAGCAATGCAGACAGACATTGAAGAACTCTTGTCAATAATTAATAAAAATTTGAAAGAGTGGAAGTAAACTGCTACATGATACAAAGGAAACAATAAATAAGTCATTACTTATTAGGGTGCAAAGATGTAAATATTAAAAAAGACTTTTAAAAATTTAAAAGAAAATTGTTATAAAATATAATTGTTCTAGAGGAGGCTGTTTTCAAAATGTGAATGGCTAATATAATACGAAACACAAAGACTAAGTTCAAGGCTTTGTACTACCAGTGAGAATGAGAGTAATACATGTCCTTGGTCTCAGAGGTTCCATTAACCCGGTGTTAGTTCACACTCCTGCTTTGCATTAGAATCACTTGGAAAGTTTTTAAACATGTCTATGTTTGGGCTTTACTCTCACAGATTCTGGCTTACTGAATGTTATGTATTGAACTATGTCCTCGGAAAAGACTGGAGTCCTAACCCCCAATACTTATGAAAGTGACCTCATTTGGAAATAGGGTTTTTTGCAGATATAATTAGTTAAAATTATGTCATGCTGAAGTAGAATGAACTCTTAATCCAACATGACTAGTGGCCTTACAAGAAGTCATTGTGAAGAAGATTGGAGGGGAAAATGTCATATGGAGATGGAGGCAGAGATTGGAGTCATGCAGCTGCGAGCCAAGGAATGTCAAAGATTGCAGAACACCATTAGAAGTTATGGAGAGGCAAAGAAGGATTCTACCTAGACTCTCAGAAGGAACATGATGCTGCTAATATCTCGATTTCAAAATTCTTGACTCTAGAAATGTGAGAGTGCACATGTCTGTTGTTTTAAACCATCCAGTTTGTGGTACTTTGTTAGAGCAATGCCATGTACACCGGGTCTATTGTGGGGCCTAGGCATCAATATTTTTTTTAAGGATCTCCAGGTGATTTTAACATGCATCTAAGATTAAACACCACCTGTTTCATATACTTTTAATTTTTTCAGTCCTGAAAATTGTCAATAAACTTCTTAAATAGATATGCTGAGGCTTAATTTTGGAGGAGCATGACAAGTAAATAAAAATAACTAGAAAAAAATGGCCAATCCCTCTTCCAAAATTCAAGTATAAAATGATTTCTCATTATATATTCTATGGAAGAACAAATAATCCCATAAGAAACTTCATGACAAAAAATTTATAAGATCTAACAATATTGTAACGGAAAAACAGGAAACAAGATATCAAAAAATGTCAACAAAATTCTGCTTTCAAAAGTTGTAATGCATCTCTGTTGTAAAGATAACTTCTTGAAACTTAGAAGCTTTTGGACTGGTCTAAAATGTGTGGACTGGTTTCTCTAAAGGACAATTAGAACTTCCCAAAGAAGAGATGTATTATCAATATCATACTAAACACAAACTCTTTACCTTAATTGATAAGAGGTGAAGAATTAAGTGCTCTATTTTCTGCAATAGCAAAATTAGCTGTTACGTAGGTAAATGTAAGCATCACACAATATATTTTCCTACCTAAGTCATGTTGGTTGCATCTGAAAGACTTCAAATAAGCAAGTAAGAGAGAGAGGTGAGGTAGGAAAGAGGGAAAGGGGAAAAGAGGGAAACACACACACATACACACACACACATACCTTAAATATTAACATTTACACATAGCTTATTCAGGGAAGTTTTAGGCATCCTATATTTGTTATACTAAAGGATACTAAAGATAGATGGTCTCCAATCATGCAATTTGCAGATTAAAATATTTGAAACCTATGTATCAAATAACATGAAAAAGTGAACATATTAATAGTTATTTTTCCAAACAAGTTATGATTGTAAATGGTCTAAATTCTTTAGCTCATATGGAAAAAAAATAACCTAAATTTCTAAGAAATGAACATATGTGATTTAAAAAGACACAGAATCTACATCAGGATGCCAAAAGTTACTTTCTATATTGTAATTATAATGTAAAAGTGGCTGGGATCATAAATTTTTTTTCTTAACATTAATCCTTACTCTAAACTATGAAGCAGCTTCAAACTATACATTTACTATGCATTCAGTTTAATGAGTTTCATCAATATCTAGAAGGTTTCCATAATCTCAGAAAGACTTCTCATGTCCCTTTTCAGTCAATTCCTCCCAACCCCTTAAGTAATCACTTTCTGAATTCTATCCTCATTGAGTAGTTTTTCTGGTTCTAGAATTTCACAAAAAATGAAATCATATAGTACATAATTTTAATATTTGGCTTCTTTTACACAACAAAATGTTTTTGAGACTCATCCATGTTGTTGTATATACTATTTAATCTTTTTAACTGTTGAATATATTCAATTGTGTAAATATATCACAATTTGTTAATCAAAAAAAATGGCAATAAGGTTCTGACCAAGTCTTTGCAATAACAAATCAAAGAATAGTCTTGGTTTATGCATAGAATTCAAAGGTTGGATTCTATTCCTTTTGGAGTATCTGTGCATTTATTATAGAGAGTGGATTTATAAAACTGTATAGTGGAACTCCTGTATAGTCTGTAAAAATGTATTAATAAGCTATGCTATAGCTAACTGCACAAGACCAGAGATGCTCTATAAAAAAGTCTAACCTCAACTTCTTGAAATTGTTATAAAATAAGTTTGCCTAAGCTTTAAAGCTAAATTGGAACATGTCTAACTTAACACTTGGATTTTACAGAGAAACATAGTATGTATTTGAGAAAGAACATTGCCATATTTTTATATAAATAAAATTTTCTAAATTAATAATTCTATTTTCTTCAAAAGGCCACTCATATCGATGTTATTCATCAATACATTTTAATATTCTTCTTAATAATTATGTAAGTGATCATATTTGCTGTGGCACATGTTTAGCTGAACAGAGATAAAGTACATTCTTGACATAAATCAATCCATCTAAAATCATTTTGCAAGTCTGAGTTTCCTGTCATAATAGATTTTGCAGTGGTGCTAATGGAAAACATCAGAAACTGATTTTTTTCCCTGAGTATTTAACTCATAAAACCCTTAAATATTTAATGCATAAAACTCTAGCAACAATGGTTACACCATTAAAAACAATTTTTTGTTTCTTTTACCACATGAGTATAAAAGTTGTTTCAATAGTCAATATATTTAATTGTCAAAGATTACCGATAGTTCTTTTCATTCATGTTTTCCTCACTTAAATGTTTACACATTCAAAATGCTCTAAAGATCACATAATAAAATAAGTCTAAAATAAACTAGTGTAAAATCCTAATGTAAAATACATCTTAAAAGCATAACTTAAGAGTTAGAAAATATAGGTTAAATTGTAGTATTTAATTTAGTTTTAGCTTATTTTTACTTCATATTTTTTGTATAAGAACAAAGGATACAAGGACAATACTTAATACATTTATTTAAAGAAAATATTTTAATTTATGCAAATTTTTATGATTTAAAAGCTTAAGTATTCCATTGAAACTTTCTATAAATTGAGATGCAACATATTCAGTCATTTCACTTAATGTATAATTTCAATCTTTGGAACATGATTTATTGTTCTTTGAAGAATTTCATTAAAGTAAAATCCATTGAGCAAGTAAAATTTGAATATATTGTTACACAATAAATTAATTTATTTCAACAGCTTAATTCTTTTATCATATTTATATGCTTGCCTTTCCAGAATTTGCTATAAGATGGAGAATAATGGAGACAGTAAAGAATTGCGTAGGAGAGAATCTCATAATTATTATTGAAACAAAATAGATAATGAGTTTTATTTAGACATAATAAGAAAGGAGCAGTTCGATGTCTATAGGAAAACTATGTAAACTGTATTTTTCATTTCATTTGTGTAATACCCTTTAACCTCCAAGATGGGCCTGAAGTAGGACAAAGAGGAAGAATATTTAATTTAATACTTCAACACACTGCTTTATAGTCCTGCATCATAAATCCACCAATCAATAAAACACAATCTTTTGCAATGTTGCATCTTTATAAAACTAGCCACAATAATAAATTAAAATTTAAGAGGAGTACTCAAAGTCATACTAATAAACTAACGGTAACAGAATAACAAAAAGAAAAAGCTGCAGTTATTGCCTCTGGATAGAACAAGAAGTTTTAGTCTGTAAGATAATTCAGAATCAAAAGTGGAATTCAAAATGATGTATCCTAAAATAAAAATATATAAAATGTTTAGTATTACATATGTGATTAAAAAATTGCATTGTCTCAATTGCCTCCTCTCTACCACAAAATGTATTACATTTTATCAACTTAAAATATTTTCTTAAAGTAAATCTAAATAATCACAACTCATTTCTCTAAATGAATTTTTCATTTAGCTTTACTTTATGTTGCTCACTTTTAATTATTTTCATTTTCATCTGTTTACCAGATAGATATTTCCTCACTGAATATGTTAGAGAAGTGAGGAGAAGATATTTCTAATGTTAATTGTTATCGTGGTATAACTTCTAACTTACAAAATTGAAGCTGACTTGCACTTTGTATAACCTAAACTCCTGAGCTTTAAGACGACTCAAACTCAAATTAATTCACTCATAGAATATTTACTAAACACCTAATACATGCCAGTGTCCTAGGCTCTGGTTATATAGAAGTAAACAAAACTGACAGAAATCCTTCCTCCATGGAGCATATGTCATAAACTTGACATCCAAATTCCCTTGTTCTGGAAAAATAAGCAGAGAACATAAATAGCAGAATTGGGATTCTGGATTCAGTAAAATATTAGAAATTACTTTTGGAAAACATAGTAAAATGATGCTAATATACTTGTGTCTGGTAGAGAATCAGGAAGCCATCATAAAACTCCATGACTCAGAGTTCTAAATTGAGGCTTCAAGAGGTATTTACATAGCTCTTTTTATTTGTTTTGAGGATGGTACTCAAGAAATCCCCAATTTTGCTAAATGTGAAACTGGTAGGACCCATAAGTGTAATCATAAACAACTTAATTTTATTTTCCTACTATCTCTTCAAACTTATTCAACGGTGGTAGGGGATTATATTTTTTCCACATCTGTATAAACATTCAGGTAGCATCATAACTTTTTAGATTAATATTTGGTAATATATAGTTGTACTGTTAAGCAGTAAAATACAGTCTTAACTCAGAAATTATAATTCACCTTTATGTAATAATAAATACATCTTTCTTTACCACACTCAAGGAGGAGAAATACAAAAAGGAAAGCAAGGAGAAAGAAGAAAGTTCTGACTTGACCAGTGCTGCCATTAATTGGCATCACTTGCTCTGAGCATGGCAAATGTTTAAAGCCAACTTTTTGTCTAGTTAGGGCACTGTGTATGTTCTCAGAGGCCATCAGCTCTATGAATTGCTCATATGCAGTTCCCTAATGGGTCTAATTGGTCTCTAATCCTCTGCCCCTTGAATTTCCTGAATAGTTAGAACTGAATGCTTGATTCAAGTTGATTTAGGGCAAGACTACTTCATAGATAGTGTTGCATACTTCTATCAGAAGCTCATACTGTCTGCTTAGTTGCACTTTATGATGCCAATCACCACTGACGATCATAGGCCAGACTTATCACTTCATTAGGACTTACAATTTGGCGATATTCTTAATATGAAATTCCTTCTAAATCCAAGAAAAAATGATATGAAATATTTTTTGTGAAAAAAATTATGCCTAAAAGTAATGCACTCATCTAGAGTTATTTATGGTTTCCCAAATATAAACTATTATGTTCCTAAAAACAAAAATGAGGCATATGACATTGCTCTAATATTTTAACCTACTTTGAAAATTAGGTCACACTTGTTCTAGTTTTTTTAATTTTTAAACATTTTAAACTTTGTGCATATAAAGTCTTATTTACCAAAATAGTATTTTAAGAACCTGCTTTGAAGGAAAGTATTACAGAATGAAAAATTTATTCTTTGTATTTTTAAATGTTTTTTTTCAAAATTTAATTCTTTAAATGAAAACATCATAAAATCTCTCTCACTCTCTCTTTCTCTTTCAAGTACGTGCACACACATAGGCGTGCAAATACACACACACACACACACACACACAAAAGGTCAGTAGAGATAATTTGTAAATTTAAGTCACATTCTCTGTTTTTAGAAAACCCAATAATGTGACATGAGAGGAAAAGTGTTTATTAAATAATGTAAAATAATTTGAATATTGCAAAATTTCTCAAAAAATTATTCTGTATTATCTCTGAAGAAAAATGAAATCTGAAAAAAAAATGCATTTAAAAATCTGCTTTGTGTACTACTGAACTACAAATTTTCCCACAGCAGATCACAACATTTTTGTAAGGTCAAAGGGATAAACAAGAAAAAGAGAAGGAAGGAGAGAGAGAGTGAGAAAAGGAGAGAAAGGTCTTACTATATAACTATGACTATATTTTAAAAACTTGACATAGATTTCTTATAAGATTCTAGAACTTATTTTTAAATACGTTTTATATTAATTTGGGGAGAAAAATAAAACTAGTGGTAAGATAAAGATAATATCAGTGTATAAAGCCTTCTAATGAGTTTGTAAAAACTAATTTAATCATTATGACACCTGATGAGGTAGTCCTGTTATTAACCACATTGTACAGAAAAGGAAACAAAAACAGGCATTAAGTAACTTACTTAAGGTCACATGACTAGGTGGTGGTAGAGCTGGATTATAAACCCAAGGAATCTTCCTCCAGAATCCATGTTTTAAACCCCTAAAATATATACTGTCTTTCTTCTTTTCAATTTTTTTTCAGCAACAACCTTTTTTCAAAGTCCTTATGAAATCATTGTAAATTTATTAAATAAAAAGTGAGAAAGTTATTGATTCATTCAGGAGAATTTAGGGTTACTTGATGAATGATACCCAAAGAGAATCAATTAGTAGAACATTTTAGCCTATTAGGAATTCTCTAACGACAGGAAGAATTGATCTCTTGATTTATTCTGTTTATTTTCCTCAGTGATTTAAAGTAATATGAGTAACACATCCTTTTACAATTTGGAAATGATACAGAGATGGTATAAATAGCTAATATGATAGTTTAGAGTGTTAAAATCAAAGGTATCCAAAGAGTCTTATTCAATGGACTTGAAAATAAACAATAGGGATAAATGCAAATTCTTAATACAAGTAAAAGATAAAGAATTGGCTTAGTAGAATTTCATGTCGCAAAGATATGAAATTCAACTAGCAAAACAGTTTTATGTATTATGACTACATTAATAAGTTATTCTCAGAACTGAGGTTTATGTTACTTCCAGTGTCTCCTCACTGGCTAAGTCACTTCTAGAATATTATATGGGCAGGGTTGGGGAAAAAGGGGATTAAAAAAAAAAAAGAAGAGGTCAACCAAGAAGTTGGATGAGGAATGGTCAGAAGGAATGAGAATATTTAACCTAGAGGAAAGAAACATGACGGACAACATATATTTAGATGGCTAGAACACAGAAGGATTAAGAAACATTTTTCTTCCAAGAAAATATAATAAATTTAAGGTAGAAACTATAAAGATGAAAATTTTAACTCAATTAATGAATACCTTCCTCACTCTAATATTTGCTGAAAATAGAATAGGCTTTCTACAAAAGCTTAGATATATAAAAATGGATAGGGAGAATGCTGGAATTATTTTTCCATGAGGGAATCTGAATTATATAATAGCTAACACCCAAGTCTATGTTTCTTTATGTTCTATGAATGTTAAGCGGTAAATATATATGGTTCTCACTGATACATAAGAGACTAATGCAGAGATTATAATAATTTAACATATTCTCATAGACAGCTGGCTATTAGGGATTTAAATTAGAATTATTATTGTCTAAACAGTATATGCCCATTTCCTTCTCAAAGTTTTCTTACTAAAATATTTCCAGTAGTCCAAGAAAATCAATGAGAGAAAGTCTAAGTTTAATACTTTGGCATACTCCATCATGAAGGCTTACATTTCAAGCAAATAACATTGTCGTAGGGGTACATGCAGTCTTCACCTCTACAATTTTCTTTTGCTCAATGTTTTTAATTTCTTTTTTTAATACCAAATTTTATGGCTCTTACAGGATTTGAGAGTTTAGTTTAAGCTGCCTATAATATCTAAAACCTAAGATTTACATGAGTTTGAGTTAATCGGAGCTCAAATGCAGGGATCAGCAAATTTTTCTGTAAAGATCCAACTAGTAAATATATTATTCACCTCTGCTTTTGTACATAAAAGAATCCGTAGATATTATATAAATTAAAGTGTGTGGCTGAGTTCCAAAAATTTTTATTTATGGACACTAAAATTTGAATTTCATAGAATTTTCATGTGTTATGAAAGATTATTCTTCTTTTCATTTTTTTCCCCAACCATCTAAAAACGTAAAACCATCCTTAATTCATGTTTCACACGAAAGCCGGCAGCAGGGTGAATTTCACCCACAGATGGCAGCTTTCCGACCTGGCTCCGCTGTTTGTATGGTGTGTACATCCCATATACAGGTTTATGAGAAAATCATTGGAGCTCCTTTACCTCATAGAAACAGGTAAAAATTATTTTAAAATATATAACTGTGAGCTATGGTTTTGCTTCTCTTCTATCTTACAAATTCTTATTGCCATTCTCATTTAGGTTGACTTTTAATCTTAATTCTTGTCATTACTTCAAAATATGTAAATGGTACATCCTAGCACATGGAAGATCCCTCAAACTTCTATTTTTCCTTCAAATGCTATTTCTCTTATTATTTTCTCATTCCTTCAGATGAGGGTAAATCTTTGGTATTTACTATTTCATTTTAATTGGCCTTCACATCTCAAATGTTTTCAGGCAAACAAACTTCTATGCATTATTCTAATTACTCATTTGGATCCCATACTATTTAATATAACATAAGAGTCAACCATTTTCTTTGGAGAAAATAAAAACTTCCCCAATTTTAACTAATATATATTATATGAGTTTACTAAATACTACTAGTACTATAAAGTCTACTATACATAAATTTAGGTTGATTTATTAACTTTTTTCCTTAATATTTGGAATTCCATAAAGAACCTATTCCTCAACCTTAATCTCTGAGGCAATACCCTTGATTTTTCTCAGATTTTAAAAAATACCAGAAATATATACAAAAAAATTATTAGAATTGTCTCGTGCATTTCTTGAAACATGTTTACTCTCTATACTCATTACCTGTCAGCAGCAAGTTTGAAACAATATAGACAATGACCAGTGTCAAATAAAAGTGACAAACAGGTTTTTAGAGTTTCCACAATGGCCAACTGAATTTCACTTTGATGTTGACAATTTTAACTATCAGCTTTTACTTTCTCTAATCATTCTTGATTGAAGCCATTGTTTCCTATTAAGATACTTTCACCATTTACACCATAACCACATTCAAAAGTCAAAATTACCTTTAATCTATTTGTAGCCATATTTCTGAAATATTTGCCCCAAGAGACTAGGAAGTGAGCTATCACTATAACTTAGGAGGTGTTGGTACACATTTCGAAACACACCTTATTTCCTTTTTGCATATTTCCTTCATTCTCCCTATCTCTCTCCTCTACATTCCTAACCTTAATTTAAGAAACCACAAGAATGTTGTTGATTTTCCAATAACCCAGATTGTTTTCTAAAGATACTTTCCAGAGGAAACCCAACTGCTTCCTCCAAAAAATTTTAAAGGAAATTTCACTAAGTATTCTAATTAACATTAGATATAGCCCAAACTATTTTTAAAATATATGGATATTGAAAAAAAAAATAAATCAAGCTTCCTAATGTAATTGGAGTCTTATGAATCCAGGAATATGTAAGCCACTAGCTCATGTCCAAATTACAGTTCGTAACTGTCACTCATTATGATTCTAAAATTGCTCTTCTACCATATTTTTATTTTACCTGTGAATCTAAATCTCGTCCAAATAAAAAATTACCAAAAAAGTTCTCATTTTTAAAAGAGGAAATTATGTAATTAATACTATGAAGATAATACTCTATAGTAATTATTACTAAATGTTTTAAATAAGAATATTCACATTCCATAACTAATATTTATTTTCTTTTAATTTTTTAAAAAAGTAGTCACCAAGTACAATAATGGGAACATAGGTTTTTTTCTTCAGCCAAAATCTTTCCTTAAGGTAATATCAATGACTAAGGTGATGAGAATGTTGAATTCTCAGAAATAATTATTACCAAAAATTATCATAAATGGAGTCACACAATGATACCTCTATTAACAAATCATCTGGAACAAAGGAACCCTCTAAAAGTCATTCAGAATGAAGTAGAATTTTTAAAGATTCTCTTCCCACTTCTTGGCTGATGACAATGTAGCATTCATTGGCATTTTCTCAGGTAAGGATTTTAAAGAAGTTGATCTGGGTGTTCTGTGATATTTTTTGTTATTTTTCCTCTGGTTAGGATACTTCAGAGAATGATATGAGGGACCAGTACACACCTCTGTTTATAGAGTGCTATTATTATCAAAAATCATTATTTGCGTATTATTAAACATTCTATATAAGTAGTAATAGGACCTTTAAAAAATGTAATGATGTATATCCATCTCCAATAGTATCATACAGAACATTTTCACTCTGCTAAAAATCCCCTGTGCTCTGCTGATTCATTTCCCATTCATGCCCTCTGGCATATGCTCCTCTTTTTAGTGTTGCCATAGTTTTGCCTTTTCGAGAATGTCATGCACTTGGAATCATATGGTGTGTAGCCTTTTCAGACTGGCTTCTTTAACTTAGCAGCTTATATCTGTGTTTCCTCCATGTCTATTCGTGGCTTGATAGCTCATTTCTTTTTGGTTCTGAATAATATTCCATTTTATGGTGTTGAGAGTTTAGCTAAGCTACTCCATGGTATTGTTGCCTATGCATTTATTTTGTTTGGCCAAGTAGCCTGTAGGGACCTTAAATTGACACTAACTCACTCATGCTAGTGCATGCCCTAGATAGCAGCCACAGAGTCACAAGCAAATGTAGGTCCCTGATATGACTTTCTCAATGGCCTCTGTGGTCAACAGTTTCTTCTTAGGCAAGACCTTATGGGGCTTACCAAAATCCTGCTCTTTTGGTTTGAATTGACCAACTTATCCTTAGTCAAGGGACCCTAAAGTACTCCATCCATGAACCCTAATAAAAGTATTTGCTCCAGATCCTGCTTCGTCTTCTTTGCCTGCATTCTGCCTTCACCTCCCCTTGTTGGGTACTTCCTCCAGGACTTTTGAGTAATAAACTTCTCTATTTCTATTTCACTTTTCTGTTGTTGAACTGTGGCTTATTATCAGGCAACCTGTATTCCATTTAACAAATGCCAATTTAACAAAATTATAATATATGGATATACCACAATTTTTTTTATCTATACACCTATAAAAGGATATGTAGGTTGCTTCTAAGTTTTGGCAATTAAGAAAAAAGCTGCTATAAATATCTCTATACAAGCTTGTGTGTATACATACGTTTTCAACTCATTTGGGGAAATAAGGAGCTGAGTAAATATTATGCAATCATGTGGTAAGACTATGTTTAGTTTTGTAAGAAAACACAAAACTGTCTTCTAAAAGAGCTGTACCATTTTGTATTCCCACCAGCAATGAATGAGAATTATAACAGAGATTTTTATGTAAGACAAGCTCCCCTAAATTCAAGTGTATTATACTCAGAAAAAAAGAGAAGTAATGATTATGTCAAATAGAATACTGCAGCAGAAGGTACCTTTTACTTAGTTTAAAAATTAATATATATTCTGGAAATATGTTTAAAATACTTTGATCTAAGTACATATGATAAAATAATACAAATAAAAAAGTATACACACACATTTAAGGGCATAAACATACAAAGAGAGAGAAAGAGAGAGATGTATATATACACGTGATGTTTGCATAACAATAATGTTATCTTCCACTTGCAGTGTATTTTTGAATTTATAGAGACTTTAAATTTTATTATTTTGTTTAGTTTTTATAACTACACTGTTTTATCCATTTTTTAAATACAGACTAGACTCAGAAAAATTGAGTTACATGTCAAGGAAACATTTCTAGTAAGTGGCAGAAGCAGAAATTAACCCTTTGGTCTTCTGAAAACAAATCAGGAACTATTTTCCACACCTTAAGATTCATAATATCACATACACACACATAGATGCAGGCACGCATGCATGCACAAAATTATACATAAAAACACATACGTGAAATTTGAAATATATAATTTAATTTCCTATGCTAATCTCTCTCTTAATAGATACAGTAGAGAACTTGAAATTAGCCTAGACTGACTAAATATTGTATTTCTGGTTTTAATTACTACAAGTAATTTTTCTCATAATCTATTTAGTATCACTTAGCTTTTTGGAGCTAGAATTACTTGTGGAATAAGAAAAATGAATTGAGAGATGGTGGCCTAAGATGATGTTTGGCATGAGCCAAAATGATCATGTGAGAAAACAATTACCTTAATAACAGATGTCTCAACTCTGGATGGGGGACTTTGAACTTGTGCTGCCGCCGCCATATTTGCAATGGTGCTGAGATGGTTCATCTGGCTCATTGCCATGGTGACAGATGCTGGAGGTAGGCTGACAGGAATTAGAGGGTGGGGCATCATCATAAAAGGAAGTTCCAGTCCTATAAAAAAATACACATATATCATCATTGCTGTGGTCAAATAAAACTGTGATACATGGTATATCTCATTTATTAAACTGGTTAAGAATATAAATCATTGAAAATTGAAGCACAGATGCCCTAATAATGACAGTCAAAGGAGAAATATTTGTATGCAACAATACTCGCTCACTACTCAGGGGAGTTAGGCTTACAGCTACCTAGCTTGGTGCCAGGTTTTATCACATCACCACTCTTCATGTGTTTAATGCAAATGGTCAATTCTCTGCTATATTATTTATCAGAGCAGTCTCATTCTTGTTTAAAATACTAGGGTTTTCTTTATCTCATCATGATTAGTTATCTAATGTAGTATGTCTCTTTATGATGTCTTATATTTTACTATCTGATAATTAGACAGGTTTTTTTCTTTGCAACTATCATTTTCGTGCTAAAAAAAATGCCATCGTACCATTTGGCAGAAGGTGGCTCTGCTGAAGATGGTGGAGAGGATTTCTAACTGGAAGGCTATGTGCTCCAGGCATGCGGGGGTGGGTAACAGAAGCCTGCAGTCCCTGGGGTGGGGAAGGGTACAGTGTTTCCTTATCCCAAGAACCATCACTGCTGCCTGTGGGGAATGAATATAAATTATTTGGATGCAATATTATTCCAAATATTCTAATGACTAATTAGATATGAGGTTTTAAAAAGCATATTACATTTGGAGATCGTCTAAGTGATTTTTTGGGAAATAAGCTCAAGTAAGTAAATTTCCCCTAAATCTTATTTTCTTTTTGTTTTTCTATTTCTTATATGTTATCAAATTTTGGGGAAAAAAACATTTCTACAACAATTAGCCTACTTGCAGACCCTAATCTCTTTTGACTAACCAACTTAATGTAAAATGGGTTCTGTCATATACCTAGAGAATTAATTATTTATTGGAACCGAAGCACACTGATAGTTATAGTTTTAGAATGCAAACATATCCTTGTTGTAGTGTTATAGTCACCATTTGGAATTAAAGTTCCTCACTTAATTCCACAGCAAACTCTAACCATGGAATAATTAAAAGCCCAACTTGGTTAGACATAGTAGAGAGATGCAAAGATCAATTTATAAAGGATAATGTCAAAGCAATAAATTAAATGCATGTGAGTCAATAAATGCATTACTTGTTTTCAACTACAGAGAAACAAGTTTATGATTGTGATAATATTAGTCAAAGTCAAAACAGTACATTTGAGGACTTGCCTTTTCAATGCCTTAGATTTAAATATATCTTGAAATTCCTTAACAGGAAACTCCTTGGAAGATGTTTATAAATCATTTCAATTTAGACATGTCCCCAGATTAAATTATTTTAACACTAATTTATTGCTTAACTGAATCTGTCGAATATCTAAACTACCCACTTGAAAGAAAATTTCTGTAATATCCTTGTCAGCTTAAGAGATTTCCTTTCTTAAAAAAAATAAATAAATAAAAAGAAACCAGATTCTCATATCATATGCTTAGAAACAGCAAAGTTGGTAAAACTCCAATATAAATGCTTTAGCTCTATTAAAAGCCTCATTGTAAAATCTCTATGACATAGTTTTTAATGAAGAATACTTAGTTACTGCCATGATTTTTTCCCATTTACTTCATGAAGACAGTTAAGGTTCAATATAAATTCAAACTCATTAGCTCAATACTGTCTGGATCTTAGAGTAAATTGTTCAGAAGTGGGTAATGAAAACTCAATTCAAATTCCTTAGCAATCAAACAAAGCAGTTTTATTAAACAATGAAAAGAATCAATTAAAATGGATATCTTTATTATCTTTATTATTTTATAAAAAATCATGACAGCTTTTGGCTAAAAAAAGAAAGTTTATAGCTTCATATAGAAATGACTCACTAAAGGATATTGCCCCAGCTTGCTTCTCTATTGTGATATAAATGTTCACTTTCGCATTCACAAATTCATACACATTATTTACCTGATCATGACTTTTTTGATACTTATGCCAAGGTCCTAGTCAAACATGCGAAAACTATAAATACATAACGTTTTCAAATGTATCATGTTAAGAGAGATTTCAGTGACCAAACATTTTAAACATCTCTACTTTATATTGCCTTAATCCAAGTATATGCAAATGTTTTCATTCCATGTTTACTTTTTATGTAATCAATTAAAACAAAAATTGAGGCATAATCACTATTTGGATGCAGAAATAACACTTTGGAATAAATGTTATATGAATATGGAAACCATATTAAAAATTTATAATTAATAGGGAATTTTCTCTATATGCTATTTTTCATTAAAAATATACAAATAATTCGAGGATTACATTTTCATAGTGGTTTGCCTATATGAGGATAATGAACTATATCGTATGGAGTAGAGAATAATATTTATATTTCTTATTCTGGATTTAGCTTGTGTTCTAGTTATACCTTTTAACTACTTATATTTTTCTGTTCATTTGAATTAATTTCTTTTATTTGAATAAAAGGGGGTTTATCCACATTATCAAGGTGTAAAATATTAAGCTAAAATTCTATTGAACTTATTCTGAAAATATATTATAGACAAAATACTATCTATTTTCACATCTCTTTTGTGTCATAGGATATCAGCCCCTTGTGTAAGGGTAAATATCAATCATCCATATGTGAATTATCCGTAGCAAGTTTATAACACTAGATTGAATTTTCTCACTACATAAAATGCTCCTAGCCATCTCCGCCAATCATCATTTGTTAAATACTCATGATGTTAGCTCATTTGGGTAATAAATAGAGCAAACAATTAAGAAACTAAGTCTGATGAAAAATATACAATATATAACCAAGTCAGCAGTAAGCGATTTTTGCATTATTTATCACATCCTTCTTCTCTATTAGCATGAATAAATAAGAATTGAAAATAGGCCACTTCTGAACAAGACATGCCCATAGTTATTAATTTCAAGTGCTTTGGTTTAAACCAACATATTTAATGATATAAACCAGTTTATATGTGCTATGTTTACATACAAACATACAGACAGACATATATACTTTTAAAATTAAAGTTCACTATTATAACCACATGAAAACTTGCAAGAAACAGAAGATTCAACATGTAAGAAAAATTTTAATATTTGGTAAGGAGAGTTAGAGAAAAACAGAGCATGACTGACTCATTTCTCCTCTTCGCTTCTTGTAGGATCAGACTGTTGCTTTGACTTTATGGTGGAATAAAAAGACATAGTTGGTAGAACCCTTGTATCTTCAGAAAGCATATACAATGATAGGGTGTTGAAGCATGCATACAAAAACTCATTAAATATGATAAAGATATACAATGGTTTTGAGCCAAAGGAAATGGTCAAGAGTTTATAAAAGACATCTAATAGTGCATCCAGCTCTTTGATTATTTAGAATCTATAATTATATTTTAATGTTGGGGGTAGGCATTAAAGGGAGAGAGGGTGTCCTGTATCTAGTCCTACACGCAGATTGTGGAAAAGCACCAGAACGCTCTTAGGCTAGACATTCAGCCTACTGCAGAACACAGGCAGCTGATAAAAGATGAAATTAAATAGTGTAACCAGAGGGACCATGAAGGGCAGATATTAATGCTATGGCATAATTTTGGTGGTGTGAAATCAACAAATGTACAGTCTTACAGCAGCCAAATGTAAGGAGGTATATGAATGAAAGAGAGAAAATTGAAATTAACACTGATTGCCAATTTTGTCTCTTTCGAAAAACTATTGATTATGGATACATATAATCTGAAAAAATTTACTTACCCTGTCCAATACCAATATTAAGAATTTATCAATAATAATATATTCAAATATATGGAACTTACATACAAAAGGTCATTGTATATGCTTAGTTTTTCTTTTGCGTAAAAGGTGTTTATTTCTCAGGGACAAGAAAAGTGATCTTAAGATTTAGTTTAACTAAAATTCAAATTTATAAGGACTAGGCATGGGAGATTCTCTACCCTTACACTTTCCCCACACTAACATTAAAACATATTTTACCACAAAAACATCTGTAAGTGTTCAAATGAACCCAAATTGTTGGTAATGGCTTTATTTCTCCTTTCTTGGAAAAAAAAATAAGGTATTATTTTAACAATTGGGCTTAACATATTGTGTTGCAGCTCATCCTTCAGTGAACTATTTTTATTTTAAATGTTTAAATTAGGTGTCACTTAAATTTATTTTATTATACCACCAATAGCTGATTAAAAAGATCCAGATATTACTAGGAAAAAGCAAACAACTTGATGCAATAATTCAGTCTTTTTGGGAGCTGGGGGTATTTTCCTTGGCTCACCCCCATTTTATAATTTTATTGTCTTTTATGATGCATATTTTATGATGGACCAAGTTTTAAACATGGAAATATACTATTTGGGGAGAAACCCATAGGATTTGAAAGTTAACCCTACTCTAAGGGTAACCATGTTATTGAATAGTCAGAATTCATAGGTTGCAAATATAAAATGGTTTTGTTTTTCTGCTAATTATTGCCTTCAAACATACTCTGTCAAGACCCCTTTTTCTGCCCCTTATTAACCTTGATCAGATTTTGAGTATAAAAATTCCATTCTAGTTAACACTCATCCCTGCTTCCCTGTCTTCATCAGCACTGGCCAGCACTAGAGCCTAAATACCTGGAAGATGGACAGGCTTGGTCAGCTATCTGTTCTCCTCCTCTCCTAAATGCTAAATATCGCCTGCTAAATACTGTCTGATCCTTTAAGAGAGACCTTCTAGGGGAACATCCTAACTGCACAAGTCCCTTCAGCTTCCTACTCTTGTATACTCCCTAAAGTGTCATTGTCCCTTGATACTCAGGCCCTTCTCTTGGTGTTGGTCCTATTGTTCTGATGATGTCCACTTTATCCCCTTGCTGAAATATGTACCCCCCCAACAAAAAAAAAAAAAATACATAAGCAGTTCACACCAAAGCAGAAATTCTACTGTGAAATGATGTGAAGGCATTCGTAATCCTTAAGTAATTCTCTCATAACTCCTCTCCCTTTTTTACTCTCAAAAGGAATCACAAAGCCACAGCCCTTCCCATTAGGTGCTTGTCTCTTCACTACAATGGTTTCTTCAAATTCTCTCTCCCTGCAGTCACCCCACCTTTGCAAATTGAGTAGGAAGATATTTGTGGAGATTGTAGTGATAGTTAAGATAGCAAGCAATGCTGGTTCAGCTGCTATTAATAAGTACCAATTTCATTTATTTTATATACTATCTTTAAAATTAAGAGTACCTGATACTTTTTGTCCTTGAATAAGACCACAGAAAAAATTCTATTTAATATCTCATTACATAGCATATTCAAAAGAAACAACAACAAATATGGCTACATTATAAATAAAACTTTATTAACTGATTCTTGTAAATAAATGGAAATAAAGGGAAAGAAGTATGAATGCTCAATAATTGAAAGGTGATTTTATAAATCAATCAAAACTTTATTGGTTGAGACAGAAGTTCAAAGAAAAAATTAATGATTAAATGTGGACGTAATTATTATTAAAAGAAAGATCATTTTGTTTATTTTTTAGGTAGTAAAGGAAAATGGAAGGTGTTTTGAGGAAGGATATTAATACTCTTTCTGTTTAATAAAAAAATAACCTTTGGGCATATGTATGAGTGGCATCAATTATAATTCTAGCCTAAATAATTATATTTATCATTGAATCCTAAATATATCTAATGAGTACTAGGTTTCAAAAGTCAAGGCCACAGTAGTACTTAAGAATTTTGGAGAAAATGATATAAAATAATCAAACATAAAATTAGAGTGATCTGTAAAAAATTAAATGCCTTTTAAACTACCATATATTAAAATAGTAAAAGTATATTTAAATATTATCATCCTTTCTTCCTAGATAACATGTAATTATTTGTTTGGATTTTCCCACAGGCTGACCCTGATAAAGGAGGCAAATCTCAAAGGGACTAACGGTCACACCATTGCTTAGTGAGTGACACTGATAGACTCTGACGCAAACCTGACATTGTCAAGATTGGTTTACAATGAAAATGATGGCAAGGGCGGGCATTTACTCCATACCATTGGAGACCACTTAGAAGGATGTCAATGCCATTTTAACAATGGAAACAAGTCACTAAGTAAAAGTAAATACTAGTCACAGGTGCTACAGATGTTCAGCTGTTATATCAGAGGTAAGTGAGAATAAACACGTTTTATTATCTTTTAGAGGATTAACTTCACCCTAATAAAAAATGAAAAATAAAATGTCAGCAGTAATGCTAGTATTTTGCATAAATAGGAGAAACAGTCTTCTTATGAGTTATCTTCATAATCTTTAAATCTGTTTCTGGATAACAATCTGAGCTCAGTTGATCTACTTTAGCATACATAAACACTGAAATCTTCTGGTTCAACTTTATAAAATTGCTTTATTTTAAAAAATGAGGAAGAAGTCATCTTTTAAGGGTACAATTAATTAGGGGTACAATTTAAAATGTTTCACTTTAAGTACAGTGTTTTAGCAAAGAAAACAAGACAAATGTCTTCTAATTGCTTTAGAGATACCAGAGTCTAAATTGGTATTAGGCCATTTCCAGAATGTAAGATTTATATTCACACACATATCATGTTTGATTTGGAAATGCTGAGGAAAAACAGAACTGGTTGGCTGCCATGTAACCAATCCTGCTTAGCTTATGTTCTGACATCAATTCATTTTTTTTTTCTTAGAAAGAATAGTATTGTCATTAATTCTAACTATCCCACTACCAATACAGATGAACCATATATATTGGTAGGAAAACACGTTGCTTTCTCAGAAATAATTAGACGAATTTCTTTAGCTATCTACCATTAACTAAACCATACCCTGTCACCTGAGTGTTAAATACTTGTTAATTAGGAATTTAAAATTCTTGCCACACAAGGGGGTTTCTATTTTATCTATGGTGCTTTCCTTTGAATGCAAAGATATTTTGATGCACTTTATTTTATATGTAATGGTAATAATATAATGCTTGTGCCTTTAGTGTCCTTGGACTCATCAGCACTATGATAAGAGCTAAATTTGTTCACCAAGTTGAGATATTTTCATTGCTTTAAATATTCCACCACGTTGTTGAAAGTAATATAAGTTAACATGCTACACAAAGTAACACCAAAATACTGGAAATCAAAACTACTTATTTTTATTTTTATTGAATATTCTCTACCATTGCTAATGACTGCTGAACAAGAGAGAATAAGAAACAAGTTATAAAATCAGAGCTAAAATTCAAGTGACTAACGTCAGTTGGAATACATAAAAGTATCCTTAAATAACAGGTAGATAGTACTAAAAAACAATTATCGTGAGAACCCTTGAGGAATGATGGAAAATCAAAACAGCATTAAGAAACAAGACAGACAATGGTTTCCAGTTAAATGGTTCCATTTTTAAATCATGAAAATTATTAGAATGAATTATTATATACAGAATGTAATCCTTTACGTATTTCTCTTATTTCACACCAAGTTTCAGACAGTTTTGATGCAAATTAAAATAAAAGAGGAGGGCCATTACTATAAAGGTAAAAGGTTAAATGCTTTATGTGGAGAAGGCAGAGATAATTATGTCAGAAAACATTTTGCTTTTTGATGCTGTTGTTTCCTTTGGACTCATTAGCACCATGCCCCAAGTGTTAACCAAGTAAAATAGATCCCCCAAACAAAACAAAACAAATGCAGACTAAGATTGGCTAAATAGTTACATAGGACTCGGTATAAAGAAAGAAATAGTAGCCAAATTAATTTGTATTGACTAAATATTTGAGGGTCTTGTTGATATGGACTATAAGATATTTGTAAGCAAGAGCCAACTGTTTCTATTCAGTGGAAATGATAATATTCCAACAGATCAGTTAATTTTTGCAGCTAGAGTAGAATGCTATTATGGACAGTATAGAAATAACAATACTAGAAATATATTTAAGCTTTCTAGTCTAAAATATATTCATAAAATTCTTCAAAATCAAGCTATTTAGTATAATGTATCCATGTTAATTTAACTGTATCTTTTAACCTTTTTCATTGCCAATGTCAATGAATTTCTACCTTTTCCCACTTTAACTCATCAAATTATTTTTCCATTAGGCAAACAAATGAACTAGAAATTCTCCTCTCTAAGGATATTGTAATTTCCCTATAGATTTACAATTATATCAAATAAAATTTCAAGTTAATATACTTTTTATACTGTTATAGAGCAATAAATGTCATTGTATATAATATTAACAATTTTATACTCATGTGTAAGTGTTGCTCGTGGTCAGCTGAAATCAGTTTTAATTTCTACTGTTTTATATAATGTTTTCAGTTTAAAAATATTTGTTGAAATTGAAAAATCTTCTCACTTGAGCCAAAATTGCTACTGAATTTTCCAAAAAGCGTACAACCCTCTGGTTGATGGTATGAGAATTATCTCGATATTTCTCATATATATGTATCTAGTGTTAAATTATCTTCTCCCCAAAACTTCTTAGCCTCAAAGAATGACATCGCTACTAGTTGTATAAGTCAGAAACCTAAAGAACATCTTTATCTCTTCTCTCTGTGCGCCATCAATGTCCCATTGCTTTTTATGTCCTGTTGATTTCGTCTGTGTAATTTATCTGTACTCTGTTTCTATATTTGCTTCTATAATCAGATTCAAGGACTGTCATTACTTTTAAGTAAAATCTTACACTGTTATACCCTGCTTAGAAGTCTTCAGTTGTTTCATATTGCTATTAAGGGAAAGACCCAACATTTCTTGTCTTAATGTAAGCATCACATGGTCAGGCCTATGTGTCTTTTGCTCATCATTGGGTTCCCAGGATTTAACAAAGTAGGACTACCTTTCAGTCAGTTCTTGAGTTGAGAATTATGAACCTAGACCAATTCTTACATTCACAATTGGTAAACATCAGTGTGGCATTCAAAAATGATAAGCTGTAGCTTTTTTTTTTTTTTGAGTACCTTACAGTGTGAAAGAAAGATACAAAGATATAGCATCGATGCACATCATTTTATTTTTTTGACTCTAATGCAAAATAGAGAAGATGACAAATGGGAAATATGTTTGTATTTTGAAAATAAACTTGATAGAACTTGTTGATCACTTGAATATCAACAGATGAGTAAAATTTGAAAGATGACTTGAGTAACTAGATTAACAATTGGGTGTATGGTGATATCATTAATGTGGCCATAATGATGATAATGATGATCATATCTAATACATAATTATTTTAATTTCAATGTGTTGGGCATTGCAGTAAACTTTTATATTAAATCTTCTCAATAAATCTTTAGAAACTCTGAGGTAGATCTACATTAGAGTTATAAAGTTTGATTTAACTTGCCCTAGGATTTGGATCTTGGCATTCTTAATCACAATCCAAGTTTTTAATCACCTATATAAGGAAGATCAGGTTTAACAATGAATAAAAATCAGTCCAATTTTGGACTTGTTAAATATGAGATATTTCAGGAATAATCAAACAGAGATTGACAGCAAGCAGTTAGAAATATAGGACTGAAATATTGGAGAAAGGCAGGTGCCCATTGAGGAAGATTTGGATGTCTTTGATATGTAGGTGGAGATTAAGCCATGATGCTTGCAGAGGGTATAGAAAGTATAAAAGTATTTCTACTAAATGTGTATTTCTACTGTAAGCCACAGAGTAAGTCTCAAGTAAACCAGGCTTATGATTTAAAAAAAAAAAAAGAAGGAAAAAAAAGAGGCTAAGAAGATGATCAGGAATAAACAAATATTGGTATATGATTCCTACAATACTTCGCACAAAAGGGTATCAATGCATTTTTATGATATTCAAGTCTCTCAACTTACTTCTAAGCTATAATATTGCTTTTAATAAGATAATCAATATGAACACCTAACAGATCTTGGGCCCTCAGTTCATACTGAATGGCTGAATGAAGAACATTATGATTGGAATTAAAATTCTAACCATCCTAACTACTCTTTAGATAGCCTAAACAGAGACAAAAAAAAAAAAAAAAAACAGATACAGCTAAGCATTGTTTGAAAGGTGCTATTAGTCCAACTTGCAATATAATAAATACTTATGGTATTCAGTAATTACAAGGTCCCTCTTAAGGATTTTATGGAGAGAGGCAGTTTTAAATCAAGGAACTACATATCACAAAGAACTCAGCACATTTGAAGGACCATTGAAATAATATTATATTATAGTGGTAGATTACATGCAGATGGCAGGCCTGTTGAAAGCTACTGTTTATATGAAACCAAATCATTCTTCCATAGTTTCTATTATATGTGGTGAAGACATACTATTCAAAGCACTTTTCATCACTTTTTCATGGGCAGACATGGCAGATTTTCAAGGTCAAAATGACCACTAAAATTTCAGTTGCAGGCAATAAAAAAATACTTAGGAAGATTGGAAATAATATGGATAATTTTATTTCTATATTTTAACTCCAATTCAGGAGTTAAATATAAGCACTCACTTTTATCCCAAGAATAAATGGATACAATACACTTTTTTAGATTGTTATGACAATGTAAATTAGAATAAGAAAAATGGCTAGAAAGTGTGTTTTGAAATGAGGATTGATTTTCTAACAATATCAACACCCTTAGGTCAATATAAAGCAAAATTTGAACAACTTTATTTTTTTAATTTTCAAAAATATTGAGTGTAATTATTATAACCATAATGTGACCAAGAAGACTATAAGGGAGAATGTAACCAACCTAAGATCACACAATGATTGGGTGTCAGAATTAAGTACTAAACACAGGTTTCATGTTCATTTAAAAAAAGACACAGGATGGTATTCGGATAAATCAATCATATTCATTATTTTTCTTTTCTTCAACAATTTTTTCTAATATCAATATTAAAAAGCATTTCTTATAAAAATAAATGATGAAAAGTGAAATCGTCATCTTTTCTAAAGTGCTCAAATAGAGAAACTGGACATTTTAAGTCAAACTTATAAAAGTAACATCAATCTAAATTATCTTAATCTGTAACATAGCTATTGTATTTTAAATATTTCCAGTGTAAAGAGAACACTACGTATTAAAAATAATTATCTTCTAGGGAGGAGTTCTTAATTATCGAATTGTAAAAAATATCCTCTGTAATAAAAAGAAATTATTATGATCTGTTATTTTCCCTTGTGATCACAAAGTTTGTCTTAAATGATTTCAATATTTCCTCCAGTATTACAATATTGCACCATTTCTACCTCTTGTCTGTCCCTCCATGTACACTCTCACATCATTTCACAGGGAATGTTAGGGCCAAGGTCAATAGTACACAGATGCTCTTGTTTACATGTACCTGGCCTGACACCTGGGTAAATATACTTCGTTAAATGTTGCTTGTTAAATTATATTTAATGTAAATTAACTTATATTAAATAACTCTTTAAGACTTTAGATCGGAGGCTAAAACATGATTTCTCGAAACAAATTAAATACCTCAAAAACTTCCTTTAATTAAAAGACTTTGCTGAGAGGATGACAACGAGCACAATTCCCTCATTTTGCAGCACAGGAAACCAAGGTTCAGAATGATAAAATAAAATCCCCGAAGTCAGATAACTCTTTAAGGAAAGAGCTAGACTTGGAACACATTTATGACCCTTTGTCTTAAATCCCTTTCACTGCACAGCAGAGCACACTAGTTGAGAGAATTGCTTGGACTGTGCAAAGAGGCAAATATAAACAAATGGTGAATGTGGGTGACAGCTGCATAGCTCAATTGACTGGAAGGAAAAGTACATCTTAGGAAAGCATCAAAAGTCAGAAAGAATTACGTAGGTTAGGGTCAGCTTATGAAAGTTTTCAAATGTCAGGATGATGAGTTTGGTCATCATCTTAGGCAGGAGAGAGAAATGATTAAAGTGATGTATCAGATAGTCAGAGGAAGAGAAGGAACTCATCATCAGGAATAATCATCCCGAATTCTGTCATCCACCACACCGACACTGATATGACCAGGGCAGGAATCCTGATTCTCATATTTCAGGCCACCGGAAAATTGATGATAAAAGAAAAAAAATCTTGTGTTCTCTATCACTAGAATTTCTTAAAATGATGATTGAAGAACAAATTGGTTTCCAGAGCTAGACATGACAAAACAATTATCTTGAGTGAGGACATACTGAATACTCTTCCCTATATTGGAATCAAGTGGCTTGTAAAATAATTCTTTTTATATATGTACTGAAGATTTTTCCCCAATAAAAAGAAAACCATGTGTACATTTTTGGAAGTCTTTACATAAGAAGATATAATTTATTTTTTCTTGAAAGAGAACAACAGCTTATCAGTGAATATGTCAGCAAGGTAGAGTTCTCAAAAGAAAAGCAAGAAGATGCTGAGTAATGTAGAGTTTATGGCCTCTTTTTAGAACTATTTTACTTACATAATTGGAGAAAGTAAAAGAAATATTCCCTCAAACTGTGCTTTAATATTGTGGTTTATGAATTATAACAAGTTTAGCTTTAATATTTTATTAGAAAATTAAAGCTGGGAATGCTTTAATATTGATATTTCTATTCTGCACAGAGATATATTACCGTCCTGTAGCACCTCAAATAACTGTTATCATACAGAATATTATACACATCAGCAGATACCAAAACAGTGTTTACTATCCTGACATTGAAAAATACGTGCCAGTAAAATAAACATCCCTGTCTTTACCACCATTCCTGCAATTCTTCACTTTTCTTCACTATTCACAACTTTTATTTTCACTAGAATTCCTCAATATTTACCTCTCAAAAATAAGAATATATAATATATACCATGTAGGCAGTAACTTCTAAATAATGCCACAAAACTTTGATTTCAAGTACTAGATATAATGTCATAATAACTGTATACCCAAATATACATATACATGCAAAAACGTATTTATTTTCTTCAGCTTGATAAAATTGTAGAGCATGATACGCCTTTATTTTGCCCAGGGAGTTTTTTTTTTTTTATCGAAACCATAAAATAATCGTATTATTAAAATTTGCTAAGAAGTAAAATAAAACACAATATAAATTTCCCTTATTTGCATGACATGTCTCTATAAAATATATCACTTACTTTAATAACTTTTGTTTTCTTACATCCAATGTTTCTAAGTTAAATTCAATTTTTATCTGGATACTTTAAAATGTGGTCCAATTTAATGTGCTAATATAAATTTTCAAGCAGCTTACTATGCATAGACAGCTTTTAAAAATTCAAAACGGCCCAATAGCAAATGTCATTTCTTTCATAGTTACAAAACGCAAACTCCAAGTGTTTTATCCTAATGAATAAATGAGTTTGTCCTTTATGTATAAAATATAGTTTGTGTTTGTTGCACAAGTTTTTAATAATAGATGAATTTTAGGTTTGCTCCAACGTATTCAATAAAGTGTGATTAATTTGGTTTTTCAAAAATGCAAACTAGACATTACTATATTACTTTGCAAAATGCACAGCTTGCAACATTATTGTCTCAGTGGGATCTTAAATTGAATTGTAAAATGTGTCTTATTTCCAGTTTGATTTATGTAAGAGATAGCAGTGGATAATGTTCCTTTTGAAGTTCCACTGCTTTGTGTGAACAAACAATATAAACCTAAAATTCATAACAGAGTTTATTAGAACCTAAAGCAAACTTTCGAGTTATATCATGTTTGACTGAAATTAAAAGTTATGATGGACTCAGAAAACCACATTTTCAATGAAACAGCTTTTTGAAGTTTCCTATTATGATGGATTATACAATACATTTGACATTTTCTGTGATTTTATTATGATATTTGAAGTAATTACCAAATCATGTTTTTCTTCTAAAAAAGCTTTCCTGTGCCCTGAGAATTAATCTATGATACCATTTAACTTGGCTTTTTGAAGTAAATATCACCAGATAAAAGCCAGCTGGATCTGAATAATAGGATACTTGAATGAATGTATTAGTGTTTGAAAAAGAGAGTACAAATCTTCTAAAAAGATTAATTTCCATAAAAAAGATAGCTCCCAGATCTACAAAAGAATAAATTCGAAAACATAATAAACTCCCAGAAAGAAAGGTAGATTAAAGTAATAGCTGCAGCACCTTGTTACTGCAGCTGTTGTGAAGCAACGACTCTGTATCAATTACATTTGGCTGGTCCTGTAGGGCTCTTCAAAGCTCTGTGTGAAAAGCCTGAATGTGGGATGCGTGCGACACCGTAAGTAATAACTTCAGTGATTAATTTTGATGCAACACCACTTTCATTCTGATCTTACTCTCAATATTTACAGTTTGAGGGAAGCTACAAAGGTTCTGATGGGAATATATGAATCTAGTAAGGACACTTTTCCTCCTCCTTCATTTATTAAAGATGTGGATATGAATTTTCTTTGTCATGAAAATATTGCAGCTTTATCACGCGACACAGTTGCTGACATCATCATGTAAAAAGACCTGAGCTGGCCCATGGACTTGATTTTCAATATCCTGTTACAAAACATGTCCTCTAAAAAGGGCCATAAATTCTTTTCATACAACTTCTCTATTTTTGTTTGTACACTTATTAATAAAAATAATGTTGGACCATGCATAAATTCCTCTGGGAGGTAAAAATGTACTTTTTCTTGTTGAACGACTCTTAGGATATTATCATTAAGACAAAACCAGCAGCAAATGAGATAAGTTAACTTTTAACTTTAAATCCTAGGAAAATGTAAATCTGTTTAAAAAATTGGCATGAAAATGTCATATTAATATTAGATAATTTCAAATGCAATGGGAAGTATTGTAAAAAGAAAAATAAATAACATGATGGAAATAGTATGTATATTTCAATTCTTAAGTAATTTATTTATAAGAAATATGAAATAATGAATAAAAGACGAAAATTACTATCCAATTAGAACAAAAATAGAAAAATCAAACAAAAAAATTAGTAAATCATTTTTTCAATTACATTACAAAACTAATTTTAATGTGTAGAGGATAATAAACTGTTAATTTCTCTCACTCCTCTATTTTATTTTATTAGAGTACACTGTCAAAATTAACTCCAAAATGAAATGTATCCTAGGAATTGCATGTGTTCATCTAAACTGGGAAAGTTGTTTGGTATAGTGAGATGTTTAAATAGTATCAAATGTTTGTCACAACGAAGACATAAAAGACATATTTCCATTATTAGAAAAATATCACTCCACATGAAATGCTATAGTGTTTATCAGAAAAGTATTTTAAGAAGAAAGGTTGCCTTCTCTTCACTCATATTAACTATTAAATGGTTATAACAGTTTTCAAGAGTAGTTGAAGAATTTCTTTATCATACTTCTTCAAGAAAGCTGCTTTTAGTTAAAACATAAAAATTGTAGTTACAAGGTTTCTGCAAACATAACTGCCATTCCATTAAGGAAATGGTGCAGCAAACAGTAAATAGTGGCCTCAAGGGAAATGTAAGTATTGATTTTATTACTGTGTTGGTTGGTTTGTATTTGCAATTGTCAACTCTAATTTTGGACTATGTTTTAAGTATCCTTAAAACTGCTTAAGGAAAGGACAAATATTAATTGGAAAATATTGATAATTATTATTTTCGTAACTTTAAATATCACTAGAGATTATTTGGCTCAGCTTTTGACAGTTTTTTAAATATAAGAAATTTTAATCATGCTATACATGGTAAATGAACAACTGACTTGTTTTCATTAAGTCGAATTATATACACATTTTGTACACTATAAATCAGTATTTGACTCTAGGAATAAAGTTAATCACTATGAAAATTGTAAACATGGTTACATACTTTCTTAATCTAGTTTGGAAATTTAGCTTTGAATTCAGTGGTACTGACATTTTGATTCACTTAAAAAGACATAAAATAACTGTGAAACTAATTATAAGTCAAGAATTTTCATCATATTCAAATAAACTTCAACTCATAGCCTCGTTAAATGTAAAATGATCAAATAATGAAAAAAGAACAAAATTTGCCAACTTACCATAATTATTATGCTTTATATTATCATCATTATCTTCCTCATCGATTTCCTCTTTACATTTCAATAAATGACATTCCCACATTTATGCGAAAGGTAGAATAAAGAACACCGATCATTTTCTTACACCATGCCAGAGAGCAAATCTGTTTAATATGTAAATTTTCAACTATACCTATGGGGCTGTAAATATAGTCAGTGTTAAACTTCTACAATTAACTAAAAGAAGTGTTTATGTTACACATAAATTTTAGAAACATCCTCTGTGGAAATCTAAAGAGGAGCAAATTAATATTAAAAAAAAAATTATAGCTGCTCTTCAGATTAAAAAACATAAAGTATTCTTGGGTTCACAAGCTACATAGTAGTACATTTTAAACACCTCAGATCAAAAAAAGAGAAAGAAACCCTGTTAAACAACACACACCAAATCTTCAATGTCACTAAATGCCAAGTCCCTATATCATGTATCTGTGAAGATGATCAAGAAAAACAGTTCTCTTGGTTTTAGCATGAAAGTCATACTTATAACATTGTGTTTTAACATACTATGTATGAGAGAAAAAAGTAAAAGAAAGTAAAACTTTGACAAGAGTAAAACCTTGCTTTGACTAGAGAGAGATGAGGTCTGACTTCGTGCATACTACATGTTTGATATATGTTTATTGAACTAAATTTCTCAGTTCCAAATAATAAAATTTGATGGATAAATATAAAAACTGGCCTCATTGGTTGGCAATGGGCTTGATTATTAGCTCTGCTATTTATTATATAATTCAGAATGAAAGTCATGAGTATTTTTTTATATTCATTTTGGAATTTGCGCTATCTTAGGAAGCCTTATACAGACACTGATAATCATTTTAAAATAAACAGATTATGAAAATAACTTTTTATTCATCTTCACCTTCAGCCTTCCTGAGACCATTATATTGCTTTTCCATGTCTAAAATTTTTAAGTTTCTCACTTGCAAATACTTCATTCTCCTCATTATCACCACATACTATAAATAGATCAAAGTTTCTTAATTAGATTCTAAAAATCAAGGGTCTTGTTTAGAATATATAACTCAATATATCAGTAATTCTTAAACATTATGGTTTCAGGATCTCTTCACCCACACATGTTAATTATATCTGTTAATATTTACCATATTAGAAAAGAAAATTAGGAATTTTGAAAATATTTATATATGTATTTATTTAAAATAACTACAAATTCATTGCACATTTGCATAAATATAACATGCTTCTATAAGAAATAAATATATCTCCCCCCAAAATATATATACTTTTGCAAAATTCTTTAATGTCTGGATTAAGAGAAGTCTTGTAGATTTTTATATTCACTTCTGCATTCAATTCATTCTGATGTCACAAATCATACAGACTCTAAAAAAGTCCAGTGTATACCCATGAGAAAAATGAAAGGTTTTAAAAAGTAAATAAGGTCTTAGTATTATTATAAAAAAGGTTTGACCACTTGGACTCCCCAAATCCTTGAGAACTCTCCTCTCCATGGGTCCTGAGACCACACTTCAAGAACTGCTGCTCTATCTGATAACATTTTAGGACTTTTTAGAACATCCGGGTTAGTTATTAATTTAGTAAGACAAATCCTATCCTAATATGACTTCAGACAATAAGAACAAGATTAGAAAAGTTACTCCAGACTCGCTTATGGAAAACTCATTGCTTCCATGCCAACAATTGAATTTTTAAAGAAAGGTAATAATAAAAAAGGAAACTTTTTTCTCTAGACTTAATTTTTACCTCACAAGGAATTACTTAGGGATTTTGAGGTGACAAAGCATAGAAGCTGGTAAAAGTTAGAGGTGGCTTTAAGTATTGCTGCTGCATTCTAAAGCATAAAAATTCACTCTGTACTTCAAACACGTGAGCTGAAAAGTGGGAATAATACCTATTCAAGTTTAGGCACAGAATTAAGTGAGGCAATATACATGAAGCATACAACACAATGATCTAGATAATTAATAAAGAGGGCAAATATTAAGTGGAAAGTCAAGGTTAAGATCACAGGTGCTGCAGTCAGACAGAAATGAGACAGGGCAAGATGTTAAAGAAGCTGTGTGAACCTCAGTCCCTCATGTGTAATATGCCAACAATCAAGGATAAGTATCAAATTATCACATAAATTAGATAATGAGTGTATACAAAGCAACTATTATGTAACTGATATGCGGAAAAGAAGAAGAAGGGGAAGGAAGTACCTGGATAAAAATGGGAGAATTTTAGCATGTCAATTTGGTTTATAAAATTATAAAAAGGAAATTGTGGTCATTCTTAAGAAATATTAGACTTGAGAGAAGCAGATCTCAAAACAAAGAGAAAAATAGTTACTATGTTATGAACATAAAAGTAAAGGAAATACAGTTTGAAACAGGTAAGTTCTAAAAGTCCAAGTAGAACTTGACTGTCTCAGTTTTAACAAGGAAAAATGTGATGTTCCTCAAAGGAGTTTCTTAAACTCCTTAAAGTCTACATCTTTAGTCTCTGCATTGCCTAGGCTTATCTGGCGCATGCTCCAGAATAGGTATCTAGTCAGTTGGCATTCCGAAAGAAGGTGATGCATTATAATTAACATTTATGTGCTGCTTTGGAGTTTGGGAAATGTCAGTAGAATTTAATAACAAATGAAGTTGCTAGGAAGCTGCCTCAGAGTTCAGATTTTTAGAAACAAGAATAGTGCAAAACGGTAACACTTAAGGGCAGATAACCATAGAATGAGAAGAAAAATTAGCAGGGTGAGGGTTAAACATAATGTCAGATTAACAAAAGCCAGGAATTAAACTGAGAGAATATAAACGACTCTGAGGGATTATGTTTAGTTTTATTATTTTTAAGTTAGCAATTAAATTAAGAAGGAGCGGAATACCTTTTAATTGCAGATAGTATAAATGTTCAAACTAATGTTTTGCGACTGTTGTCTTATAATTCAGAGATATTAATACACTCTGAAAATGTTTTTCTCATTGTCTAGATTCTACAAAATTAACAGATCTTTTATGTTCTACTATTTTCAGATCATCTGAAAACTTTTATAAACAAGGGATCTAAATTATTTATTATATTAATGATAGAAAGAATAGATGCCAACTCATTTCCAGATGACTTGGATAACACATTTTAATTGGTAAATGAAAGCCACACATTCCAGGTAATCAATAATATTCCCTGTGGCATTTTTATTTCTATCAAAATTTCATTTCTAGGTTCCCAGATGCATTCAAAGCAAACATGAAAATTTAATTTTTAGACTGCAAAATGTCAAATGAATGTTATGCATTTTAAAATTCAAGAAAGTGCTGTTGAGTGGGAATATATGAAAGAAAAAGAAAATAGCAAGATTATGTATGCTTTTAGCTAAAAGTATTCGTAATCCTTAACTTAAGAGATTTTAAAGGTCAATAATAATGGAACATTCCCATTTTTCATCACTGTTCCCCATGGTGTAGTGTGTAAAATATCTTAAATAACCATTACTAACTATGAAGAAGAATCAGTTTGGGTTCACATTAATTTGATTAATGAATGTGTTTTTTAAAATTTATAATTCTAAATGTTCAGAAAAATAGAATCTTGAATACTGCAGTTTATTACTTGATTATTATAAGTACAGTCTAATAATTTCCAATTAAAAACCTATGTTGATATTTTTTTAAAAACTGAATAAAAGACAAAATATTAATTTGTATTTTAGATATCTCATATAACTGTAATAATGTAGTATTTGTGTTTCTGTGACTGGCTTATTTCACTCAGTTGTAATAAGGGAGAAATAGACAGTTGCTAAAATTTCACTTAAGTTGAATAAGTGTCAGAGATCTGTATGACATTGAACTTGTAGTCAACAACACTGTGTAGTAAATTTAAAATTTTTAAAGGGTAGATATGATGTTAAGTGTTCTTCCCAGATTAAAATAAAATTGTTTAAAAAGACAATAACAATATTAAAAAGTATAAGTAGAGCTTTCATAACATTTTTGGTGTATTAAATGAAATTCAACTGATAAAGCATAAAATTTAAATATATTTAAATACCATGTGTAAAAATAAATAATGTTTAATTATAGATACTACTAATAAGGAAATTTGGGGGAAGTCTTGGGTTCTTACCTATAAATATATTACTACAGTACTTTGAAAGGACAAATAGTTTATTAAAAATATATTGTTTAAGTAATAAATATAGGAATATACTGTTGAATCTTATTGTTTCAAAGAATGCTATTTTATTTACTAAATATTCATTCTCAAAATGCATTTTTTACAATTGAATGCTCAGAGATTTAGAGATATATAACATAACTACCTACTAAGGAAACACCATTTTGCTTTTATAGATATTTTATTACATTAATGGAAATTTCTCTGTATCCTTCTATGACTACACTCATAAGCTATAACATAAAAATTACTATCAACAATGTAGACCAGCCATAAAATTCAATTAAAAATCCCTACATTTTAAGCAGTGATAGTAGCATAATGTGTAAACATGAGCTGAAGTGATGTGTAGCTCCTAGAGCATGTCCCATTTAGAAAATAAATGTTTTAACTGTCTCATCATCAATTTCTCAGTGCAAAGAATTTTGAGGTCTTTTTTAACTCTTAGATTGCACCTGAAAAATTAGTATATTTGATAAAGAACAACTGACATCTTCATAGTTTCCTTAATCTGTTTAGTAATTTTATTTTTATATGTTTTTGTACTCCAAAACATATATCCCCTATTAACTCATTCTTTCAACAAATATTAGTGGCAGGCACTGTTTGAAGCACTGGGATTTAGTAATGACCAAATTGAACAACACAATCTCAGCCCCCATAGGCTGATATTCTAATAATTATATATTAGATCACTTACATGGCATGTCAGATTGTGATAAAAGTGTCATGGAGCAAAATAAAGCAGAAAAGGTGGATAGGCAGTATTTACATATTGAGGAGGTAGGTTTCAATTTACAATAGGTTTGTTGGTAAAAACCTTTAAAAATAGGTGAACTTTGAAGGATGAGAGAACAAGATCAATTCCAAGAGGACTCCAACAGAACGCACTAATGAAAAGCCCCTGAGAAGGAATGTTCTGGGATATCTGAGAAATGACCAGAGACCAGAGTGGTTAAAGCTAAGTGAGTGAAAGTGACAGTGGACAGAAGGCAGTCAGAATGGAGAAGAAGCCAGGAGTCTGCCATGCTTGGGATTATAGGTTATCAAAAGAACTTTTTTAAACTTGTACTCTATATGAGATGGGGAAAAATTTTTGATGGTATGTATACTGAGGAGTGATCTGATCTTACATCGGTGTTTATAAGAGAACTCTGCTGGCTAAGTCGAGAAGGTGGGAAGCAGGAACTCGGATTAGGACACTTTCACAATGAGCTGGTCAACAGATGATAAAGGGGTAAGGGGTGAGTGGACCTGTGGGTACAGTAGATGTGAGTATATGAGAGAGAAGAGTCAAAGATGGCTCCAAGGTTTGGGGCTTGAACAAGTAAGTAGAAAAACGGAGTTACCAATAACAGAGGTGAGAAGAATGAAGGATAAACAGGTTAGAAGTAAAACTACCAAGAATTTATTTTAGAGATTTGAAATTTGAGATATCCCAAACTGAGCTCCTAGTCAAGGAACAATTTAGGGAGGGAAAGTCCACAGGCAGAGACATAAGCATAGAAATGTTTTGTTTTTGTTTTTGTTTACAGAGTAAGCAAATGACTGATGAGTGGATGGTCTCAAATTACACACCTCTTTCATAACTTGTTTAGGTTTTCATTGCAAATAATATATCTTAAAAAAACAAATTATTTAATATTTCTTTGGGGGATTCCCACTCATTAATTCATTCATTTAATCTATTTATTGAGTGACAACTGAATGATAGTCACTGCCCCAAGTACTGGGGATACAGAGGACAAGCAAGGTTCTGCCCTCAGGGTGGTTAGTCATAGCCCACTGAGGGAGGAAATGAGTACTGTTGTGTGTTCATACATATTGTTTAATATACTGTGGTTATAATAACTGTACTAGGAATATATATATATATA